>PKRV01001084.1:0-18486 GCA_003709505.1 Hyphantria cunea | reverse complement strand
TGCAACGATATTACAATTTATTGTAGTTACAAGGCGTGGGGGGAAATTGTTACACCTCATATACATTTTTGATTTGTATCTCTTTTTAATTTTAGGCAAAGTATGGAAATAATGTTTCAAGTAATGCTCAATGAAGATTCTGACGAGTTTAAGAATTTTTGCAGAATGTCGCCAAATGATTTTGATTTTTTGCTAAGCAAAGTGGCACCTTTAATTACCAAGCAAAAGACTAGACTCAGAATACCCATCCCAGCAAAAGTGCGCTTAGCTCTAACTTTACGATCCTTAGCTACTGGCGACAGCTACAGGAGTTTTCACTATCTATTCAAGATTTCTAGTGCAGCCATCACAATCATTCTGTATGGCTATCAACACAGTCTTAAAGGATCACATAAAGGTAAGAAATTAAAGCACATACTTTATAAATCAATATGTATTTATTTATTGAAATCACAATTTAAGTAATCATAGAAACTCGCATCAACTTCCATCTATATCAACGTACATCTAATTTAAGCTTAATAAGTAGTATTCGTGTTTTTTATTTTATATTTTATGTGTTTTTATAACAGAGTACTTACTTACATATCTAGTTAGTAAAAGGTCTCGTCATTTAAAGCATTTATGAAGGCTGTATCTATAATGTTTTGAGAATCAGGGCGTTGTATAACTTCCTGAGAAAGGATGACACAATTTTGTGATGATAAAACGGTATCAACAGTAGCAGTTGCTGAAAGTGAGGATATAGTACCCGAAACTTGTGGTTGCGAGACATAGCTGTTACGAGAAGTAGGGCGATCTGGGATAGATATTTGTATAGGTGATTGTTGTGGTCTATAGGAAGATGATGAAGAATATGTCGGCGACGGTGTAAATCTGGAGTATGTGTCAAATTTCTGTAATTGTTGAGGCGGATTCGCCAGAAGTAGCCCATCAATGCTATGCATAATCTGACGCTGTTGTTGTTGTGAATATTCTCTCAATCTTGTAGCCAATAACTGCGCGTACAAGTCGCACTCGTCGTTTTCCTTCCTGTTCAATAATATCAAATTGGGTCTAGTACGCTCAACTTTTTTTTTGTTGGACCTACTAGTATGTAGTCGTGTAGTCTACCACTGTATATGACGAACTTATGCTTGTGAAAAGTTAATATTAACTTACTTAAGCGATGCGTTATGCGATATTCAAACGATGTAGTAAATTAGATACCGTGTCGAAAGGTTGCCATGAGAGTTTTTTTTTATTTTTTAAGTCATTTGAAGGTCTACCCATTTCTTCACTTAATCTTACCCAAGCATCGTTCACTTTTTGTTTATTTTTATGATGTTTGTGTTTGGGATCCCAAATTATCGGTTCTTTATGGAATAGTTCCAAAAACTGGAACGTTTCTGCCTCGGACCTCTCCATTTCGGCAGTTTGCAAGCCACAACCTGCGCGGCACAAGGTTAAAACTCGAATGAAGCGAGAGCGCGAATGTAAACACATCGCTCGCGTTTGTTGCGAGGTCCTTTGACTCGTGTCCAAAATACCGCTCCGGACGCGAGCGCTGCGAGGCGCGAGACGAGACGCGAGGCGAGCCGCGAGCGTCTATTTACACTCTCACCTTGTGCCTCGGCTCGTGCCTCGTCTCGCGACTCGTACGCGAGTGTAAATGAGGTATTAGAATATAGTGTAGTGTGTTGTAGTAGTAATATAGTGTAGTGTGTTGTAGTGTTGATAGTGTTGTGTGTCAGATATTCGAAACATTTATTTACAAAAGGTGCCTAGTTTACCTCTATTTTGCGTCATAACTTTATTAAATACCTAAAAACAATACGTATATCTAAAATTACAATTTTCGTCNACGGTAAGAATTAAAGTATTAGTTATATTACGTGAGTAATGTTTACAGTTTTTCACAGACATTTTTAGAACAGCCGCTTAAAAAGCATGTGTAATCTGTGTCCCATTTAGCAGGGGTCTTTGAAACAAAATAAACCACATTTTCAAAGCAAACCGTAGTATACACAACTCCTAATGTAATAAAATCTATTGACACAAAATATTAATTCACAAAAATTGACAGAATTGTTACAAATGGCGGTTAAATTCCCAGTTCGAAACATTTCTGAGCATTTGGGTCATTTGATTTTATTATGCGGGATGTTTGTGTACGATTTACTTGATTTTGTCTTATTTTGTTAAGTGTGACTGATTTTGTATCCATTTCACATGAAAATAACTGAAAAGATATTCCCGATATGTGAATACGAATTATTTGATGCACTTCCACGACTTATTAATTTCTTAGATACTGAAACTGAACTCCCTAAAAAATCTAATACAATATTTTTTTTTCTGTAGAGAAAGGGACAGTCAGGGTAGAAAACTTTAGAAATAAAAATGGTCAAAACCGCCTTTGTTTTGGATTAGTTCAAGTCACTTCAAATTTTTTGTTGTTGACAGGACACTCTGTTACACGTTTACAATCTTACCTGTATTTGTCGGTGTCGGTGATGGCATGGTCCCTGGTCGGGGTCCCCGTCGCGCTATGTCGCCAGTGCAGTCTCTGAGCTCGGCGCGCGTTCACCGAGCTAAAAACTGATTATCAGGTAAAACCGGTTGCACTAGTAGCCGACCCCAAATATTGGGAATAATAAAGGCTAGGAAGATGAAGATGATGATGAGTGAACTTAGGAGGCCTTTCTCCTGGGGTGAATATCTAACGATAGTTATAGGATATTGTGCGGGAGGGTGGATACTCAAAAGAGAGCATAAATTAAACGAATGTTACTTAAAAATGTCATTGTTCTGTTTACACGTACATTCAGTAAAGGAGTCACCATAACATGAGATGTTCTGCTGTGATCGATCATAAACGTGTGCTGGAAGTGAGTTTCAAGTTTTGATTGCTTACTGCGAGAGGTTAAGAAAAATTAGGAAATACCCACCTTATATCTCTACTTCGACCTCTATAGGTGGAAAATGTTCAAAGGTACTAGAATCTATACAAAAATAAAATTGAAGTGTCTGTATATCATTTCAAATTAACAGCTTTTCACTAAATGCGGCAAAGTATACACGGTACTCGCATCAAGAAACTAATTTTTAACATTTTTGTCTGTCTGTCTGTTTGTTCCGGCTTACCTCTGGAATGGGTGGACTGATTTTGATGGGACTTTCACTGGCAGAAAGCTGATAATAAGTAATTAAGGTTACTTTTTATTAGACTAGCTTCGTCCTGCGGCTTTACATGCGCGGTTGTTTTCAAAGCGGATAAACGTAGAAACGGAAAGTAGTCATGATACT
Source organism: Hyphantria cunea (assembly GCA_003709505.1). Taxonomy (NCBI): domain Eukaryota; kingdom Metazoa; phylum Arthropoda; class Insecta; order Lepidoptera; family Erebidae; genus Hyphantria; species Hyphantria cunea. The sequence continues at coordinate 15,198 of PKRV01001084.1, read as the reverse complement.
CATTACGAATGCAGATAATGCAACGTTTTTCTATATTTCTGAGTTTAATCTCATTTTTGAAGAAGTTAAAACAGCGTGGCTTTATTACTTCATTAAAACATTTATATGGAGCAACGAGTTGTTTCAATGTAACGTGTAAAGTGTCAATATTTGTGTTAGGCAAGGGTTCTTCGTTCCTGGGTATTTTAATTCAATTTAGTTACCGTGATCCTCGAGACTTAATATTGCGGAAGAGAAGCAATGAGATTGTCTGAATTGGTGGAAATGGTGTCGTAAAAGTAGTAATTTTTCCCTTTGCGAAATAAAAATATCTTTGTGCCTGTGTCATACATTTTTCGTAAAGACCACCGCGAGACAATATATTGGTCGTTTTATATTATTAGGAAGTAGCTTTTGTTCGTGACCTCGCCCGCATGTATAACGGTGATCGCTGTAAATAAGTAGCCCATGTATTATTCTAATAAAACTACATTACTTTACCAAATTACGGTCAGTAGTCTTGCGTGAAAACGTAACAAATAGTAATATTAATAATGTCGCATGGCATTATTAATATTACTATTCCACCCACATTCACTAAAGTGATCACAGTCGGTACACAATCGCATTAAAAGTGTTCATATTTTTATACGTGGTTTTGGTTTTTCTGATTCGTATAATTGTATTGTACTTGAAAGATGAAAGAAGAAGGTATTTTAGGCAAGCTCCTCAAGAGTCACAAGTGCGTTTGGGTGCCCTTTCTTTCAGTACAGAGTTAATAATAAAATATACCTAGATGCTGAATCTACTTTTTTTTTAAATTATTCGTTAATTAAAAAATAACTTACTCAGGCGTACACCAGTTCCATTGGCCGCCGTTATTGATGCTGAAGGTTGACTTTGAAGTTTGATTTTTTCACAGGTCCAAGGGACAGTAGACTTAAGTATTTGTTATGCATTTTAGCTAGGTGACTCGACTGCCGAGTCGCATACGTTAACAGCTAGACCAACGAGGCAGTTATTGTAAACGGAGTGGCAATAAAAGCTCGTTATAGTAGACGTGTACACATAAAAGAGCTTTTGATGTGGAGGTAATGATGTTACTAAAAAATCAGTGCACTACATCTGTAGACCACACAATTTTTTTTAAAAAGTGACATCGACTGCCTCTATGATGCAGTAATAGCGTATCCGACATGTTAAGTTGAACACCAATCGGGAGTGAGTTATGTCAGTTATGCATGAAACTCACTTTATTCAGATATATTCCATGATCACTTTAATGTTTTAAAAAGCTATAATCTGCACTGGTTGACATATAGTGACGTTGCATCGCATTTTCGTGAATTTTTTAACTAAAAATTGTAATCATAATTTTTTCCTATAAAATTTTTATTACTCATAGGACATCCACGCGAGAAGCTATAGATCGAACTAAGTTGCGTGAAATTGGAGAGGCCTATGTCCAGCAGTGGACTGCGATAGGCTGATGATGATGATGATGATGAAATCTTTATTTGTTGTAGAAATATAACTTTGACTTATGTTTTTGACAATAGGAGATATTTCCAAACATCATAAAACAGTTTTTCAAAATAAGTCATCTTTATAAAATCAGTTTTTTAAAATAAAACATATAAGTAATATATATAAATTCGTAATCACCATTAAAAAGTATTTATTTTGATAACACACTCGATGTAAACGAAAGCATAGTTTTTTTTAGATTTACTTTTTTATTTAATATCTTTAATTTTGTTTTTATTTTATTTTAGTTCTGCTTAGTTTGAAGCTTGATAGTGTAGTGTGTCAGATATTCGAAACATTTATTTACAAAAGGTGCCTAGTTTACCTCTATTTTGCGTCATAACTTTATTAAATACCTAAAAACAATACGTATATCTAAAATTACAATTTTCGTCGTGATCAATACCAGTGTTAAACCTATTGAGCACTGAGACGTCTCTGAATATGTGCTTCCTGTCCGTCATGATGAAATCGATCTCAATTTTTGTCATTGCGTCGGGGCTTTTCCACGTCCACTTTCTTTGGGGATAAATTCTTATAATGAAAATAATAATATCAATTACAATATATTAAAAACATAGACGTACATATCTACATAAAGAAAAATACTTAATGCTAATTACTCGATTCGGTATGGCTAAAAATAAAACCTACCAATTCAATTATACCAGAGTTCATAAAAGCAGTAAATTGTTTACAAAATCATGTTTACAATTTTTACCCAAACTTGGCAGATAATATTAAACATTGTTTATCATAATTATTGTAATGATTATTAACTTACAATTATTATTTGATAATACAGCATTGTGCAACATCAAAGGTTTATTGCGCCGGAAGTACCATTGTATAAAAAGAGTAGTCTTCATTAAAGATATTTGTAAGTAGCGCCGGAAGCCGACAAGGCGCCAAGATATTGATATTATTTAATATGAATCAACCATTTATTTGATCTTTAAGGTTATATTTTGTACGAGGTTGAAATTATTTATAACACAATGTACTTTCGACTTGAGCTACAGATGGTCTTGGACGATGACGACTGCCATCGGGTGACTGGTTTATTCATTTCCCTATCTAATGCATTTATATAGTAAAAGACAGACAAGAGTTTCGAGTTATAAACTCGAAACTCTTGTCTGTCTTTTACGCTTTCACGGTTAAACCGTATGCGTTGTCTTTTTACCGGACTACTGCGAAGCTGTAAGACCTAAACTATTAAACTTATTTTCATGAATAAAGTGTATAGATTCCTAATAATAAGTCGGGTGGCATTGGCACTATACGTTTTATTTTATTGAAAGTGCTTACGTAGTCGAGTATCCAGAGAAATATGCAGTATCAGTTTCAACGAATATAATAGCAAATGCACTGAGAATATTTTCGACGACGATATTGCTTTACAAACGTACCGTAAGGCATTAAAGTAACCATAAACGTGGAATACAAATAGTCTCAAAGAAATGTGAATTTAGAAAATTGCGTGCAGTTTGGAATATTGCATTTCTAACTTAGTGCCTTCTTTTATCGATACACTTTAAATGGATTTTAGCTATAATGTAAAAAAGGGTAACATATATTCGATGAATAGAATGGTTTTAAAGAAATTGTTGAAAAAAGCCTGTTGCTTTGATGGTTGTTGAGTTTGTTATGCTTCACCAACATCATTCACGCACAATTAAATAATATACGGCGTCATGTTATTTGACCAGTACGTTCCATCTGGCATTCTTTTGTAATCTGCTATACCTACAATACGAATATTAGTAGGAAACAATAAAACATGAGCAATTGTGAAAACATCCGTGTGGCTTCATTTAATCGGATTAGACAGACTGTCATTATGACAGTTGTCAAGGACAAGCATAGCAGTCATCTTGTTCAGCTGCCTAAATTGGCGGCCCTACCTTTTTCTATGAGGAAGCCATCGGATATTGGCCATCCAAGTCTCATATTACCTTTACTTAATTTATAAACGAATTATAAGTTCCGCCTTGACTATGAACTCGCTATACGAGTTTTACTGTCGAAACAGCCCCACATGCAATCCAAAATGTATCTAATCACAACGTGGTAGAGTATTAAGTCGAAGAAACGCGAATATGATTCACGTTTGGGTAGGTCATTGGTACTTATATACCAGTTTGTTGTATAGTATTAAAATTACATAATTATGTACAATTACACTTTTACATAAATATGTAGAAAATTTAAATATGCTACAAACATTATAAAAGTTTCATAAACATGAAAACATCAAGCCGCATTTTGCCTCTGACTATTTACTTGATTTTTTTTATATAAAGTTTGACGAGATGGCTTGCCTTCAGCAGTAGACGGCAACAGGCTGAAAAAAAAGCTCACGGACTACCGTTATCCATAAGCATTTTCAGTTTCTAGGCGCCAATCCAAGATCTACGGGTTGAATTGATGTTCTCAGTACTTAGAATACTGTTTAAACAGCAATTAAATATCATTTCGGAAGTAAAAAGGCACAAGTCTCACAATGTAATCAATCCATTTTTTATCTTAACAGTTTGATTCGTTGATCTACTATCTTCAGCAAATAATTATACTTTATTCCATTTAGGATTTCTAAGAGCAACCTTTCAAGCCTAAGTGGTTAAATAAGCACAATTCCTAGGCATTAGTAAAAGTATAATAAATTTCCGAACGTAAACTTAGTTTTTAAACATTTAGCTGGATAAAAGGTAGTCAAGTACTAAAAAGAAATAAAACATTGTACAAACGGCTTACTATTAACTCTTTCTTTTAAGCTACTGCTTGTAATACCCAGCATTGCAGCTTATGGCTTGAAATCAGCTGCAATGCGCAACATTCGAAGTGGAACAAGTTCGACATAGCCAACTACTTCCACAAGAAGTGGAAGTAGTTGGCTATGTCGGAATTTCCAAACTCTGTTACCATACTTCAAAGAGGTATTGGGTTTGATTCTCTTCCAAGCACATAATTGTGTGATGTTACTTGTTGTATGTCTGAATGTAAATTAATCTGTACAAAGAAATTTAAGTGTCTGTTTGTAATTTCAAATTAATAGCTTTCATGTAAAAACAATCATTTTTAAAATTCCGTTAATTTGTTCCGGATAATCTCTGGAATGAGTGTGGTGGGTAAGACGGCAGGGACAAACGTTTATGCATCATCCTCTGCCTAATTTGGATATGCCTTGTATGCCAAATATTGCTTGTCTACATTCCAAAGCCAAAAGTAGTATTTGTACATTGAGTGTGGATGATTATGTCTATTTTGTTATTATTTAAGTATTATAATACTTATTATAATAATTATTTACACAAATATTTTATAAAGATATTAATAATATCAATACATAAGTTTGATTTATTATTTGTACCATTTGTAAAAACGCATCTTTATCTTATTTTTTATTTGCCATTTCTTTTGCAAATACCAGAAATCGACAATGTTAAAAAATAATAAATATAAAATGACTTTGTTATAAGTTTTTTTTGTACAAATGTATTTACAAAGATGCAAGTATAAACATATTGGTCAAAAATAAAATTAGCTAACAATTTTAGGTAAGTTTTCAAATGAATGTACTATGAAAATTCTTCCCAATATTCATTATTTTGTATTTGCCTCTATAATTGCAACTAAATCATTAATTATAAATTTGTTATATAAACAGTATCAGTAAATCACTAATAAGTTCAGTTATTTTATAGGTTTTCACCACTTAGCTACAAGTAGCGCCATCTCATGAAGACTCAACGAACAAAGTCGTACAGTTAGTAGGGTACAGTTAGTTAATCAGGAACATTTTGAAATACAATTTAATTATTAATAATTATATAAAAGAAGATATATATGCATATATATTAGTTACAAGTACAAAATCTTAACATTGACTATGACAGCCACAAAGCCTTGTCAAGTTTTACCCCCAAACGACGTTATACTCGATGGCGTGGGCCATGAACAAATAAGGACACCTAATAGGATGAGATGTATGTTTCCAGCCTGCAATTTGAAGACTGTAATTATGTGTGCGAAATGTAAAGTTCATTTATGCGCTAAAAAAAGCAAAGATTGCTTCAATGACCTTCACAAAAAATAATAAACTAACTAATGCATGTAGTGCCGAAAACGGCACATGTTGATTTTTGGTAAAAATATACGTAAATACATAATACAGATTTTTTTTCCTCGAATCTAAGCACAATATTCTATAAAATACATTTTTTCAAATATATATCAAAGATCATGCATTTAAGGGTTAAGGAGTGCAGTTCTGAGCCTAAAATTCGGTTTACATTTTTAAAATTGTCTTCAGTAATAATGTATGCATGTATGAACCTATTTATTTATGTCAATAAATTATTAAATTAAATATGAAAGTTATATTAATAAAATAAATTTAGGTTTACAACAACTGCCGCATTAGGAATATACATTCCTGTATCGCGTGGATCTTTACAAATATACATGAAACGGACACAAAGTACACCCAGACTTGGAACAACAATTTATGGATAGTAATCACACAAAGTGTTGTCCCATGTAGGATTTGAACATTAAATATATTATTTCTATACGATCAATATGTCGGTATGCAATAAGCAGTAGGTATAATATTATTGTTTTAATAAGACTTCAATAATTTACTGTATGACTGCCTCATTGGTCTAGTGGTTGACGACTGCCAATTAAGGGGTCTTGGGTACGAATCCCGGGTCGGGCAAAAGTGTTTTTCTGTTTTTCTGATTATAGAAATAATCATAATTCGGTGTTCGGAATTTGAGGTCTAAACCGTCATGCTTCGTAGAGCACGTAAAGCTGTCGGTGCTGCGGCTGATCTCCTGTGTAATTGGCTAGTCTCCGTAATCGGCTTGGAGAAAATCATCATCTATGTACTGTATAATGTAAATTTTCAAATTTTGTGTTGGGAGGTTAACCTTGAAGCGCTGGTTTCAATGCTACAGGAGGGTTTTATAGCTCGACTACGCCGAAGCCAAAAGGAAGAAAGCTTATAGTTTTGGCAATCCATGGGTGTTTGTATGTTCCATCGTAGCGTCAAAGCTACTGAACCGATTTTAACTAATTAATATATTAGTGATAACTTATAATTATTATAAATTGCATTCCTTAATTTAAAAATATGCCGGCCACGTTCTTGAACACTGTAGTTGATTTTAATCAAAAAATTCAGAAGCTATTTAAGATTTTTTGGGATATCTAGGTGAATAGGTTTTGAGATATTATTCGAAAGCTAAGCTACTGAACCGATTGTAACTTATCAATATATTCGTTATAATAAACTGGATAGTGTAAGCTGTATATTTTAAGTATAATCAGAAGTTTACCTAGCTTGGTTTTTATGACTGGTGTCAATAGATTCGTCTTAGTCGTGAGAGTGACACTGGGTATATTAAAATAAAAATAAAAATAAATGTTTAAATAAACATACATACATTTACTTGAAAAACATAACCCTTCTATTACTTTCTTTTCAGTTCTTTCTATCTTTTCAATTCTTCACTGAATTTAATGATAGATATTGACGCATTCAGGTTATTTTTTACATGATTCGTTACTTATTGAAATTTCAATTTAAAAGAGAATACTGATTTCAGATCCCTAATTGACAGTAATTGTCATATGTTACCGTGTTTGATCACTCACACGGCGATTGGACAACGGTATCATTTTATAGTAGATTTTATTTGGACTGAGCCCGACCCGAAGTTTACCCCAGTAACATTTTTTATTTGTTTTAGAGAGGTATATTTGAATTTGGATAAAAGTTATCCACGTTTATAGCTTTCAGTCATATAAGTAAAAAACTTATATTTTGATTAAATTATGATCTAAAAATGCATTACAATAAAAATGTACGAGCTCAACAAGATATAGAACCATTACTTTAGAAAATCACTACACAAATTTTCCTTTAAGAAGACATCACAGTTAGAGATATTCACCATGTACTCTATTTGGAACAAATAATTTCATTTCAAAAAGATGCTGTTAATAGTCCTAAAACGAACATAGGATAAAGCTGCTCCCACGGTATTCGCTAGAAGTTCAAAAAGTACGTCATCAAGATCAGAAGATTTCGCTCTTGGCATTCTTTATATAAACGTAAGCCTCGTTTAGCAATAAATACTGCGCTAAAGATTACAAAACATTGGGGCGGGTGGCAGTACGTTGATAGTTACGTCGTCGCTTTTGAAAATAGAAGAACAATACTATTTAATCATGTGTATCGTGGAAACAAAAACAATAATAATTCAAATCTTAATTTTTAATTAAGAGTATCTAAATTTAACGTGGTAAGATTCACCGAGTCATTTCCAGATTAAGATTTTTTATTTTGACATTTCGTGAAACTTTAATAATAATAATAGTAATAATGAAGGAGGAAGAGGTCTAATAGACATTCAAAATTTACATAATAAACAAATAACAATACTCAGAAACTACTTTCATACCAAATCACTGACATCTCTTCTCCATAAACAAATCACAGACATTGATAATAAACTCACACCTTTAAACCTACAAGACCGACATACCCAACATAACAAAATTCTGACTACAATAGAACAGAAAATAACAAGGTGGGCTGGTAAATCCCTCCATGGAAGACACCGAACCGACCTTAGCCAAGATTACGTCGACTAGGAAAAGTCGAACGAATGGCTTAAGAAAGGGGAACTGTTCCCGGAAACGGAAGGATTTATACTTGCAATCCAAGACCAAGTAATAATACTAGGAATTATAAGAAATTTATCATTAGAGATCCAAATCAGAAAACAGACACATGCAGACGTTACAATTCGGCCCCAGAGACCATACAGCACATAACTGGCGCCTGTAAAGCTCTAGTACAATTATCACGATATTTTGTTAAAGGTGAGTATACAGGTATCTTATTATATAAGATTAATGTCTTAAGACAACTTGAAGTGTTGTTTTAAACATGCCGATATTTGTGGTAACTTTATCTGATTTGGTTTTGATGTAGATTGAAATTTCCGTAAATATTTTTAGTCGAAAATAATAAACGCCGGAGGGTCCTCGAACGATGGTGGTTTGCAGCGAGGGTGTAGACGCAGCGAAAATATTTGGACAAGACACATTGAATTATCTATCACGGCCAGACTGACGAGTACTTCGCTCTCGAAGTACCCATTTTTTTTTTTAATATACATATTGTACCTGCTGCTTTACTGTGTATTTAAACAGCAGTTTTTTTTGGGTCTTTGGCTCTGACATACAAGCATCTATCACCCGCTGCAGTGTGAATTTCAGTGAAGTATCGNAGCTTTCAGTCATATAAGTAAAAAACTTATATTTTGATTAAATTATGATCTAAAAATGCATTACAATAAAAATGTACGAGCTCAACAAGATATAGAACCATTACTTTAGAAAATCACTACACAAATTTATATTCACCAGAGATATTCACCATGTACTCTATTTGGAACAAATAATTTCATTTCAAAAAGATGCACTATATATATCCACTATATATATCTATACAATTTCAACGCCATCTACCGGCGTAGCAACGAAAAACATAACCCTCCTTCTTTCGTAGTCGGATAAAAATGCATATAACTCTCTTTACATCTTGTTGTCACTGTGTGGTCTACATCACAGAAGAACGAAATAATCTCAGAAACTTGTGACTTCCTTTTAACCCAAATAATTTTTGGAATAATAAATAAAGGCTAGGAAGATGATAAAATACTGGAATTTAATAGTTTCAAACAAACGTGACCATACAAAATTAACTTAGTTACAATTTATACATTAACCTATTTATTTTAGGTTGTTTCTTCCTGAATAAATAGTTCTTCTTTTTTCCTTTTTAAAAGATATCTTCCGCATTACTAATACACATACGTTGTCGCGGGGATTTTATAAACGTACGAGAAACGTACTTACTGACTTTATGTTCTTAAGAACACGTAGTCTTAGAACAACAATTTGTGGATCATATAAAATATTTTCCCATGGAGGATTTGAACCCACAATACAATGCGCAGAATAAATCGGTGTGGTGACTACTTAAACCACAACCTTGCAATCTAGTCAGGGCAAAGTATGTCATACAACATATTTTGCACCCAGCGCTTACGGCAGGATAAACGAACCTTGGAGACTTCATAATTATGATTTATTTAATCATAATTATGAAGTCTCCAAGGTTCGTTCGTATTAAAGTATTTTTTTATAGGATTATTCAAAATGATAGTAAAAATTTTTTTAAAAAAATATCAGGTAGAAGCTTGACTTTCCTCGGCAATGAATTCTATAGCCGTCATTTGTAGCAAAAAATAAATTATTTAGTCTTAAGTAATTAATTTGAAACTGTTTTTGTTCAGAAAATTTTTTCATTCATAAATACTTTTCTGCTATAAGTGCATATTCCAAAAAAATTAAAACTTTTCTTTAATTGAACACTTTTAGCATAATCACTTCATGTATACTTATATTATAAAGAGGAATGATTTGATTATTCATTCGTTTGCATTGTATAGGCTCCGAAACTACTGAAGCGATTTGAAAAGTTCACCATTGAAAGCTAAATCTCCTTCCTGACCGCCGCCGCTCTTCATACCTTCCGTAAAATGAAACCTGGAGTCATTTAACGGTATACATAAATTAGTACTCTCATTGAGGTTAGTAGACACCGATTTTAATAATGAATATACGTATTTACCTTTTATTATTAAAACTACTTTATTTTTATAAACTTTAACGTAAATGAAATCACAGATTCTTCTGTATTGAAAACATCTTTTATTGCATTTAAAGTTTAAAATGTATCCAAATAACCTTCAGTCGGGTACATGTTTAACCCCAAAATGAACCCCCATAAAAAGATTTAATAAAATATATATATGATTTCATGGTTTAATTTTCTATGCCTGAATATGATATAAATATTACACTTTAGTGTATATAAGAAGTAAAATTTAAAAATCATCTTCATTAAGTAAACAAAAAAAATATGCAGTGTAATTGCCTTAATATTTAATGTGAACAAATACTCGGTTCTACGTAACGAAATAGTCATATTGGAAAATTCTTTAGATATATTGAGAGCATTCAGAGCAGAAAAAAAATGTGTAAGGACTATAAGTGATGTGATGACTACACTGGCAGCTGCAAACCATTATTTAACAAATATAAAATATTACGACTCTATAGAATGTATTTTAAGGTTACTAACATCTAATATCTGAAAAAAAAAACAATCTTAATACACTAACGTATCATTTAATAAACAAACTCAATTTTTAAACAACTTCATTTGATTTGCCCCAAAAGATAAGTTGAATATAGTATTTTGACAGCTGTGTGGACAACTCTACGTGACTACGACCGCTCTGCCAAGAGTGAAGCGAGTTAGAAGAAGACGGCCGGCACGAGACAACGAAAAAGAAAAGGCAAATTTTGGATGGAGGAATCGATTGTTAAAAGACGAATTCCAATAAACTTTCGATGGTGAATTTATTCATTGCATTATTCGAACATTAAACATGATACAACGATTTAAAAAAGAAATAACTGTTTTAAATAGAACAAATTTTTCCTTTTAAAAAGGTTATTTGTATCCTTCTCCATACATTTAATCAGTTAACAATACGTAAAACAAACTTCAGTAAAAAGTATCCGTCACCCTGAAGACCCTTGGTTTCACTATAAACATGCTTGCATACACAAACACTACACAAAGATTTTTTATGAATAACGCAGTCGCGAAATTGTACAAAGCATCGAACGTATAGTTATCCCTTTGTTATTCCCGAAAAGCATTATGTCAAAGCAATTTGTCGCTTCGGGGTTAGAATTGTAAAAATATGAAAAGAAATCTCAAACTTTGTTTCTTCTTCTTTAATATCCGAATTTGTTTGAGACGTTCCTGTATTGGTGTCGTCGCCGATTTAAGCGCCGATTTAACTTCGCCGGAATTGTCATATCCTTTCCCTACTGTATAATGTCCTCTTTAATCCTACTACACCTTCATACTTAAAGAATCGATTTGTCTTTGTTCATGACACACACGATACACGATGTTCATAAAATCGAACCCTAAAAATACCAACACACTCCACTACTTTTACAGATAAATCTTTTACAGTGCAAGCGGCACATCTTTGAAACTCCTTACCGGAAGCCAAAAAGCAGGCACAGCCAATAAACGATTTCAAGAAACTTGTCAAGGATACCGGCCTATTGTATTTAGTTACGCCTTTTAGGATGGATATACCGCCATTGGTCGGACGCCAGAGCCTCGTTTGTTATCTAGCAGGGTGCACCGCGTGCAGGTGAGGTTGGCTGGGGGCGAAAGATTGTGGTTCGGCCCCACGCACCCCATATATATATATATATATATATATATATATATATATATACATATATGTGTCTGGTGAAATCTGAGGCCTAACATCTGAATTCATCATTCATTATCTACAACCCCTTAAATCATCATCATCATCATCAGCCTATCGCAGTCCACTGCTGGACATAGGCCTCTCCAATTTCACGCCACNTATATATACATATATGTGTCTGAGGCCTAACATCTGAATTCATCATTCATTATCTACAACCCCTTAAATCATCATCATCATCATCAGCCTATCGCAGTCCACTGCTGGACATAGGCCTCTCCAATTTCACGCCACTTAGTTCGATCTATAGCTTCTCGTATCCAGCTCATGCCAGCCGTCTAGCGCAAATCATCACTCCGTCATTTCGTGTTTGTTTACAATTCAATGTTTCTGTTACTTTATACTTATTTACAAGTTAAACTATTATAAAAATCATGGAAGTAGGAACTTTTTCTCACAAACACTATTGACACATTTTGAATTACGACTCCGATAATTTCGATGAAGTGACTAATACGAGTGATGCTCTTCTCTTCTATTGATTAAATATAAATAGTAAAAAAAAATTGACTGTTACAACATTATGTCGATTAAAGACGCTATACCCTTAGTTCTTGTATTTTCAGATAACGTTGTTGCAACAGTCTGGAAACATATCCCTTTCTTGTTTTTCTTTAGGGACAAGATTTTTTACGAAACAAATGAATTATAAAAACAAAACTAAATCATTTTACCGTAACGAAAAAGGATTTATGTACTTACATTTTATAGTTCTGAACAAAGAATTCTAAGATTAATAAAGATAATGTAGGTATATGAAAGAAATTAATATGTNATGTATAGATATTGTTATGCTTATTAAAGAACTCACGCTGAAACCCAAAACATTCAGTGCATCAGATAGAGGCGAGATAACCGCCTAATTCATTTAATTAAATTTATGTACTAATCTATCTAATAAAAAAAGTGTTTAAATAAGTATTTCTCTAAAATTAATATGATTTGAATATTATGTTAAGACGAAAAAGTTTAATAAACTAAAAATCGACTACGTAAAATTTTTAGTTTAATTTTATATAGCTTATGTCACCCGGGCTATTATTACGAAACAGCTCTTTGATTAAAATTGGTTCAGTAATTTTGGTGCTGTTACAACTAAATTGTGAGAGTTATTTCCCAGTGAATAAAGTGGAATGCAAATATTTTGTTTTCATTTCATTTCTATTACCACAATATTAACACAATACACAAAATAAATGAAAAAAAACACAAATAAATAATCTAAAAGAACATTGATTAAGTAATTATTCCATATACACAAAATATCAAAGTCAATCTTGATTATTTTTTGTCTATATTGTCATACTGAATGTCAAAAGTAGCCATGACTGAATGACCATGGCATGATTAAACATGTGAAATAATGTTAGTCAAAAGAAACCCCAAATTTCCAACAAAAAAATTAAAAGAATTAAGGTGGAATTTCGATCTCTTGGCGAGCACTAGTTAGAAATTAAAAACACCACTAAAATATACTATTAGAAGTGACAATAAAAAAACCCATTTTTTTATTGATTAACTACTGATTTTTGACGCAGGACCTTTGAACCTTTAACATAATAATTTGAAAGAATTACCTCATAATGTGTGAAGAGGACCTTGGCGAGTGTCTCTCTAAAAAGGGTGGGCGTAAGGCATCTTTGAAGAATTTACTTGCTAAGCTTACTTGTTAACTTGTTACTTGGACTCTAGCTCGAGCTCAGAAGATAAATGTCGGTTGTTCTCTTTTGTCTTGACTCAAAAGATATATATTCATCTTTTGAGCGAAATCACTAAGAAAACATGATAAGAATGTCGGTTGATCTCTTTTAACTTTACTCAAAAGATAATATATTCATCTTTTGAGCGAAATCACTAAGAAAACATGTTAAGAATGTCGGCAGCAATTTGAAAAAAAGTAGGCACATGAATTATTTGAAAATAACTTTACTGCATTGTGTTAATTAATAGTTAAGAACTAATTATATGATTTTGTACACTATTTAGTTTTTGAGAAAAAACGCATACTTTATGATGCCACATCATTTATAATTTTTTTTCGTTTTGTTTTATTTATCTATCATTTTAGCAAATGAGTGCGGTAACCGAAACTAAACCTTTTTGTCTTTTTTTTGTGTTCTTTGGAAATCCCCCCGGACATCAGCCACTGGTCGTTATGTCGGACTCCAAAAGCTGCACGGACTCAACAAATCTCAAGAGTTACATTACTAATAAAACACGATAAAAAAACGCATATTAATCGTTGTGTTTGACTGTATTCATAAAGAACCTGATTTAATGTACAGCAGATTTTTAAGTCGCATATTATAACAGTATATTATTAATTTTATACTTTATTAATGAACTATTAAGTGATAAATAAATAATATATGAATGACCGCTTAGGGAACCTTTCAGTCTAGATATTAAAGATACAAGACGTTAGCACTAGCTGAAATACAAAAGACAAATAATAATGGATGTCTTTTTTTAATCAGGATGGATAAGGTGATGAATGAATATGTCAGAGGAACCTTGAAAGTGTTCACCCAAGCCAATGGATGAAATATTAAGAAGCGATAGGTTATTCTAACATGGACATGTCTGCAACATCGTGTATGGATGAGAGGAAAATAGTTAAAAGCATCCCACTAAGCCACCAAAGTGTGGTACGCCATACTGCATTGTCTGCTTTTGCAGTGAGTATGGTGGCCCACTGTTGGATTCTGCTTGAGCTTAACATCAGGCTGAGTAAAGTCACTTAGACGAGTTTTTATAATAAAAAAAGAATAACATAAAACGGATTTAAATGTTCCTAAAAAAGGAGCAAAAAATATAAATGAACTGCATCTTTAAGCGGGGTATGAAAAAGCATGTCATTAAACCGCCATAGTGTGGGACGAAATAATGCATTTTCTGCTTTCGCAGGGATTATGGTGGCCCCTATTGTTGGATTCTACTTGAGCTTACCATCAGGCTGAGTCGAGATACTTTGGGGAGTTATTTGTAAAAAAAAATGTTGATTTTTCTATAACGTTAATTTTAGTAAATGAGGAGAGGAATCATTCCTATTGTAGGAGGTATGAGGTATCCTACTTCCTACTAATATTTTAAGAGCGAAAGTTTTTAAGGATATATGGATGTTGATCTTTCACACATAAACTACTGAACGGATTTAGATGAAACTTGACAATAATGTAGATTATTTATTAGAAAAACTGACTTACTACTATTTATTACATTTTTTATTACATACATA
>PKRV01001083.1:383699-399293 GCA_003709505.1 Hyphantria cunea | reverse complement strand
TGATTGTTGATTATGATCTGTTTATTATCTGTTAATTATTTGTTTCGGAGTATAGATGTTTTTTATACACAATATTTATGTATATACAGAAAAGAAGTATTCTATCAGTCGACCTAGGTCCTAGTACAAGCTCTGTTTAGTTTGAAGCTGGATGACGCTGTGTGTCAGATGTAAGTAATAATAATTAGTCATATTAAATAACGCCCGTCTTAACTTCGTGTAACACACTTCCGTCCCTTTTCAGTCTTAGCTTGAAATGTTACACACCCAGAACTGAAGTAGCTTATTATGTTACAGACAAGTTGCATAGTTCGACTTCTCTTTCGACGGTCGATGGTGACAATATAAGCGTGTGTACTACCGATACGGACGACTATAGATACGTACCCAGACCTCATCACTCACATCTTGATAGTGATGTCATAGAGGTTAGTAATTATTTATTGTGAAGGTATTCGCTGGTAACACCGCGGTGCGAGGATAGTCTTAAGTTACTCTTGCCAAAGTCTAGTCCAAATCGGTCCAGCTGTTCCAGAGATTATCTGGAACAAATAGACAGACAAAAAATTGTAAAGTATACTTTTATATGCATTTAGTGAAAAGCTGTTAATTTGAAATTACAAACAGACACTTCAATTATATTAGATTTGATTTCAACTGTTTTGAACTTTGTCTAGTTCGATTTCCTGTTAATAACTGACCCGCGCAAATTGGCGGCCACACGTCCCCACGCTGGTCGAGTGCGGGTTGGGGACGGGCAAGACTACGTGTGGCTACGTAATCTTGCCGTTTGATGTTTTATGCCGACCATAGGCCTTCAACTAAGCTTTACGACTGTTATCCTATGATAAAAACCAGGACCGACCTCCATAACGTCACCTCCAAATCACGGTGTGTGTGAGATGTGTTTCCGTTAAATAAATTTGGTGTCACTATTATTACAGCCAAACTCCTCTAGCACTATGAACCAGTCTATGGCGCTACCGAGTCCCGCTAGCACCATAGAGTCTCTCACCAGAGAGTTCCAGGACTCACTGGAGCTGTCACAATCGAAATATGGTAAGATTTATTTGAATTGTCTCGTCTAGTTGTGATAATAATAAATTACAGTGGGACACACGATCCATACTTTGGCAGGAATGGGCCGGCTCGACCCGATTGGTACAACGGCCTCACAAAAAACCGGTGTTGAACAACGCTTGTGCTGTGTTTCACCAAGGATACCGGAGGCCCATACCTCAACCACTCCCCCCACTCTTTCATCACCCAAAGTCCGGCAACGCATTTTTGACGCCTCTGGTGTTGCGGGTGTTCATGGACGGCGATGATCGCTTACCATCACGCGATACGTCTGTTCGTTTGCCCCCTATTCCATTCCAAAAATCAAACGTTCATCCAGATACTACCTCACCTATAATATCCAGATACTAAGAAAAAAAGGGACGCAAATATTTAAAATTAACACTTTTACTGCAAAATACACTCTAGCTACTGACAATAACGTTGATTTTTCTTCATTGTAAAGATATTTTAACTGGTTTGCGTGCATAGATATCATTGAACAACCTATTTGATAACATTAATATGTACACCTTGTCAGCCAACATAATATTGACAACTGATAGCTAAGATATTTTGACCACTTTTAATGCGTACAATAATTTGCCTGCCATGTTTGCAAATTTAAATTGAATGGATGTTTTTCACATAATTTTGAGCACTTTGAGAGCAAAATCAATATGATGCAGACTCTACAAGATGTTTTAAGTTTAAATCCTAGAATCATTATAAATGTGAAAGTTTTTGTGGATGTTTCTCTTTCACGCAAAAAATACTGAACGATTTGGGTGCAACTTTACAGTAATATAGCTTATATATCAGAATAACACATAGGCTACTATTTGCTGCGATAACCGGCATCTATAAACTAATATATTTTTATAGGCATAAACTAGTAAATTTATATATACAAGGATTACTCGTTTTAATGTGTAAAATAAGCTAATGTCTACTTACCAATCGCAATAGAATGCGACGGTCGTATGCGACGGGTGTGCTTAAGCCTCTGGTTCGATACCCGTGTTTGTTTCGATGTTTCGTTGTTTTGTATATATATATTATGTATGTAATCACTGTTGTGTAGTACCCATAGTACAAGTTCCACTTAGTTTGGGACTAGATGACGTTGTGTGTTATATATGTCTGAAGTATTGTCATTAATGTGTCCAGCGAGTGACCGCTCGTCCCTGAGTATCCACGAGTCCCGGTCTTCGGAGCGGGCGAGTGAGTCTTCTCGCAGCAGCACGGCGCACTCGAGCACCCCCGCGCCCCCCGCGGCCCCCTCGCCCGCCGCACCCGCCGCGCCCCGCCCGCGTCCCGCGCCCGACTCGCTCGACATCAAAAGTAACCCACCCTATATAATATAGTCTCTGTGATATTATTTTGCTTTTATTTGAGATAGTATTTATGTATACCCAGTTGAGCTGGAAACAAATCACCGGACGCGGCTGATAAGTGTGTACGCGTTCCGATGTCTGTTCCACAAAGGACTGTAGACGAAGAATAGCTATCAGATAATTTAATTAAGAATTATATTTATTTGACTAGGTTTAAAAATGGTATTGATGTACGTGCAGGTGAGTACGCGGTGCGCGCGGAGGAAGAGCGCAGCGCGCGTACGCACAGCGAGGGCCGCGCGCCGCCCGCCACGCGCACGCACAGCGCCAGGTACGCTCCGCTCGCCNCGACCGGCCTTACTCGATTAACTGGCGCCACTCGCCCCTCTGGCACCACTCGCCCCGCCCCGCCACGCTCCCCACTGACACTAGATTAACTGATACGCCCTTTACTTACTCGCCTCGCCCACTTGCCGCACTGACTCGACCGACCTTACTCGATCAACTGGCGCCACTCGCCCCTCTGGCACCACTAGCCTTACCAGTTTAACTCGCATCGCTAGTCTCGTTTATTCGTGTTATTCACGTGTCTTACTTAGCACACTATGATACTACTTATTTCAATCTTTCAATAGTTATTTATGCAACTGTATGTATTAAGACACGAATGTCGTATCACATGATTGTTTTTATACCACATTATGTACAGTTGCATACAAAACTTTAACTATACTCATGATATTAATCCTCTATTTATTACATTAATAATTGGTTAGAAATGTCCTTTGCTGCATTAAAAATCTGGTGGTGTCTTATCAAAGCTTGTATCACTCATTTTTGTAAATAATATAGTAATACATTTTCGTAACACTAATATCGATAGAAAATGGCGGGAGACGACGTGAATTCGAATAACAGTTCTTTTTTTAAATACGGCGCGTAGTGAATGGCGCGTGCTTTACAATGTTCTTTTTTTGAAAAAGGCGTTGCATTATGACATTTAGTACAATATTGTAATACTCGTTTGAATGATATTGTGGTTACTATGACACAGTATGTTTTAATGTTGGCAATAGGCTAACTGATTCAGACACTTATAGAGGATTTATAGCATGGGTGTATTTACAAGGTGTATATTTAAAGAATATTATGCTTCTCCTGTATTAAATTTCTGATCAAAATATCGTAATCATAGCTCTTTATATAAAATTGCCTCCGTTTCTCGGAAAATACGTAAAGCCGAGGGTCCTGCGCCTCGGATCTGTCCTCAGTCACGTCGGATGGTCAGATTGAGGGAACAGAAAATGCACCTGTGTTATCGCACACACTCGTACACTATGGTGTATGGTGGAGACATTATGATGTCTCCTGCGTAGTTGACTGGTCTGCGTTGAGGTTGGCCGCCGTGGCCGTAATCGGCTAGGAGAACATAATCATCACACACACAGAGAGAGAGAGATACACACACAATGTTACCAGACTATTAAACTCAAATTATAACATTTATTCTTATTCAAACTATCTATTATTTTAGACGAAGTAACTCAGATGGGATGGGCGGGTCTCGTCGTCGGTCTGCAGGCGATGAGCAACAACTCGGCATCTCGCTTCGAACCCGCACCACCTCCGGGAACCAACTCACCGATATCGAGATATTGGAGCAAGTCACCGTGCTCAACCTCGACACAGGTTGGTCTAGTTCATATGCTTCGTATAGCGATTCTATTAGATGTTTTCACTACAATAGATCATTTGAATGTAATTAAAAGGTCGTAGTTTTAATTCCAGCTCAGTGCAAATTTAAATTCAAAATCATTCTTTCATAATATTTTTCTATCACATCGTCGATTTTCTTTTATGTCGTTATAACTAGTGAAAATCGTGTAATTATATTCAAAACGAGTCTCCATCAAGAGCGAGTTGATGTGAAATAAACTCACACATGACCATCTCTGAAGGGCAAACTGCTCAGGACTATGGCCTGTTGGTCAACCTATGAGATCCTGCAACTCAAAATCTCACTATTTGGTAGCCACTATTCGATTCCATCTCCAGAATTAGATTCAGTTCTGCCCTTTTAACCAAGATGTAAGTGTTTCGCATCTAATGCCTTTCTACAATCGCTAACGCCTGTATTCTCTCATAGTGAGAGCTAGTATTTTGTTTTGTGACGTGACTTAGCGTTGAGATGACGTCCTATACATTTTTTAGTTTTCTGTCATCGTTTACGTTGGTAGAATGCCAACTTGGCTGGCAATAGAACACTCAATCATTCATCCTATTTGTGCGAAAGTCGCGGGCGTCAACTAGTGTTATACATGAATATTTTGTAGGCGAACGAGTCCCGCTCAGCGTGGCAGAACACAAGTTACCCCAGTGCATCAACCCGCTCAGTCTACACATCATGAGACTCACCTCCGAGTACATCGGCCGGCCCAACGACGATGACAACACCAGGTAACATCCGCATCCGCTTTGCTTTTTGACATTGTTGACATTGACATCTGTCATGTGTAGAGGACATTCTCGTTTAGGGTACCGATTTATTTAGTCATTTTGTTTTCTTTTCGATTCATAGTCTTGTGGCTATTATTAAAATAATGTTGTGTTGTTTATGTGTGTTAAATATATTTTTAGAGGTTTTCATAAAAAAGTTTTGGGTTAGTAATTGTTAAACATAATGAAACATTTGTTTTTCTTTAAGCCTGTATTTTTAACACTAGCAGATAAAAATCAAACATACTTGTAGATTGAATGTATTTTAGAGCGATGAATTCAATATCTTTTTAAATCATATCATATCATATCATCAGCCTATCGCAGTCCACTGCTGGATATAGGCCTCTCCAATTTCACGCCACTTAGTTCGATCTATGGCTTCTCGCATCCAGCTCCTGCCAGCCGTCTTGCGCAAATCANTTTATTCTACTCTTTTTTTTAATAGTATTTAATTATTTATTTAAATTGTACTTAAAATGGATGATCAATTGTTAACAGGCTGAAAGACTATAAGACCTCTTCGTCTCGTTCTGCCACGTGAGTTTTGAATGCTTCCGTCTCTGTCTTTTAAAATATTCTTAAAACATTGTCGCTTTAGCATACATTAGTAACGCGATTAATGCAATAATTAATAATTTGTGTGAGGAGTTCCACCTCCGTTATTAATCAACTAACGACGACGCATGAACTCCCAATCTTGCCTATTTGCCAGTAAAAGTAGTATTTTGTTTTAAATGTTCCTTACCTATACTATTATAAAGAAATCCATTCGAGAACTGCTTATTGTTAACAACGCGTCAGTGAAAAGCAAATCTAACCTACCTACGACTAATTCACTTGATGAATCACAGATGACTTAAAATTGATCTCAATCTTATCCGTGATTATGCACTTTAGAAAAACGTCTGTACTTTTTATAACGGTCGTTGTTTTACTTTTGTGTTTGTTAATTTAACAAGAAAACATTAATTTAAAACTCGGAAAATTCCTAAATAATTTTCATTTGTGATTCCGTAGTAAAATAAATACAAGTTAAGCACTGATAGCTCACGTTAGAAACGAATAGAATCGCTGTAGTTATATCTACTAAACGTTATTCTCTAAATCGAATTTAAATTTAATTTTATGAGTAAATAAAGTAATAAGTAACTCTTTTAGTATAGAGACAAGCTAAAATGTAGATATACTGTGGGACAGTGATATGAGGGCCTCACAAATGTTTCACACCGTGTGAGTGAATGCCCCTCCTCATCCCCCAAAGGTCGGCAACGCACTTATGACGCCTCTGGCTTTACGGGTGTCCACGGGCGACGGTAATCGCTTACCATCAAGCGAAACGTCTGCTCGTTTGCAATCTATTTCTTAAAAAAAATATTAAGTCAGGACATTTCGCTCCTTGAAATAGGACTAATATTGCGTTTGAAACAGGCCTGCTATCTATAGATACATAACTCTTGATCGGATACCCGGATATGTAGCGCCGAATATCCACCAAAACAATTGTATACGATGTGAGTATGAAATAATATAAAATCAATGCGCAGTTTTTATGAACACTAAGATAATACCAAATGCAATACGGAAGACATCAATCAGAATCGTAGTTCAAAGGGTGATTTCCACTTAAAGGCTCGCACCGGAATTGGTTTTACAACCGTTAAATGATATTAAACCACGTACAGTGTTTAAAGTCCATATTACCAAATTCAACTACGATCATCTATTGAATGCGTTCACGGTCAATCGACTCTTTGACATAGATTTAGTATCGATAAGAGTCGTTCTATAGAAATCGATTCCGAATACTCGAAATCGAAACTTTAACGATTGTTTTCAATACATCTCTGGTTAAAACTGGAGAAAATCCATAAGTCGTTTTATAAATATGATAGATTCGATCCTTTATTGTTATGCAGGAGCATTTTTTTTGACAAATTTTAGTTGTAAAATAAAAATAACAAATACTCTTTTCTCGTTATTTTATTTTTGTTAAATTTTCTAAAAATGGACCCTATCTAGATAGATTTATGGCCCCGAAAACCTATGACATACTAAACTTCATAAAAATCGTTGGAGCCGTTACCGGGATGCAAATTATAAATACCAGATTTACGTTTCAAGGTTTCAGATATACTCTTCAGCTTTATAATGTATTATATAGATGTGCTTATAATAACTATGTACTTAAGCATATGGTATATAATAATAACGTTTATTTATGCTTAATTCTATGTGTACAATTAAGCTATATATATTACTATTATTTGAGCTAATTATTAGCTTTGGCATTTGATGGGTAAACTAAAAATTTAAATACAGTTGTCTTAAAATACTTTATGTTTTTTATCTGTTTTAGGGAAACGGATGAAGAAAGCGAGAGTGTATGTGCAGGTGGTGCTGAGGATGAGGCTAAGGAGATGAAGAGAGAGTCCACAGATAGACAGACTACTGGGATTAGAAGAAAGACTGATAAGTGAGTTTTAAAAAAATCAAGTTCTCTTTTTGTTACCTAACTGCCACAAGGAAGATTGAGTTTATATACAGTTATGTATGTACATCTATGGCAAAGAAATAAACTCACATATATATACGTACATATATATTAAGATAATCCTCCTAGCGCAGTCGGTTTTGGTAATCGGCGCAAAAACTTTAATTGCGCGATTCAGAATTAGTAGTACTCTGTAGTTCATTATGTATTCGTTAGGTAGCGCTGAAATTTGCTTTTCGTTTTATTCGGAAATGGCCACAATAGTAACAGCTGGTTTAGATTTTTATCTCATTATTTAGTACATACCGTCAAATTTAATGGTTTTTTTTTTATCGACAGGTTGAAGCGATTCTTCGGGAGTACTGTGAAGAAAACAGTAGACGCGGCTAAATCTCTAGCCCAGGAGGTGTCCCACGCGAGACACAAGGAGGACGTGGCGGATATCGCGGACGACGTCAGGGGCGAACACAACATAAAGCTGAAGGCCTCCAATTCGCATAAGGGGCCTTACGATTTTGATGGTTGTGTTAGACATGTACAGGTTAGCTGGAATTTATGTAAAATTATACTTAAGTAGTTGATCTTGCTTGAATTGCAAATACGTAACAAGAAAAAAGTGAAAAAAAACCGACTACGCAACATTTTTTAATGAAATGTTTGTAGCTTATGCCCCCCGCGTCATCATTACGAATCTATTGACACTTTAATAAACTATGGGCCCGTGTCGAAAATTTATGGGTCTTTTACACAGTTATGGTGCGCCACAAAGTTGTTTTCTTTTTATTTCTCGGCGATTCTCTCGGTCAATTCACTCATTTGATTATGTACGGCATCGGTTCCATAAAACTTTATTACCTATTCCAATCCATTATTCCGCAACTCCGTACAAAAATCATGTGTCAGGGGAGAAAAATCGAGGGTTGCTAACCCCTCCCCATCACCTCAACTTAGTAGAACAGCTTACAAGTGACGGCATATTGCTGAATGTTATTGTTTTATGCCCCTGTATCTTTCTAAAAAGGTCTGGTGGTGGTTCACATGACCCATCGATTGTCAACACGGGCCTGTAGTCACTTTCAATCGTTGTTTTACCTAGTCTTAGCGAATACAAAAGGAAGGGTAATATTTTGGCAGTGTATATATGTTCTACACTAGCCGCCTAAACTACTGAACAGTTTCGAATTCTTTTTAAAGGATAAATGGCAGATGCTGTATTGCTAACAATGTGTTACAGATGAATATAAGATTTATACTATTTATTATGTGAATAAACCTTCTTATTAGCATTCTTAAATATTCTAAAAATG
Source organism: Hyphantria cunea (assembly GCA_003709505.1). Lineage (NCBI taxonomy): Eukaryota > Metazoa > Arthropoda > Insecta > Lepidoptera > Erebidae > Hyphantria > Hyphantria cunea. The sequence goes on along the minus strand of PKRV01001083.1, from coordinate 390,600 downwards.
TATGTCATTTTTTTAAGGTCTACTTAGTTTAAAAACTAGATGGTATTGCGTGTTAGGTTACTGATTTTTTGCCGGAATGAAAAATCGAATGATTTGACTACCTCGGTGGCACAGTGGCAGCGTATGCGACTGCTGTGCTAAAGGCCTCGAGTTCAATTCTCGGGTTGGATTAAATGTTTGTATGATCTGCAAATATTTGTTTCGGAGGTTTCTATGTATAATATATATGTATTTAAGTCACTGTGTCAGTTGTCTAGTACCCACAACACAAGCTTTACGCAGCTTGGGACTAGGTGGCGTTAAAAACACATATGCAATAAAAATATATTTAAAAAAAATTAACATCATAATATATACATAAAAACAATCTACCATGAGATATGCCCAAGTATGCAAAGTCCCATACAAACCTTCCATTGTCCTTTTGTCGTAAGTTTTAACATAGTCATGTAAACCGTTTAGATACTTTTTGTAGCAGTTAATTGTATATATAATAGCTCATTGTATTATAACTGAGCTCTCCTGGGTAAATGTAAATGATTAATATTAGAAGTATATGTGTGTCGCAGGAGATGGGTTCGGGTCACTGCGGCGCGGTGTGGTGCTGCAAGTTCAGCGTGTGCGGGCGTCTGCTGGCCACGGCCGGCCAGGACAAGCTGCTCCGGGTCTGGGTCACCAGGGACGCCTACCACATGTTCCAGGTCACGCCACTGCACTACACTTGAATATCTACAAAACCTTGACCCCATTTTATTTACCCCACTCATAAAAATTATTTGTTGAGTTGCCTTTCCGTAAATCAAATTAGATTTGAATAACATCTTTGATAAACAAATTATTATTGTTATTATAAAGAATAGTTTATTGAGTTAAATTTTGAAACTACAAATCCTAAAATAATTAGAATATTGGGTGTCAATAAAATCAATTTAGCTTATTTATAATATAAAACCCTTTTCAATGAAGTCATCACAACTAAACAAATCAATATAATATATTTACAGGACATGCGAACGAAATACAACGCCGAAAAGAAATCATCACCGACCCCATCACAAGAATCCTTAGCATCTCTCTCCGCACCTCCCCCGAGCCCAGAAGACCAACCACCTCTGGGACCTTCCGCCCCCTTCTGTCCGAAACCCTTCTGTGTCTACTCGGGCCATACTTCCGATCTTCTGGACGTGTCCTGGTCAAAGAACTACTTTATACTATCAAGTTCAATGGACAAGACTGTCAGGTTATGGCACATATCGAGAGGGGAGTGTCTCTGCTGTTTCCAGCACATAGATTTTGTAACGGCTATAGTGTTCCACCCCAGGGATGATCGGTACTTCTTGTCTGGCAGTTTGGATGGAAAGTTGCGCTTGTGGAACATACCTGACAAGAAAGTAAGCAACGAAGTTTTTTTTTGATAATCCTATTAATATTATAAACGCGAAAGTTTGTATGTTTGTTACTCATTCACGTAAAAACTACTCAACGGATTTGGATGAAACTTTACAGTAATATAGCTGAATACATCAGAATAACACATAGGCTGCTATTTGCCGCGATAACCGACATATACGCGGGCGGAGCCGCGGGTATAAACTAGTTTGACATAATGTGAATTCAGGTAGTTGAAGTTCATGCGAAATACGGTAGTTTAAAGTTCTAGTTTCTTTTTGTTATGAAATCGCGGGCAAACGAGCAGACGTATCGCCTGATGGTAAGCGAATACCGCCGCCCGTGGACATCTGCAACACAAGTGCGATGCCGGCCTTTGTTTGGGTATCCTCACTCACTCGGTGAAACACAGTAAGCGCTGTTTCAGTTTCTAGTAATGTTACCTTAATTGAATTTTAAAGCAATGTTTATTTATATATTTGATTATACCAACAGTACAGTAGACGTACTCTTAAACAATATTTTCAAAAAACAATACGTGGTATGTCTGTAGGAACACAAAGTATTTAACAGAAAGAATTATTGCTCTTAAAATATACCTTGATCTCTGTGAGAGTTGTCACTGGTGCCATTTTAGAACTTACGACGTACGTTTAAGTGTCAATATTCATATTCGTGTATCGCACATAAGTTGTAATGAAATTGGCTCGTAAACAATTAAAATAAAGTTCAAAGGGACTTTCTCGATTTCATAGCAGTCTGTCACTATGGTTAGAATATATTTTAAAGACTGTAACCTTACAATATTGGCTGTACGTGGACTAACCTACTTTAATTAGCCCCTTTGTCGCGTGCCAAACGGATTATTAATGTTATTGATACGAAAATATAGATGTAAATAATTGTAGCTTGCCGAAATTCACAGAAAGTTAAGATATACTTACTTATTCGTTACTTTTATTAGTACTAAATTGTTTTAGAATTTTATTTGTTTTTAAAATTTTAGTTTTTTATCTTTTATAATTAGTTGTAAGCTTGCAATATTGCCTTGGGAATCTATCCTGTTATAATATTGTAGTTTATAAATAAATAAATAAATATTTCGAGTAAAGTAATACCAAAATCGAATGAAACTTAATACTGCTTTATACAAGGTGGATATGACAATACGACAGTAAATGAAATCCAGGGCTATTTAAATGTGTTAGTTTACTTTAGGATTGTTTAATTTATCCCAGAATTGAAATTAAGAAAAAAAATTTTTCAAACAAATTAAATATCAAGGGGTCCTTAACCTCTTGATGATCGTGTTTTATTGGATTGTGTAGTGAATTTTTAAAACAAAAAAATTGTGTCTTGTGGCTAAACTACTGGACCGATTTTTTTAAAGCTGGTATGAGGACTTGTAACATGTGTAAGTATGTCTAGTTCAAATAAATGTCGTATTGTCATATCCACCCTGTAATATTACCTACTTATGAAAAAATAAATAGTGGTGCGAGTGTTACTAAAATTATTCATTAAATATTACAGGTGGCAGTATGGAACGAAGTGGACGGCAAAACGAAATTAATAACGGCCGCAAATTTCTGCCAGAACGGCAAATTCGCGGTGGTCGGCACCTACGACGGCCGCTGCATCTTCTACACAACCGACCAGCTCAAATACCACACGCAGATCGACGTCCGCTCCACCAGAGGGAAGAACTCAACCGGCCGGAAGATCAGCGGCANCAGCGGAATCGAACCCATGCCCAACGACGACAAGATCCTCGTCACCTCCAACGACAGTAGAATAAGGTTGTACGACTTACGGGACTTAAACTTGTCGTGTAAATATAAAGGTTATGTGAACGTGTCGAGTCAGATCAAAGCGTCGTTCTCCCACGACGGGAAGTATATAGTCAGTGGGTCGGAGAACCAGTGTATTTATATATGGAAGACTTATCATGACTATTCGAAGTTCACTTCTGTGAGGAGGGACAGGAATGACTTCTGGGAGGGTATCAAGGCTCACAATGCGTTGGTGACGTGTGCGGTGTTCGCGCCGAATCCTGATCATATGATACGAATGATCAACGAGAGAGAGGAGGAGGCGAAGCTGGCGAATAGAGATGCGGAGGAGAAAGAGGAGGTGGTGAGTTGATCTTTTTTTTAATATTATTTAAGTTTTTAGAATACTTGGTAAAATAACGGTTAATTTTAATTTGAAAATTGCTGGAATTGAATTGGCTATGAATTAAGTAGTACACTTTGAAATGCATGTAGTTTTTTATTAAAAATAAGTAGTAGAAGTTTAACTTGACTGAAACATTTAAATCCTTTTTTGTTAAGCTCTTTTATACAAAAAAGTTTAATACAGTTTTATAAATTGAAACTTTATTTGTAGTACTTTTAATTTCTTCTCTTTTTTGTTATTTTTATGATAAGTAATATCAGAATGTCTGAGCTCGTTATTCTGTGGGAGTGATTCAAGGACTATTATTTTATTGAAACTAAAACCTTACAACAATTTTACTAGTCTTTGCACATGATATCGCCCGCTTAACTTTTTTATTAGTCCGAAACATTTATTGTTATATCACAGTAAACATAATAATATAGTAATATATTTTGGACATCTGACGCACAACGCTATAGTTTCAAAACTAAACAGAGTTTGTACGAGACCCTGGATCTCTAGAACAGCAGTTGCTTACGCTACCACTGCGCCATCAGGGAGTTGATATTTCAACAATCGATTTATTGATATTGACTTATATTCAATATGTATTACAGAAGGGTGCCGAAGGTGGGATGGTGTCTTCCTCCCAGACGGGCCACGTGCTCGTCAGTGCAGACTTCAACGGTTGTATCAAAGTGTTCGTACACAAAGCCAAGCCCAAACACAGCTCGCTGCCAGCCTCCGCACTCGCATGAACAAGTATTAATCATCTAATTTAATGAATACTAGGCCTTATTACAAGAATGTAGCTATTATGTGCAGAAATTCAAATAACGGTAACTTTTAGATCTGTATCTACACTAGAGCCCTCTGGTTTTATATGTTCTAACTAAAAGATAGAGGGCCTAGTGTGAGTTTACTTAGCCCGCACTAAACTTACCAATTGCAACACCGAACGCGGTCACGGTGGTGATCGACATGATGTGAAATAAACTCGCACTAGGCCATTGGGAAGCGGGCATGAATCAAAAATATACGAAGATAACTTTCAAACGTTTATATACTTAGTCACACAGACAAAGATTTATGAAATGGCACACACACAAGCGCACATAAGAAAATCAGGACGATTGCAGAAAGGAAACAGTATCAGTGTCACTCAAAAACGGTGTTAAGATATTTTAAACGTAACCTAAAAAGGGCCCGTGTCTAGCTGTGGACTATACCGTTGTTGAAGCATTTTTTACCAAATATACTATACGGCCGACGTATCTTGGCGAGTCACATAGGCTCTGAGATAAGAACGTAGCAACCAAAAAGGGATGTCCAATACGCGTGACTGAGGGTGTAGTTTGATCGATATTTATTCAAATCGATTGAAATATATTTAAGGCCCAATTTTATAAGGAGATTTTAAACTTTCTCAAAGAGACGTTACTCAAATAGATATTTATAGATAACTGTATATATATATATCATGATGATAAGTAAATCATGTCTTTCAAACGAAAAAATAAAATTTTATTACTTGTTTTTTATTAAAGTTGAAATCTCGTTTGTTTACTACAAAATTAACTAGTATTTGTAAATCAATTTCGTTAAATATCTTATATAAATAAAAATCAGTAACTTATAAATAAAACTAACCGAGTACGATATTTGATTGAATAAAAGGACGATTGTGTTTACTTATGGTCAATCTCTAGCCCACACCACCGCCTCCATGCATCGCTTCTTGCCTCCATTTTGTTCCTAAAAAAGTTATTGTGCAAACTTCTGCGCGAAGCTCGGACTCGTCAAGATACGTCGGCCGTATTGTATCAAGTTTATGATCTGACACCTCTTTCCTTCCTCTAAGAGGAGAGACTCAGAGGTCAGCAACGCACTATAGTTGCATTGTAAATTGGTGGTGGTAGTCACTTAACATCANCACAGCAGTCGCATTCGCTACCACTGCGCCACAGAGGCAGGCAGTGAAATTAATCAGATGATCCGTAATGAAATTAATCAGAAGAAAACTGGAGGAGTTGGAAATATAAACAGTCTCCAACTTTCCTACTTAGCAAAGTGGGAGAGAGATAGGTTATTGGAAACGAACGTAAGTCCAAATTATGCAGCACAACATCACTGCAATGAGAAGGTAAACTTGTAATAAATGCTGTACCAAATCCTCTGGCCACAGCCTGGTTTAGTTGATCAAAACCTTCTTGCTGAGCAGAGCATGTGTAAAGCAGTGTACTGGTAAGGGATGTAAAACATTTTTTTAAACTTTTTGTTTTATTATCATTACAATATCTATTCATGTAATAATTTAAATGAGTATTTTTAGCTGCATTATTTCTTTTCCTATCCTTAATGTTACAGTGTAATTATATTTGAAGTTTTAAATTAATTGACACTATAAGGAATTGATGATATAAAATATGCTCACAACTGTTTATTAAATTTACATAATATTAACATATTCTTAGCTCACTTATATGTTTAAGAGTGTTATTGAACAGTTTTTGGATAGGAGGGTTATAGTTTAAACAAAGTATATGGGAGCGACTGGCTGGGAACTGAGTGCTTTTGAATTCAGTTCACCCTCAGGGTTGTGGAGGTCAGATACTAGTCACTCACCGTAGAAACCGATATTCAGGTAAAACCGTTTGAACTAGCATCTTGAGTTTTTTTTATGTATGGACTTGCCAAATTGACTACTCTGCCTAATGAAAAGCTTAAGTGGAATCCGAGAGCAGTGTGCACCATACTCACTGCGAACGTAGACAACGCAGCATGGTGACCCACACCACGGTGGTTAGTGACGCTGCTGCGTCATTGGTCCTCCAGTCTCGCGCTCACCAACGAAACACGACAGCGCGACCTTCTGTACCAGGGTGCTCCAATACCAGTTAGAATATATCTATAAAGCAGACGATGGGAGCGACTAAGCTTTCCAGGGCGGCTTGTGCTGCGGCGCGCGTTCGTGGCGCTCGGGCAGTTCGGGCCGCTGCGGCCGACCTCCCTCCCCCCCCCCGCCGCCCAGCGCCGCCGGCCGCGTTAGTAGCTGGAAACACGTATTAAAATAAAAGAATAAACTCGAAAAACAAATTTACATTTAGGGAACTACTATTTTACATTTGAAGAGGAGATCTTATTTTTTTCCTTACAGTTTTATAATATTAATAACCTCTTCTGTGTGCTGCAAGGAAACAGATGTACAGGAGTACGAATGTACCTAATTAGAACTACCGAGCCCTTAGACTTACTTAAATATATATATATATATATATTTATACCGTGGGAGAACCATATTCGGCATGAATGGGCCGGCTCGACCGCAGTGATACCACGGCCCCACAGAAAA
>PKRV01001083.1:343653-383163 GCA_003709505.1 Hyphantria cunea | reverse complement strand
GAGTGATACCACGGCCTCACAGAAAACCGGTGTGAAACAGCGCTTACGCTGTGTTTCATCGAGTGAGTGAGGATACCGGAGGCCCATACCCCAATCCAACGACCCCTATCCCCCTCACCATCCCCTTTCCCCCCAGGCCGCCATAATGTGGGTCACCATACTGCATTGTTCTTTTTCGCATTTAGGATGGTGACCACCACTCTTGGATTCTGCTCATGCTTTCCATCAGGCAGGAAAGAGTCATTTTGGCAGTTTAAATATAAAAAAAAAAAATAAAAAATATAAATTACTTTAAAAATGAATAATTGTTCTCTATCAATAAATGTTAAAAAAACACCCATTAAGTATAAATAATTGAGGCAGGATAATAGATATTTATTACACCTTTCCAAAGTTACGACAATCTAAAAAGGCAAAGGAAAATTATCTACCATTTTAAAAAAAAACAAGTGTTATTACCAATTTAACGTACTGCTGTAATTCATCATCGGTGAGAGCGTCCAGCAACTTGTTCTGCAGGTCGCCTCGGTCGGCGCGGTCCAGGCGTTCAGCGCGGTCCGGCCGATCAGCTCGCTCGGGACGGACCAGGCCGCGGTCCGGTAAGGACAATGGGGGAACTTTGGGATACTCAGGACCTACTAACGTCGATACTGAAAGAATTGTGACAAAAATAAATATCAAGAAGTGTACTAAAAAAGTTTATATTCATTAATGTAGTTTATTTTTTTAAAATACACGATATTATTGTTTAAAATTATTAGATACAGATCTTAATATTTGTATAATATATTTGTTCAGCATTTTCTCGCGTAAGTATCGATTACCCAATGAGAAATAAAGATCTTTCTACTGAATATAATACACATCGTTTGAAGAATTCTGTAATTTTTTTAAATTATAATACAAACTGATTTGATGAAATCCGGACATAACTTTAACGAAATTCTAAATAATAAATTCAAAGAGAAAGAAATCTTGGCTAGAAACTGGTTCTATACAAATCCTTTTCAATTGGTAACGACCACCGGTTTCGTTGACGGCCATTAATCAAATACCTTTAAACGACCAATTCTTGTGTACGAGTATAAATACAACATAATCTGAATATCGAAAACGGCTCTAACGATTTTCATGAAATTTAGTATGCGGGGGGTTTCAGGGACGTTAAATTGATCTAGCTAGAATTCATTTTTAAGAAATTTATCGAAACAAAAACGCCGATGAAACACTATGAGAAACCGATTTTGGAAATTCCTTTACTAATGAAAAGCCACATTATCTGTGGGTTTAATAGTTATATATCAAGTAGAAAGCGTGGTCACCGCTGTCGGGGCGGGCGGCGCCGGCGTCGAGCGCGGCGGGCTGGTGGCCGTTGGTGAGGATGAGCAGCGCCTGGCGCCACTGCGCCTCCATGACGCCGTGCAGCTGCGAAGCCATCTGCCCGCGCCGCCGCCGGTACGCCTCCAGCTTGCTCTGCGCCATATCGCTCACACTATACACTACACGCTACACACTACACATAGTACACTATACGGTTACACGAACAGAGAAAACGGAGAAGAGAGAGAACGGAGCGTGGTGTCTGGAGTAGGCAGGTGAAGGTCACAGAACCAGTCGTTGTGAAGAGTTCTGGGGAAGACCTATGTCCACGTCTTTGGGCTTAAATGATGATGGTTACAACACGCATACAACGTAAAACATATACAATAAAAAAAATAATGTTTAGGCTCATTTAGATAGGTGATGTGTATGGGAATTATAAAAAGCTCAAACACAGATTAACACAGGAGTATAATAATCTCCATATATCACTCTCCGTGGGAGAACCACGCTTCGGCACGAATCGGCCGGCTCGACCGGAGTGATACCACGACCTCACAGAAAACCGGTGTGAAACAGCACTTGCGCTATGTTTCACAGAGTGGGTGAGGATACCGGAGGATGATCATGCAGTTGAAAAACAAATTGATTCCCCAGGAGGGTACCAACTGCGCTAGCGTTGGAGAATCACTCTCTGAGCGTCGGCGCTCAGGACACAACACGCCTGAACGTGGATGCTCATGTTACCCCTCGTATCCTGGGGAAGGCAAAACTGCGCTCAACCGCGCTCGGGGCAGGAGCAGTAAGATCACGGCACCCCTACCACGCTGGTCGTGGACTTCTGCCACGTCAGAGGATTACATAGTAATCTTGATGCTGTCCATCATCACCTCGAAACAGCAAAACCAGCATTGCGCCTTTTGACCGAGACGCAAATATCGTCTCCAGCGAACACATATATGTATGTGTGTGTTTATGTTTGTATGTATCTGTGTATAAATGAATATATGAAGATATATGTATATGTGCCCGATTACATCATAAAAATTAAAATTTTTCTTTAAAATTAATTGCACCGTCAACTCTCCGTCTCAGTACAGTCTCTCCGATACTTTTTGATCCATCCTAAGGTTGCCTGGAAGACATTGCTTTTGGCAATAAAGCCGTCCTTTGTAAATTATATTATATGTTGATCATTTTATGTACTCACTTAATATTGTAAAAACGGTGTACAAATAAAGCGTTTTCTATCTATCTATCTACATCATACCTCAGCTATTCTAGGTACGGATTAGAACATTCACTTATGTCTAAAGCCGGAGTGTCCGTGTACGTCAGAGGAGATATCAGCTCTCTTCACCTCAGCGACCTTGAAGGTCTTGAAGGTCTCGACCTTTCCGTCTTATGGCTCCGTGTAGACAGCGACGACCATCCACGCGTCTATGCGTGCCTCTATAGGTCCCATAGCTGTGATGCCGAAACTGACCGACTCATTGCACATCCAGATGGCTGCAGACCTCGTACAGCAGCAGATCCCCTCCGCAGAGATTATCGTACTTGGCGACTTTAACGCTCACCACGCCGGCAGCACAACGTGTGGACATCTTGCCTTTCAATGTTTTTAAACCGCTCAAAGGTCTCCAACTAAGCTTCACGACTGTTATCCTATGACAGACTGCTTAACATGAGCCCCGAATTAAGTACACGCTCATGGTATTATGCCACAAGCGATCACTTATCAAAGTACTGTCCGCGCCATGACGGCGCATCGTCTTAAGGGTTACCTTACCTTACATACAGTTCACAGCAGTTGCAAGAATGATATTACTCACAGTTCAGAGCAAAGAAGAGAGGAACAAAACAGTCATACACATTTTAGACTCACATAGTCTAAAATGTGTATGACTGTTTTGTATACAGAAAGACGCTATGGTAAAACTGGGATTAAGTTTGTAAGTTGCTTTACCTCGAGTAATCCAATCTTCTCGCTGGCCTGTGCCAGTTGCAGCCTGTACAATTTGATCTCTTCCTTCTGCTTCTCTTCTAATACATTTATTTCTAATTTGTGTCTGAAAGGCAATATATTTGTGTTAGAATATTATTATTTTTTGTAGATAACTCCCGCATTAGGAATATACATTCCTGTGTCACGGGGATCTTTACAAACATACATGAAACGGACACGAAGTATACCCAGACTTAGAATAAACAATTTATGAATCACAGAAAGTGTTGTACTATGTTGGATTTGAACCCACAACACTTGGCGCAGTAGGAAGCGGTGTGGCGACCACTGAAACCACTAGGCCGTCCGTGTAGTCATAATTCCGTGTAGTCATTACTTTTTAATAATTAAATATAACGAAAAAGATAAACCAGAAAACATAAATAATTAATATTTAAGACATCTGACATGCGTGGCTTCATACCAAGCAGAATTTGTACTATGACAGCCACATTGACTGATATAATAATTATTTTATATGTTGTACATACATATTACAGCTAGAAAACACCCAAACTCCTAAACGAATATTTGTAGGGGGTTGGAGTACAATTTATTAAGATTTACTAAACACTGGTTAGGTGCATAGAACGGTAGGGAGTAGCCATACGCTGGCGTTTCTCTATGTAAAAATAGGCCCAAATGAGCTTACGCATTACATTATTATGACACAAAATATATTTGTGTGCGTGAAATTGTGAATGTTTTTTTTCTATTGTTATGCTCTGCGAGTTCAAAGTGACTAGCGATTACTTACTTTTAAAAAGACAACTCCTGCATTAGGAATAACATCATGTGTCGCGGGGGACTTCACAAACATATATGAAACGGACACAAAGTACACCCAGATTCAGAACAACAATTTATGGATCACATAAAGTGTTGTCCCATGTAGGATTTGAACCCACAACACTTGGCGCAGTAGGAAGCGGTGTGGCGACCACTTAAACCACTAGGCCAACCGTGCACTTAAATATTGTTTTTGTATGTGAGTCTAAAATGTGTTTGTGTAAAGATTATCTCCTTCAAACAATGTAAGACTGTTTTGTATCGGGATACGACGTTATAAGTACTCAACTCCGGTCCACCGGGCTGCGTAGCTCTATGGGTTTGAGTAGAGTTTTATTCGGTTCGATTCCTACACACCGCCCCGCCGCAAACCCCGATGGGGTGAAGGCCCGAGGGGGTCACCACACATGAAAAACAAAAGTTGTCAGTATATTTGAGGGCACTGACTTCGCAAAAACGACTGCCATGTTCATGACAACCAGGACCGAAGGCTTCACGGGCTACTATTAAGAATTTCTTTTAAGAAAAACCCAACAGCAGTCCGAGCCGGGAATCTAACCCGAGACCTCTCAATCTGCAGTCGTTTACACTAACTACTAGACCAACGAAGCAGTCACTTCTTGTTTCCTAACAAATACAGTTAATAATATATATATTCATACTCACTGTTCTTCTATTCTAGAAATTTGCTTATTATACGTATCAACTATTGATATCTCTTTGCTCCGGGCATCACTCTCCATTTCCTTCTCGGCCATGTCCAGTTGTTGCTGAAACTCCTGCAGTTTGGCCATCACTGCGTCTTCCAGCTGCTTCTGGTAGTGACTCTTCAGCTCTGCCTTCTGGAGTTCTAGATGTTTGCGTAGGTTCTTAACTTCGCTATCCAGAAAATCCTGTAAAGAGCTGTTTATATAAAAAACTAGTAAAGAGTAGTCTAAGTCCTCCCTCAAGATGCTTACATAAAAAAATAATTAAATTGTTTGTCTTTCTATCCGTTTGTTTCGGCTAATGTCTGGTTTTCGGTAATCGGTTTTGAAGGCACTTTCACTGGCAGATAGCTTATGAGATAAGGAGTAACTTGAGATACTTACTTATTTAACTTGTGTGTGGTTGTTGTTGTAAAGGTACAAACACGGTTAACTTTCTCATCACTACTAATCGACTATTCTTCAAAACGTCAAAAACAAATTCAAAAAAAATTTACTTACACACTTCTTCAGCAGGTCGCTACTTTGGTTCTGCTTCTCCGCTAGCTGATTCTCCAACAAATTACCTCTTGATCGTTCTTCGTTCACCTTCTCTTTTAGAAGGTCGCGCTCTTGAACTATGATAGACATCTGGTCGTTTAACGACTGTATTTTACGGGCGAGGTCGTTCGTACTGTTTCTAGTTTGTTCATGGTCTGACTTTTCCTGAAAGATATTTTTTTTTATTATAAGTATTAAACCAACCTGGATTTACGGCATTCAAATTTGGGGCTCCGCAAAAGATTCCAATATGAATGTCATACAGAGAGCTCAGAACAAAATCCTAAGGTCGATAGCAAGTGTACCGAAGTTTGTTACCAATGCGGAACTGCATCAACAATTCTCAGTGTAGTGAGGGAGGAAATACGATATGTTTCCGAGAAGAGGCTAAAGTATCACCCAAATGAATTGGCACGCCAGCTAACCATAAAAGCTTACACAAACCGGCTCAAAAGATTTCATATCTTAGGACTACAGACCCTTCAGTAGCTTCAAGCTACCATGCATGAGTAGTTGCTCACGCTGGTGCGCATACAGACGTGATGTTCAACATCACGTCTGCTCAAAGTCCTAGGACTGATTGCCGAAATTACAGAATAACAAAAAAAAAAGAAATAAAAATATGTATTGTAGACACACACACACATGTGCACATACTGCACACACTCACAATTCCCTGCTATACAAAATGATAGAAATTTAGAATAAGACGGTCTGTATGTTTAGTAAGTTACTAACCAGATTAAAGTATATAGTTTGCATAATATGGTGGTCTTAAATTCCACATATATTTTTGGTAACTGATTTTTAATTGATCAATATTTTATTAAGAAAGAGTGGCAACTAACTCTTCTATTTAAGTGAGAGAGTGGAGAGCAATGCTTATGCATAAATCGGCCGGCTCGAGGAGAGTAATACCACAGCTTAACCGAGAACTATTGCTAAGCCTCATACTTTGAAAAATCTTATGAAAATGGGAAAAGAATATTGCTTTTGAGAGACAAACGAAACTGCGCGGGTCGACTAGTATCTCATATTAAAGTTTATCGCTTACTCTTTCCAAAGCATCTTCAAGATTCTTCACACAATCTGTAGACTGCTTATTCAGTCTCATGACAGTTTCATAGTTCTCTTTCAACGCTTCAATCTCTTTGTCTTTCCGGGCTATGACCTCATCTCTTTCTAATAAACTCTTGTTCATTCTCTGTTCAAGTTCTTTCTTCTCAGCTGTCTGGTGCTTACACTTCTCTTGATAATCGTGTGCTAGGTCCAAGGCTTTGTACAGTTCTGTTTCGAAGTGACTGGTTTTCTGCAAAAAGAACCATTTTAATTAATATAAATAAATAAAATTGAAGTGTCAGTTTGCAATTTTTCACTTAATGCATAGAAAGTACGATAATTACTGTAAAAAAAAAAATATTTGTTATTCTGTTTGTTCATTTGTCTATCTGTTTGTTCCGGCTAATCTCTGAAATGGCTGGACCGATTTTTGCGGGTCTTTAACTGGCAGACTTTTTTTAGACTAACTTGGCTCCGCGACTTTGCCCGCGTTTTTTGTTATAAAGCTAGAATAACGTGAATGATGCCGCAGGGCTCAACTAGTACAATATTAATGAAAACTTCTATTCTCTATGTAACTAATTAGTTTCAAAAGTGTAATAAATATTTGTATATTATACCAAAAAGTTGAGAAAATAAGTTTTTATCATGCACATAAACATAGTTTGGAACACAAATTAATTTTATATTTTTACCAAAAATATTAAATTGTATTCTTGTGTGCCTCTTCTAGTATATTAGAATCAAATCAACTAAGACCACACAGTTACCCATTGATCCCTGAAGGGATCCAAAAGCTGTTTTTGGATCCCTTCAGGTCCCTTTGGTTATGAAGACATCTGAGCCAACAAGTAAGTGAGCTAGTAGTTAGAAGTACCTTTTGTGCATCATCAGCAACCATTCTAAAATTCTCCACTTCCCTAACCATCTTCTCTAAAGCCTGTCTATGCCTCTCTTCTGCCTTGTCCAGGTTGCCAGTAAGTCTCAGCCAGGCCTCTCGTAACTTGTTGATAGCTGCATCCTTAGCACGGTCAACCTTCACAGCCACCGCTAATCTCTCTTGTTGGTCTAGAATCTTCTTTTGCAGTTGTTGGATCATAGATTCACAGTGCTGTAACAAAATATATTTCTAGAAAATTCCAACATTATTTTTCTTTCTTTTTTTATGAATGAGCCTTTCAAAGTGAGTTTAGTCTGCCTGACGGAAAGTATAAGCAGTGGAGATCACCATACTTAACACACCAATCAAAAAACGTAACATGGTGACTCACATTAAGCACTGTTGACATTTATTCAAGCTTGTTTTGAGATTATTCAAGCTAATGAAAACCAGTCATTTTCTTTTTTTAAACCAGAATTATTTTTTTGCACACACAACACCATCTAGTCCTAGAATGAGCAGAGCTCATATTATGATTACTGCTACAATTGATGTTGATATAGAATTCCTTTCTTTAAACAATATAATAATAATAATAACAATTTTTATATTTTATATTTTTAAATATTACGCACTCGGCCAGCGTGGGGACATATGGCCTTAACCCTCTCCTGAGAGGAGACCCGAGCCCAGCAGTGGGACGTTATGNTAATAAAGAGAATAATAACAATATAATTGTTATTATTCTCTTTATTACATTTATATATATATATTTGATATGTATATTTCTGATCAGATCTGTATATTTTGATACATTTTTTCTTACAAAATGCACCTACATCTTGTCTTCTCTGCATCACCCGATGGTTGACTGGTAGAGAATGCCTTAGGCATTAAGTCCGCCAATGCACCTAAAGTGCATGATGTATTAAATAAATAAATAAATATAATGTAAAGACTCAAATCCAAAAACAATATTTGCAGATACTACTAAAATTTACACTGACCTGGGAATCAAACCGAGATCAAACAGATATAGACAGATTGACAGACTTACTATTTACAGAGAAGGTGAATTTACCACAGCTTGAATCTCTCCTGATCTAGGGAGGATTCAAAGGGTGGCAACACAGTTGTTACTCACGGCTTGCCATGGTCAAAGGGTAGTATTTATTAGTTATAAACAATCAGGAAACTCATCTATATATTTGACATTCTATAGGTTATTCTATAAAAACATAATTCAACTTACTTCTCTTTTTAACTTCTCTTCTTCCAACTTCACACTATCCCCTCTTTCTACTCGGTCCCCCCTATCCCCCCAAAGCTCGCTCAAACTCAACAGATCTGTATCAACAGTCTCCATGTATTTATTCTGCAAAGAGGCTAATCTCATACCATCTTTAATTTCTGGGTAATAAGGTCTCATTTGTGGCATCTTGAACTCTTCTTTTTTCGGAGAGGAGTAACTATCTGTGACTGATGTTTGGGTGTTTCTGCTATAGCTCTGGGCTTTATACTGCTCTAGAACTTTGGACGCCCGGTCATAGATCTTATTTGATGATGGTCTGAATGAATCTAAATAGCTTGTGTGGTTTTTTTTAGGTGTTGATGTTTGTGGTACATCTTTTTCACAGAAGTTTAGCTTTCTATTAATTGGAGATCTGTTGTCCTGTTTAGAGGTCTCAGGGGTTACTTTTGATGCACTTTCAACATTGCTTACAGATGGTCTATCACAACTTTTATAACTTGTATTCAATGGTTTTTCCAGTTTAGTAGCTGCAGCACCGTTTTTTACTAAATAAATATATTTATCCAGTATATTGCTTGGCACAACTCTACCGCTCGGAAGTTTAACATCTTCAACACTGTTTGTATTGTCAAGTTTTTGTGCTATATAATCCCCTGTTGCTTTAATCACATTTTCTGATGTCACAGTTGACACTACATCTTTGAAATTGGTTTCAGGAGTTTCATAGCTTTCAACTTTAGTAAGAAATTCATCAATTTCATGCAAAAGTAACCTATCATTCTTTTTACTTGGTGTGGAAACTATACTGCTTACATCACCATCCATGTTTTGAATATCATTTATAATATCATCAAGTTTCGGACGAAATGTTTCGATATAGTCTAAATCTAGAGGAGGGATACTTCCAACAACTGTACTTAGGGAATCTAAGCTGGTCAGCGATAAATCTCTACTTCTTTGCTTTTTAGTAAGCTTTTTTTTCCGTCTACGCGGAAATGTATAACATTTTCGATCTAAGCTTCGATCATCAATACTTTCGCTTGTATCCCAGGTCTTAGATTTAATTAAGGTACTGACACTCGATAAATCACTGTTGGCTTCCAAGCTTTCCAATCTGGATTCCAATGTGTGCACTTGGTTAACTAGTTGGCCGAGAACTTGCGCAGTACAAGACTGCGGTTTATGTACTACGGTCCTTGAAGATTCTAAAAGAGAATCTTCGGAATCAGAGCTTTGTACTAAGAAAAAGTTTGGTGGTATCAGCAGAAGAACATCCGTATCGTCGGTCTCACTCATCACAGCAAATGAATGGATCCTTCTTCACATAAACACGAGCCATTATACAAAAACACAGATATCGATGTTAATCTTAATTCTTTTTGATACTTTCTCTTACAATAATCAAAACGTAAACGAGGTTTACAGAAGTTCACAACCGACCGTTTGTTTTGTTTACAGATTATGTCAAAGTAGTTGTCAACTTGACGCTCAAAAATATTTTTTAGATAATTTGTATTTTGCGCCATTACTATATTATTTTTAGTTTGTGTTTTACAGTTCATATTGTATGCGTATCGTAAGAAATTAATAAAAATATAATAATAAGAATATGCTTTGGATCAAAAGAAGAGATTTCTCCCTTTTAATTCTCAGTTTGACCTTAGTTGTAACCCTTTGTGAGTCCCGCAAAGGGTAACAAATATGGCAACATACTTATTGCCTTTTGAAATGCTAGTTTCTATGGGCAGCGATAGTATTTAACCGACAGGTTACTTGATACTAAAAATAAATATTTAACAAATAATAAATGTTTATCTATGTGGTAAACGTTTAGCACATCGATAATCTTATATTGTTAGCTGCTTAATAAAAAAAAACAAACTTACCCCCAAAAAGTTTAACGTATGTACTTAGTACATGTACCTTCTAGAAAATGTAATCATCTCTCATGCTAGAAACTATTAGGTGGAAGAAATGTGTAGGTAATGAAAATGTATATAATTACTTAAACAAAAGTACCTACTAACCTTTTTCAACTCCAAGTCACAAGCCAAGCAACATCATCCATTAAGAGTAGAATATTTCCCTCTTCTATGGTTTCCTCTATAATAAAAATACATAACATAGGTACTATGTGATCCATTTTTTGGCTCCTTAATATATCACGTTTGGTCACAGGGACTAGATAAGAAGAATCTAAATGATATAGAACATGTCAGGCACAAGTACAATACAATTAAGTTACTCCCCCCTCCCGGGAGGGGAGAGTAGCTTGGCGTATGCCCAATGATTATCGAACGGGAGATTAAAAAGGGTTATTTAATTTTATAGGTTAATTTCTTAACCACGTATGTTTGGCGATTATACATACTTGTACAAACGTATATTCATCTTTATATAAATTATAATCTGTCTTAAGACGATGCTTTGTTAGCTGGTCCTTGATTAACTCAAGGACTTAACAAGGCTAAGGCCTTTCGATAAAATCACTTCCCCAAGTATAATCTTTACAGGATATGAAATAATTCAACAATCTAATTTACACGCATTTATTTATATACAAAGCTATAAAACTAAAATATAATTTATAATCTAAAATCCTACTAATATTATAATCGTAAAAGTTTGTAAGTATGTTTGTTACTATTTCTCGTAAAAACTACTTAACGGAGTTGGATGAAACTTTACAGTAATGAAGCTTATACATCAGAATAACCCATAGGCTACTATTTGCCGCGATAACCTACATATACGAGTACGTGGGCGGAGCCGCGGGCATAAACTAGTACATACATAATCTTAGTCGGAATTTAACTAATATTACGCTTAAACTAAGAAATGAGTCTATAATATCAATAGAATGTTTGAAGAGAATAAATATGTAAAAAGTAAATAGACGTACCCTCTAGCCAATTTGACTGCCTCAGTGGTGCGGTACTGGCATATGCGACTGCCGTTCTTGAGGCCTCGGGTTCGATCCCGAGTCGAACCAAATATTTGTATGTTATGCAAATAATTGTTTCGCAGTTTGTGTGTTTTATATATATAATGTGTATTTATTTACTAAAAAAAGTATATATGTATTAATATCAGTTGTCTAGTTCCCGTTTTTTTTTACGTGTGGAAACCCCCTCGGGCTTTCACCCTACAGGGGTTTGCGGCGGAGCGGTGTGTCTGAATCGAACCGATTAAAACCACACGGTATGCCACTCTGCGACTGAGACGGTAGGAATCCGGGAACCGCTTTCTTACGCCATCCGGACCCCTTCCAGCGCCTACCCGCATTGAAGCGGGCACCGTCTCCTGGTGTTAGACTCTCAATTTAGGCGACGTACGGCCCACGCGTAACGTCGCCTCCTCCTGGCTGGCCTGTGAAGCGGATGGAGGGAAAACCCGTCCTGCCCATCCGCGGCCACACTCAGGGCGGCATGAGGCGCTGATAGACAACCCTCCGCAGCCCGGTTCGCCCGCGATGGATCGGGTCCGAGTGGAGGTCGTCCTCCCGGGCCTTCTCCGCCACCTCCTTCTGCGAGATGACTTCCTCGCAGAAAGTCGCGAGTGCGGTAAAACTGCTCTCGCCACCGGCCATGGAGCTTACGACGGCCGGCAGCGAGAGATCTCCTCCAATGACTGCAGTGAGGGCCCGGCGCTGCGGCGCCCAAGCGGGTCACACCACCAGCGTGAGCCGGGCCTGATTGTGTGTGTGTGATGATATATATTTTTTGTATGTGATTAATACAATAATAAAATTTAAAGTACAAGTTTTCAATTTATGATCCAAGAAAGTTTAACAAGTTAAGCAATTGTTAACTAATCCAAACTGAGTATGATGTGAGCAGTTCATAGTTTTTGATTTTCTCTTTATATTTTTTTTGTTTAACTTCATTAAATTTTAAAAAGCGTGCACATCTTGAAGTCACCTGTAATTGTTTGTTACGTTCAGTTCCACTCCATTTCTGTTATTTATTATTGCATAGATGTAAAAGAAATGTGAACTCTATTTAAATAAAACAAAACAGCACATTAATATCAATTTTACTTATCCAGTAACCTCATAAATAACTATAATACGCTACACCTAGATACCAAAAGTGAAAGACAGAATAGTTGCCGCGTAATTTATAAGCGCAGTAATATGAATGGTACAATACTTACTGTGTTTACGAATTGCGCGGCAATATTGCTTAGTTATGCTAATAATCGTTTCTCATAACTTTTTAGGTACTATATGTACTTACCTAATAAGCTTAGTTAAAGTAACCTAAATATTAAATATTATATTGACCATTTGAATTTCTATAATATCCCATTTGAGTTCTGTATACAAAGCAACATTGAGAAATAAGATGTGTAAGTTATTTAAAATGATATTACAAGTTGAATAAGGTCATACATAATATTCTGCAATGAATAGTCCAATTAATACTTGCCCCTAATTTAAAAAATGTAAAGCAGAAACTCGATTTTCCGTCATATTGAGCTAAGTTACAAACTATTTAACATGAATGTACTAAATTTCGAATTTATGCAAGCATGAATGTGTGGCTTTGGAAATATAAGGTTCAAAAGTCAGCTTATTCAGATGATTTTAAGAAATGGAATGAAAATAACTATGACTTGGATTTTGTTTTTAATTTTGATAAATAAGTGCACAGTTTTTTTTAATAAACATTAATTTTGTTTGATATATTTGTTGTTTTTAATAAACACATAGCTATGGATGTACTACATATGCATTAAGTTCTTTTCCTTTCCTGCTTTTCTACATACATTTGGTTATCCAAATTTTTGATTATCTAAATCCCTAATGACAACAATTAGCTGCTAGTGGAAGCTTGATTATATAATAAATGACAATAATTATATAATCAAGCTTCCACTGTGAATAAGCAATGGTTTAAGAAAAGGTTCTGTGTACCTGTTACTTTCAACTTTAAACTTAGAGTCTTTAAGTTGAAACTAACACAGAACTGATCCTACAAGTGAAATAATGTTTTCAAAGAGGTTATATCTATACTTAATGTATAAAGAGAATTTTTGTTTGTTTATTTCAACACCCTAATTGCAGGAACTACTAGTTTGAAAAATTATTTCAATGTTAGATAGCCAATTTATCGAGAAAGGCAGTGTAAGAATAGGACCGATAGGAGCGGAGCACCAATGAAGAATGTTTCAAAAATGGGAGAAAATTATCACATTTCGACTATAGGAGAAGCAAATGAGATTGTGTGGGTCAGCTAGTGTATTTTAAAAGCATAGTAATTACCACTTATTGAGTGACTAGTGAATACGGAATCCAAATTAATATGATCTATTATGCTACAGTTCTCATTTACACATCCGATATGAATACAAGTTTGTAATTAGATATTTACACAATTATCAATTTCATTTATCAAGAAGCTCTTACATGAATAGGTGTTTGTTTAATAAAGGCATCTAATTTATTCTTAAATATTTCACTAGTTATTGGCTCTCCAATACCACACATTGGATTTCTTATAGCATACTTTACATAGATTTCTCCATAAATTTTCTTCAATAATTCTCGAACGCCTTGCGCTTGATTGTCCGTGTTCATAACAAATTTCAATCCGGAAGGTGTTTCTAGACAGTGTAAGGTGTATTTTGTGGTCTTGTAATGCATAAAACCGTCTTTAGGATCTAACGGAGATATCTTCGCTACAAAAGATTTTATGGAGAACAACATTCCGTACATTAATTTCCCTTCCTGTAATAAAGATATAATTATAAATTAGTAATCATGTTTCAATAATAATATGCATACACAAAATGTTAATACTAAAATATATATAAAAAAATAAGTTGAATCAGGGGGCGAACGAGCAGATGCTTCGCCTGCTAGCGATTACCGCAAACTATGGACACTTGAAACTCTGCGAAACACGGCGCAAGCGCTGTTTCACACCGGTTTTCTGTGAGGGCGTGGTATTACTCTGGTCGAGACAGCCCATTCGTGCCACATAAACATTATATTATTGTAAAAATAAACAGCAAAGTATTTTAACAGTAATTAATAGCACAATTCGCTGAATAAGGCAACAAAGAAAGAAAAGATTAGGAGACAAACAGGTGAGTGGCGGAATTAATATTAAAGGCTTTGTTTGAACCAAAAAGGAATAAGAAGTTCTCATTTGTTGGTCTTTTCGCAAAGTAATAGTCGCATAAAGATAAATCTACTTTCTTGGATTATTTAAAATGTAGATAACGTTACAGGTACTGACCTCCTCTCTAGACATTCCAGATTGTTTTGTTCTGTTCCATTCGCCGTAATACAAAAGCGTCCCATATCGGTCGAAGATATATAAATTGTGAATGGTCATTTTCTTGGAATCTACGTAATATTTCACAATGGAAACAGTCCTTGAAGATCTACTTCTTCTTTTGATGAATGGCAATCAGCCGGATCAGCTATTTCTGCCAATGTCAAGTATTTCAAGTCTTCAATTCTAAGTCTTCGAGTCTTCAAGTCTTCGTCGTGATGGAATTAATGATAAAAAATATAAAAAATGTGGATGACATGAAATGGGGACCGTCTTTCGCAAAAACAAAAAACCCTTGAAGATCTAAACAACCCTAAACATTTTTCAGATGAAATCAGATGTCATGTCAGTTGCCATGTTGACAGGTCTAGTCCACAGTACACATAGAAGTTATAGTGCTGCACATTGTGCACAATTACCATTAGGAATTGCCTACAGTCACATATTTAGTCGACTTTGTTATATTATCTATAGTTTTAAATTAGTGTTGTCCCACTAGTAATAATAATGTATTGGTATCGATAGGAACGTTACTATTACATAATAAAACTATTAAATAGTATCGAAAGTATTGATTTTTTAACTGATACTATTGATGCTATTGTTACTATCGAAATTATCGATATAATAAATTAAAAAACTATCAGTACTATCGATTGTTTGCAAAATTATTGATAGTATTACGCTATCAATAGCTTAATAACCAACGATAGTATCGTAACCCAATTATAGCTTAATGAATAAACAGTGTTAAATTATTCTCTCTCGCTATGCTTTGATTGTGTTTGGATACATTTTAGGATTAATATGTTACATACAATTAACATTTTTTGAGGTTTTTACTAGCTTTGTAAAAGATTATTGGAAGGCAATACTATTGCAGTTTATTAAAGTATCAGTATTACTCCTAGACATATGCTGGTCTTCGATATTATTGATACTGTCGATAGTATCAATACTTTCGAAGCTAATAAATTCGATACTATCGATACCATATCTGCATACCGATACTATTAGCTTGTATCGCAAAGCTATAGTATCGATACTATCGAAAACATCGATAGTATCCGAAGTCTATCAATACCATTGATATGCCGTCAACAATCAATAGATTAGCGATAGTCGACTATTGATAGCCTACTCTATTTTATAATCATTCTTATGTTCAATTCACCGCAATGTCCTTTTGAAATAAAATCGTGCTCGTCGAACGTGGGAATCATGGTGCAACAATTTTCGTAAATTAAAAGCCGACAAAACCTTTCAAAATATTTTTTAAATAATTAATCTCTAAAGGATTTATCACAACTTGTAAGTGTAAAGCGATTTATGTCATGTCAATTTGAGTGTGTGTAAAGGTTATAAATCTTACATATTACGTGATTCCAGGACAAAAATCAATATATAATAAAGTATGGATGAATACACTCGTGAACCGTGCCCGTGGCGAATTCTTGATGACTCTGGTGGTGCGTTCATCATGGGAGCGATTGGAGGCGGAATATTTCACTCGATTAAAGGTTTCCGGAATGCGCCAGTGGGTTTTAGTAGAAAAATGGTTAGTATTTCTCTCGTTTACTACCTACACAGTCACATTATACGGAGTCATTACTTAGAGCACTTTGTTTTAAATTAAAATGTGGCTTTCTGCAGCTCGGCAGTTTAGCAGCAATGAAAGAGCGTTCACCCATTGTTGGAGGGAACTTTGCTGTATGGGGTGGAATGTTCTCAACTATTGATTGCTCACTTGTGTACATGCGTCAGAAAGAAGACCCATGGAACTCCATAATGAGTGGAGCACTTACTGGTGGAATTTTAGCAGCTAGAAATGGTAAATATTCACTTATTTAGTGCCTACTTTGTCTAAATAGTATAGTAAGTAAACTGGTGCCTATACCTAAATATCTAGTAGTTAATTAATTTTAAAAAAACATATGTATATTTT
The DNA here is from genome assembly GCA_003709505.1 of Hyphantria cunea. Taxonomy (NCBI): domain Eukaryota; kingdom Metazoa; phylum Arthropoda; class Insecta; order Lepidoptera; family Erebidae; genus Hyphantria; species Hyphantria cunea. The sequence continues at coordinate 366,382 of PKRV01001083.1, read as the reverse complement.
TTTAATTTTGATGTACCTAGTGCCACTCACATCTAAAACAAATCCATTGACACTACTCACTTTAAAATATGCCGCAGTAAGTATGCAACCGTTTAGGCTCTAGGGCACTCCAAAGAAATACATACATACCTTGAAAAACATTACCCTCCTTTCGCAGTTGGGTAAAAAATACACAAACTTTTTACAAACCAAAATGCTTTGTAAAGTGACTGTCTGATATATGAGCCACTACAAGTGGTAACCAGACTGTTCACATATATTTTCTTTATTTTCAGATACACTTAAAAGTACTAACTGCTATAAATAAGCTGACTCAGTGAACGCTACTGCCATATTTATCTTTCATAAATATTTTCTTAACTTCTGAAGAACTTGTTTTAGTAATAATATCCGCATTAGATTCCTAGAGGAAGTGTACTTTCCAAGTGTATTCCAGTTATCTTTTAATTTTCTACTATACAAACCTTGTCTTAATATTAATAAACACATAGAAAAAAGAATTATCTGTACATTCTGGTGATTAATTTTAATTTATATAGATTACACTTAGACATAATGAAATGACACATGATTAGTTGTTGTTTTATATAATTAACTCAAAGACTGTCTATATAATAATTGCTCCCGTCATGAAATTTAGTCCAGTTCAAGAATATACATATGTATACATATCTAATACCTTTTCTTGTACAGTACTTGCTTATATAGTGCTTGTATAGACACAATTCTTGTATAGTATATCTATACAAGAATTGTGCCTTTAATCAGAATCTCGGAAATGGCTCCAAGAATTTTCATTAAATTTATTATGCAGGAGGTTTCGAGGGCGATAAATTTAGCTAGGATTATTTTTAGAAAATTTTAGCTGGTAATTTTTAATTTTTTTATTTACGGAAATTAGACATAATTTTGAATATGTTCTCTGGTAATAATTTTACTTGGCATTTAAAAAAAAACCCAGCAAAGATTTGTAATCTAGGTACTCATACATTAAGAACCAGTACACATATATTACAGCAAATAGCTTTTGCGGCTGCGGCTCTACTCATGTGTATGTTAGGTATATAATGTGTATGAAGAACTTATTGTGCTCGCTACACAATATTTGTTCTCGTAAAGAATGAAACCATTGGCAAATATATTACTCTGATAGGCCTAATATAAAACATTTTTACATGTGTAAATATTTTTTTTTCAGGTGTCCCAGCAATGGCGGGCAGTGCTCTCGTAGGTGGTATCCTGCTAGCACTAATTGAAGGCATAGGAATAATGTTCTCTAGGATAACAGCTGAACAATTCAAACCGCAGCAACCAATATTTGAAGATCCATCAGTATTAGGCAGCCAAGGACCACCACAGAGTCAAACGTTCCAATAGTTTAGGCGATTAGTGTTTTTAGATTTATTTTGCATGGTCTACTTTGAATGTACTGTGCCATTCTTTCTAATCCAAAAATATATTTTAAGATTTGATTTTCCTCACTTACATTATTTGTATTTTGTTTTATTCAGGTCTACTATATCCTAATAACTATTTAAAGCCTGTAGAAATGGTTCAAAGTAGACAATGTATTATATGTTCTAAATAACCAGGATGACGGCCTGGTCTATATTTCATTACCCGAATATGTTCATCATCCACGTTTTTAAGTGAATTATTTGCATCTGTGATATTTTCAGTCCTGTACTGATAGTTTATAGTCTCATTCAAAAACTATATTGATGCCTACCTGAATATTGTTATATTGTTAACATAATTTGTTCAATAAAAGCACAATGTGACTCTTATTTAATAATTTTTGAGTATTTCATTTAATATTGCCTGTTATTGTTGCCTCTTCTTAGTTATTTGTTCCCATATAGTTGAGGGCAATAGAACAGAGTTGGTTTATTGACTGGTTATGAAGATTATGTTTGCCATCTTCAAATTGGTGTAGCCCATATCAGCTCTGTTGTTTGTTATTTAGACAAACATCCCATTAAACAGGCGATATTCCATGAAATACTTTTGGGAGATAGTGTTTATTTGAAAATAAAAGCTTTTATATAATTTTTTACTTTTATTTCTTTTTCCTCATGCACTCAAGATCATATTGTTATTACATCTTGTGATGACTATGTCAATATTAGCATATTAGTTGAGCATGGTTGACGCAGCAGGCAAAGCTGCAGTCAATAGCCAACCTCAAAACAGGAGGAGTTTATCAATGAGCCTGTTTTTTTTGTTTGTTATCTCATACCTTTTGACTGGGTGAACCGATTTAAATAATTCTTTGAAAGCTGGCCCTTCCTGTCTGGTCTCATTTAAATTTGGTCTAGTTCTAGAACCTGATGGTTCGCTCGCTTCCTTTAATGTGCATTCAATAACCAACACTGACTCGAGTAGGCAACAAGCTATCACAAGGAAGGGCATAGGTATTATACTGATCTAAAGGAATAATACAAAAATTATACTGTTAAAAATATAATTAAATAATTATGTGAACTTAAATAACATTGTGATCAAATTGGGCAAGCTTAAAGGTCATTTATACATTGAAATATTATAAACATTATTTAAAATATTATTTAAGCAANTTTGTCTATATTGTTACAATAGTAATTAATTACAACCTAGTAAAGTAGTATAGTAAGTAAACTGGTGCCTAAACTTAAATAACTAGTAGTTAATTAATTTCAAAAAACATACATTTTTTTAATTTTGATGTACCCAGTGCCACTCTCACATCTAAAACAAATCCATTGACACTACTCACTTTAAAATATGCCAGAGTAAGTATGCAACCGTTTAGACTCTAGGGCACTCCAAAGAAATACATACATACCTTGTAAAACATTACCCTCCTTTCACAGTTGGGTAAAAAAATACACAAACTTTTTACAAACCAAAATGCTTTGTAAAGTGACTGTCTGATAAATGAGCCACTACAAGTGGTAACCAGACTGTTCACATATATTTTCTTTATTTTTAGATACACATAAAAGTACTAACTGCTATAAATAAGCTGACTCAGTGAACACTACTGCCATATTTATCTTTCATAAATATTTTCTTAACTTCTTAAGAACTTGTTTTAGTAATAATACCAGTGTTAGATTCCTAGAGGAAGTGTACTTTCCAAGTGTATTCCAGTTATCTTTTAATTTTCTACTATACAAACCTTGTCTTAATATTAATAAACACATAGAAAAAAGAATTATCTGTACATTCTGGTGATTAATTTTAATTTATATAGATTACACTCAGACATAATGAAATGACACATGATTAGTTGTTGTTTTTATATAATTAACTCAAAGACTGTCTATATAATAATTGCTCCCTTCATGAAATGTAGTCCAGTTCAAAAATATACATATGTATACATATCTAATACCTTTTCTTGTACAGTAATTGCTTATATAGTACTTGTATAGTATATATTGTGCCTTTAATCAGAATCTCAGAAATGGCTTCAAGAATTTTCATTAAATTTATTATGCAGGTTTCGAGGGTGATAAGTTTAGCTAGGATCATTTTAAGAAAATTTTAGCAACAATATTTGTACTCATTATGAATGAAACCAATGACAAATATATTACTCTAACAGGCCGAGTATAAAACATTTTTATATGTGTAAATATATTTTTTTCAGGTGTCCCAGCAATGGCGGGCAGTGCTCTCGTAGGTGGTATCCTGCTAGCACTAATTGAAGGCATAGGTATAATGTTCTCTAGGATAACAGCTGAACAATTTAAACCGCAGCAACCAATATTTGAAGATCCGTCAGTATTAGGCAGCCAAGGACCACCACAGAGTCAAACGTTCCAATAGTTTAGGCGATAAGTGTTTTTAGATTTATTTTGCATGGTCTACTTTGAATGTACTGTGCCATTCTTTCTAATCCAAAAATATATTTTAAGATTTGATTTTCCTTGCTTACATTATTTGTATTTTGTTTTATTCAGGTCTACTATATCCTAATGACTATTTAAAGCCTGTAGAAATGGTTCAAAGTAGACAATGTATTATATGTTCTAAATAACCAGGATGACGGCCTGGTTTATATTTCATTACCCAAATATGTTCATCATCCACGTTTTTGAGCGAATTATTTGCATCTGTGATATTTTCAGTCCTGTACTGATAGTTTATAGTCTCATTCAAAAACTATATTGATGCCTACCTGAATATTGTTATATTGTTAACATAATTTCTTCAATAAAAGCACAATGTGACTCTTATTTAATAATTTTTGAGTATTTCATTTAATATTGCCTGTTATTGTTGCCTCTTCTTAGTTATTTGTTCCCATATAGTTGAGGGCAATAGAACAGAGTTGGTTTATTGACTGGTTATGAAGATTATGTTTGCCATCTTCAAATTGGTGTAGCCCATATCGGCTCTGTTGTTTGTTATTTAGACAAACATCCCATTAAACAGGCGATACTCCATGAAATACTTTTGGGAGATAGTGTTTATTTGAAAATAAAAGCTTTTATATAATTTTTTACTTTTATTTCTTTTTCCTCATGCACTCAAGATAATATTGTTATTAAATCTTGTGATGACTATGTCAATATTAGCATATTAGTTGAGCATGGTTGACGCAGCGGGCAAAGCTGCAGTCAATAGCCAACCTCAAAACAGGAGGAGTTTATCAATGAGTGTGTTTCTTTTATGTTTGTTATCTCATACCTTTTGACTGGGTGAACCGATTTAAATAATTCTTTGAAAGCTGGCCCTTCCTGTCTGGTCTAGAACTAGACCAAATTTAAATGAGACCTGATGGTTCGCTCACTTCCTTTACAACAACAACCCATAATGTCCCACTGCTGGGCTCGGGTCTCCTCTCAGGAGAGGGTTAAGGCCATACATCCCCACTCTGGCCAAGTGCGGGTTGGGGACTGGCAAGAATACGTTGTGGCTACGTAAATCTTGCCGTTGGATGTTTTTAAGCAGCCCGAAGGCCTCCAACTAAGCTTCACGACTGTTATCGTATGATAACAACCGGGACCGACTGCTTAACGTGACCTCCGAATCACGGAGACGCTCATGGTAACATGTCACTAGCGGTCACTCATCCAGGTACTGACCGCGCCATCGTTGCTTACCCTCGGTGATTGTTTCTAATCACCGAGTGCAACTGGGCTATGAGCGCCTCCTTTAATCTGCATTCAATAACCAACACTGACTCGAGTAGGCAACAAGCTATCACAAGGAAGGGCATAGGTATTATACTGATCTAAAGGAATAATACAAAAATTATACTGTTATTGTTAAAAATATAATTAAATAATTATGTGTACTTAAATAACATTGTGATCAAATTGGGCAAGCTTAAAGGTCATTTATACATTGAAATATTACAAACATTTTTAAGCAAAATCTATTATATATATACATTATATATGTAATATTGCAATTTGTTCTCTTAGGTAGTTGATTTGCTTAATTTGGAACTTATTTTCTTTTAAACTACAAACTTTAAACTACATCCATTACAAAAAGGAAATGGACATATAGATCAGCTAGATTGTCCTCAAGATGAACTTGATCAGATCTATACACATAATCTTCACTAACAAATAGAAACGAGCACTCTCTGGCCAGATGGAGGAAGCCTTGCATAAGAAGGGCAATGGGGACTGGATGCAAGAACCAGCAGACTAGGCTCTGATGTTTGCCTTGGGAGAGCCCTATGTACAGCAATGAGTGGGATGACACCATTGAATCTTGTGGTGTTGCAACCAGGCTATGTTACATTAATCCCTGTTTGTTAATAAAAGTTAATTATACCAATTCAGATCAATATATGACATCAGATTCATAAAAGAGGTTAATTAAGTAGATGCTATTCCAATAAGACTATATAAAAATACAGGTACTTATTTTTAGGGTACAATTGGGGCATTGAGTTTCATTAATTTCATTCTTAATTTAAAAATTATGGCTGCAGATGAGCTGGTTTGTTTTGTACTGTGTTTTCACCCATTTTCCTGATTTCCTTGATGACATGCGCCAACACCTCCGGGTCTACACCGAGCTCACAGAGTCTTATACAAATAGAAAGAGTTTCTGCATCTAAGCCTGTGCAGAGGAGTTGTGAAATCTGGTACATCATTTGGAAGGCTTCTCGAGCTTGGCCAACCTGCGCGTTCTTTTCTGACGTCATCTGTGTGACAGTTTAGTCTAAGAACAGAAAAAAGCAACATATTAATTAACTATTCCCAGATTTTAGGAGCTGTTGTTGGTGTGCCGACACACCGCCGGAGGAGCAGGTTTCTTCAGATATAGAAAAAAGGTTTCACTTCGGCTCACAGCTTGTTAGACACTTCTTTAAAACGTTTTCAAGGAGTATAGCGCAAATTTGGAAGGCGTTTTCGCTTTCCGTTTCCTTGAAACTTATCTTTGACGAGAAAAAGAGAACATAGCACCTGAGTTGAGTTGAATAGTCCATTCCTGGACGTAAGCCTCGATTTAAAAGGTTTTTGGACAAGAGAACAGTCATATAATATTTGAAATTTCCAGAATATTTAAAAGGCGTAAAAAGAAATTAATATTACTTACAACTTACAAGAATACAATAAAATAAGGGAATTAGATGCGTTAAATTAATAATGCTTGAGTGTTTTCAGTTGTGTTTTCAACTTTAAATTTTAGTCAGAACAAACTGTCAAGTGTCATCAGTCACAATTTTTTCGCAGTCAAATTTGACTCTGTCAGTTGAACAATAAACATGCGTTCAAATTTTGGTATCGTAGAATTGTATGAGAAAAGACCAAACCAGGAAAATAAAAAACTTAAATGCTTTGACTTTGTTGTAGTGATAGTAGGAAATAAAGGAAGAAAAGTGACAGGAGGGGGTCATCTTCGAGCCGTAGGTCAACTGAGGTATGTTAGGGCACGTATAGCTCAACTCAAGGGAATCGTTCGGTGACGATGACGCAAGTTTCATGAATTTTGTTCACCAAAAAAGTGCTCAAGGCACCTAAAGAATTTTGCTTCAAAATTATGATAAATTTACAAAAAATGGGAAGAAATAACATAATGTAATGCTAGTAACAAAAGGGTATTGTATCATATTCATGTTTTAAAATTTCGGCAGGGGGTTTAGTTTTATTTGTCCATCATTTTATGAGCTTTAAAAAATATTAAATTAGTGAAATTTGCAGTAAATTCGTATGGCGTTATGAGTTACATATTTTACATGCATCATAGTTTTAATGTAGTGTCTAAATAATGTAGATATTTGTTTTTAAAGGCAGCCTGTAGCTTAAAGGAATAGCACACCGATTATCCGCAATATGCATGATGACTAATTTTGAAAAACTGTTTAACGATGTTCTTAAGGATCGTTTACTGTCAAAAACAGAAAAAAATGCGATTTTAATTCTAAGTTTCATATTCACCCGAAAAGGCTCGGTGGTGTTATGGCGTCTGTTTGTGTAAGACGCGACTTGTTCTTCTTCTCTTGGTGGAATTGTAACCAACTTATCAGGTATTTCTGCTAATGTCAAGTGTTTAAAGTCTTTAAATCTTAACTCTTCGAGTCTTTAAGTATTCGTCGTGTTGAAAGTAATGATAAAAAATATGAAAAATGTGGATGAGATGAAACGGGAACCGTCTTTTACATAATTTTGGAGGTTCTTAGTAACTGTCATCGTTTTTAGGGGGTAATGGTAATTTGTGGTTTTAAGCATAAACATGGCTGCTATACCATTTTAAGGTATAAGTGTGGCAAATAAAATATAACGATGTTTTGTTTGATTAAGTAATAAGATTTTAAAATCTCTAGATTTAACTTTTAGTGTTGTTTGTAATTTAACATCATTTTTTATTCTACAGCGAAGCCCGAACGTTAATAGTTTTGGCAGTAAAATGTTGAGGGGAATGAATTAAAATGAACATTAAATACATTATAATACATTAATGATAGTATGTTCCACCTAGGGTTGCCAAATGACCGGGAATTCCGGGATTGTCCCGGAATTTTGAGTCTTGTACTGTGTCCAGTAATTAGACCTTATTGTCCCGGATTCTGAAAACCTACTTTGCTTTTTAATAACATAAATTAATAAGGAATGACACGGCTGGGTTACCTGTGAGTGAGGGGGAAATCCTTACCGAATTTCCCACGATATTAAATATAGACAACGCTATTAATATTGCTTCCCCATATACATAGTCCGCATGCCTGAAAACTTCATAAAAGACGCCTGCGAACTGCAGACCCCTGTCAATTTTGGCGTCTCTTGCTCAGAATTTTTATCAGTTTTGCAAAGTTTTGGCGAATAAAATAAAAAAATGGAGAATACGGTTATGAATATTATAAAAATAACCTGTCCAGAGCTTTATTTTAATAATAATAGAAAGCTTTAATAGAAAATCTCTTTTTCTCTCTAACATTTTCTATTAAAGCTTAACAAATCATTTGAAGCAGGTGCTGAATTTGGTTTATTTAATGTAGCACCTAAACTTACAAAAAACATGATAAACTATGGGAATTGTACCGGATTTGATATGTTTCTATCTGGCAACCCTAGTTCCACCGTGGTGTCTTGACTACGGAACCAATTTAAATAAATGAGGTATCATCAGAATTGTAATAATGCTCCGGCTGATATAAGCTATATAAATTTTATGAAAAGTTGTACTTAACCGGGTAATATTTTATTAAACTTTTTATTGTTTCGAAAATTGGTTACATTCTCCTTGAATGTTATAGATGTAATTTTATTGACTTAATTCTATAGGACTAAAGTAGCATGTTCCACCGTGGATGCCGCGTTTCTTTATATCTTCATCCGTTTAAAAGAGACTAAAAAAGAATATATCATAACTGTTTAAGATGTATTTTCCGCAAGAAAACCAACATTGAATTGATTTGTAAGGCAAAACTAACACTTACCAAATTCCTCCTTATTCGTTTACCTTAATATAAATGCAATATAACAACCAGAAAGTATTTCGTGAATCGTTATTCGGTATATTACGGCCACCGGCAATTTTCCTTCCTCATTATGATGAAAAATTTACTTAAGAGCAATGATCACATACATTTTCACAGCTTTCGCGGTAATCGGATGGGACGACGCCGCGCGCAATTCATTTCGTTCCGCAAACATCACCAATTTTATTATTCATGAGCATTTACTGCAATTGAAACTCGCGGGAAAGTTTAACTAATTTCACAACGCAATGAATTTTCTATTTTTATACAGCGCGTCTGCACTCCCGAAATAGACGTTTAAGTTTTGAACACAGTGTGTGTTCCGTAAGCGTGTCTTTTGAACGTGATCCTACTAAGAATCTATTGGTATTTGTAGTGAAATCAAAATACATCATAAATCATGGTGAGTTAAAACTCTTTACTCATTTCTAAAAGATAATTTCTGTCAGGTTGATACTATGGTCACATTTTTTGTTTATTTTACAAAATTATTCCTCGTGGTATTTAAAGCATTTTCTTCAAATATTTTTAGTTTGTCGCGTTGCTAAGGAATCAGGATGAGATCTATTTGGACAAGAGTGTGTAGTTACGATTCTTATGTACGTGGTCACGATATTGCAAAGGTAATTGCAATTTAGGTATTTGTAATTTTGTTGTGTGAGAAATGAGAATAGAATTTTGCTGTCTCATTGTCCAATGACTTTGTTTTTTTGGGATTTTCAGTAAGTATTTATCACGTACTTCCTAAGTGATATATATATCTATAAAGCTTAACAATAACATATAGAAAAAAGCAAATTTCATTATTACACTTTTGTCTATTACTGTAGTGTTATTGCGAATTAATCACAATTATTCGCATTTATTATTAAAAAATAGTCGAATATATTTGTAGAAATGGTATGAACGATTTACTGGAAACTAGTCGAAAGACATTTAAATTCACTTGACTAGCAAATGAGTCGACCAGAGCATTTTTGTCAGCTGGGTTTATATACCACATGTTTATAAAATTCCATATTAATAATAGAAAAAGCACTTTAATATTTACTAGAAATATTTATGATATTTAATTTCTGAATGTTCAGCATAAAATCTTACACATGCTATGCAAAGATTAATTAAAGCAATGTCATAGGTCCACCGAAACTGCTGATAATAAACGAACAAGCAAACATGACCGTACCCTTTTCTCGTTTTACACGGCCATGAAATCAAATTCATTAATATTTAAAAAATCTGATTAGGTAGTGTTTCCATTAAAGATGTGCGGGGAAAGTAAGCGCTGTGAGGATGTAAAACGAATTTGTAAAACAATTATGGGTTGTTTCTTTAAACAAGCTGTGCGATAGAAAGATGTAGTGCAGCTATGGAAGGTGAGCTGTAACCAAGCAGTTAAATGCATTTTTCTAACTGATCCATGTATATATGTTTGACTAGCTTTTGCCTAGGCTTCGCTCGTGCAGAAGCTGATATTTTCATTACCTATTTTACCTCTTTAGGAGTGGCATTTACAAAATTCCTTTTTTAGTGCTCACTTATGTTATATAAAGAACCTACAAAAAGTACAAAATTTCTGAATTCCAGATTCAGCGGTTTGGGCTGTGCGTTAATCTGTGGGTATCTTAGCCAGTCAGTCACCTTCCTCTTTTATCTCTGTATATCTGTCTGTTGCCTGAATATATCGTAAGGCGTCGTACCTACATATGGTCAACTGATTCAAAGACTGCAGACTAAACCCTGCTTTATTAGGGCTACACTCTTATTTGAGTTTACCTAGCACATCGCATCACACACAAAATAGTCCGAGCAACTCTAGGAAACTTTTGGGTTTCTATTTTCCATTTTAGGAGTTTCTGAAACCTGATTTTTTTGTTATGGATTTACTTACTTTGAGCCTTTTAAAATTTTCTTCTGCAGTATATAGCAGTATCTTATTGTACTTAATAGGAGTCAATTTGTTGATAAAACGCGTGGATGTGCCGACAGGCGCATGTTTTGTGACGCTGCTGTCACAGAAAGAATTAAAAATAGGTACTACATAAGTGTTCTTACCTTATATGTAGATTTTGATTTATTTTAATATAATATATCTTACACTGAACCGATTATTTGCTCTGAAAAAACTCGAAACCGTTTCCTTCAACATCACAGTCGAATTTTCTAAATCCTGAAAGATGCTTCTCAGATGACGAAACTGGGTCAAATATGTAACATTTACACAGTTCTGTTTTGCAAATTAAATGAATGCTCTTAATTCTCCGAAGGGTACAAAATTAACCGAAACAATGCTTAGTCAACGTGACTTAGCATTCATTGTTACACATTGCTTGTTGACTTTAAACGTCCCAATTTAACGTATGATTTTATTTAAAGCAGCTAGAAGTTTGCATTCACAACTCTTTTGAATTTACTTTTCGGATTAAGGGGAATATTGTCACAGGCCTTCCTTTAGAATGGAGCAAGTGAGTGAACTTTTTACCTGTTGTTGAAATGACCCAGTTGTGCGAAACGACAGCTGCAGAATTTGCGAAGGCGGAGAATTTAAGTTTGCCTTTCAAAATCTACTAAATTTTAAACAAAACCTGACTTGTTAGCCATCCTTTCAACTAGAAATCTTTTGTTGGTACGACTTTATTGAATTATTTTAACAGAATCAGGCGAATTTAATAAAACAACAAGCTTTTTCAACAACACTTCTAAACTTTTCACTTCACTACACAAAGAAAAGAAAAAAAACTCTTATTTTTTTAAAAGAAGGAATCGTTAGATTAATCTCGGTATTCAGTATTGATATAATAATAATAATAAACTTTACCCTCTTTCACAAATGTTTGGCTTTGTAATACGTACACAAAAACTTGGCTTCCGTATTCCTCCATTGTGAAAGACTGGTGCCTGATGTAGGTTATGAAAAGGTGTGTTACAGGCCACCAGGCCCTCTGCTCGGTAAGAGCAGGACACACAGTTATTATTCTCCTCCTTGGACAGTAATGACCGTGTGAGAAGATAACAATTAAGCAAACTAGGCTTAGTTCATCATTAGTTTTTGTCAATGTGACGGTTAATGTGTATTTAAGTCGTTGTGATTTATGGAGAGAGTGTTGTGAGTTTATTTTGCGAGTATAACAATAGTCATAGAAGGGTTAAGTAGATCGATGAGACAGATGTTCTGTACACATATACATAATCACAAAATCTTCGAATTAATGTTTTGATTATCATTTCAGCCTGGTGCTTAGTTATCCTGACTGCTTAGCTATAGATCATAGATTCCGGGATACATAACTTATGTGATAAGCACGATTTATTCTGTTTCTAATCCAAACTAAAACTACAAATCAGAAAGAAGCTCTGTCTGTTTTTTACTAAACTACTTCACTGATTTATAAGCTTATTAGTTTTTGCCTGTGGCTCCGCCCGCGTGTATGTCGTCTATCGCGATTAATAGTGGCCTTTGTCCTTAGTTAAGAATGAAAGTATTTCCATGCCAGATTTCGATGCAGCGTTTTAGTGTAATAGATAGACACAGTAACCATCGAATTTATAACATTATTAGCTGACCTGGCAAACCCATATATATATATATTTTAAATATTAAGGGCTGGGTCACCCTTATCATTTAGGGGTATGAAATATAGATGATGGCCGATTATCAGACCTATCCGAAATGCACACAAAATTTCATAAAAATGGGCCCAACCGTTTCGGAGGAGTTTGATAACAAACACCGCGATACTAGAATTTTATATATTAGATGATTTGTCAGCAGTCTGAATAAGTCTGATAGGGCTTCTATTTAGAGATACGGAAGACTATTTGTAACAGAAAAACACAATTTAATCAGAACATTTAATTTAAATTGTCAATTTATCGCTCAATTGACATCCGTTAAAGTACCTCGCTCACGATGTCACTCTTCACCGATTTTATTCCGAAGATAAATAACATGATTGGTATTCATCTTGGCGACACGGGGAGTTTTAATACGATCGCGTTAAAGATTTCCAGAGGTACCTCGGGAGGATTGCGGAGGTAGTCACTTGTTTCTTTTGTCACGTTCCTACAATATAGCACGTCGTTTGCAGGTGTCCTATACTTTAGGAGTGTTTTTAGGGTTTCGTTCCTTGAACGGAAAAAACGGAACCCTTGTAAGGTCACTTTGTTTTCCGTCTGTCTGTCTCTCAAGACCCCTTTTCTCGAAAACCTTAGGAGATTTCAAGTTGAAATTCATATCAAATACTCAGGCCTGCTGTCCCTTGGAGTTGTGAAAAAAATCAAAGTTTTAAGCCAACACAATCAAAAGATGCTGCAAATTTTCAACACTCGCAAGGTCGCCTGTGAACTCAGAATCTTGAAATTTGGAACGTCTATGAGAAGTTAAAAATGCAAAAGGCAAAAAAGGTGTTACGGGTGTCCATGGGCGGCGGTTATCGCTTACCATCAGGCGATAAGTCTGTTCGTTTTCTCATTATTCTAAAAAAACATGTTTTTAAACTATTTTTTAACGTGATGAATTACGTTTTTTAGCAAAAATAAAACGCAGTAATTTATAATTATTACACAGTTAGAATAGAATCAAATAAGTTATAAATTAGTTATTAAGAGTTCCAGTTACTTTCTGAGTGTATTTTAAAAAGCTCCATTTAATTAAAATTGCAATTGCAGGCGGACACAGTTGACCCTCAACCCCAGACCGGAGGTGGAGAAGGTACCGCAGCAGAAAACAAACCAATAGATGCTCAAGAAGTTAAACCAGTGAGCATTTGTTTTTCTTGATAATTATTTAGTTTTTGGACACTGCATAGGGGATAAACGAGACAATGGGACATCTGTGCGGCTATAGGGGATAAACGAAACGATGAGACACCTGTGAGGCTATAGGGGATAAATGAAACGATGGGACACCTGTATGGATAACTGCAACTCAAGAGCTGTTAGTGCACTCTAAAGGGCCCTCGGGAATACAAGGGAAAATTTGCTTCTTTTTCACTGATGAAAAGCAACGAAACGAAAACTTAACAACATTATTCAGTGAGGTCATAGTATTAGTGCAGTCGAGCTAAAGCGCTCTATCTCTATCACTCTTTGAAATCTTTCAACTTTCAAGCAGTGCTAAGTCTGATTTGGGTACCTAAAAAAATTACGTCAAGCGGCGCGAAACCGAATCGGGTTTCTCGCCATATGTGTCACTTTTGAGTAAAATTGAGCGAGGTTCCTATTAGATGTTTATTGGAGTCGATTAAGAAGATAGATGGAGAGAGAGATAGATAGACCACACTCATGACAAGAGTTACCCTAAAGTTACTGCACGGATGGCGCAGTGGCTTAAGCGGTCGCCATGCTGCTCAAATCTCACATGGGATTACACTTTGTGTGATTCACAAATTATTGTTCTATGAATATATTTGTTTGTAAAGTCTCCACAGGATACATTCATAACGTGAGAGTTGACTTTTTAAAATGTTATCTTTTATAAAATGCTTACCAGTTAAACATCGAAACTATAACTCTAATGACATTAATTGTTTAGGTGGAATCACCACAGACTCAAACTGAAAATAAAGCAGAGGAACCAAAACAAGAGCCACAAGCTGGTGAAATATCTGAAAATAAACCACTTGAAGAGTCTGTAAAAGATATACTTGTCGAAGTTTTACAGAGCAATGGCGCCATTGCTGCTGAGACTGGCGAAGAAACCAAAGGAAATGTAAGTAAAACAGTGTTCCAGCATCATCCTATTAGTAAAAAAAGTATGTGTGTACTTATGTAAACCCGTTAGAAGTAATACTCGTTGGCGAAATAAGATAAAAAATTTAAATACTTAAATGTATACTATAGCTAACTTCAGGGTGTGGGTTTTCCGTGACAATGAGCGCGTGCATCGTGTTGTGTTGTGATGGTGTGCTTGTGTATCGTAAAAAAATTAGTGGCATCATTTTTTCCTAACGCGCAGAAAAAAGTATAACTTCAACAATCCGATTGCTTGAAATGGTAAAGCTGCTTGAATTGGTCGAAGTGATTTTTTTTGTTCGTTTCATTAAGATCTGTTTAATTAACTTCAAAAAAGAGAATGTTGTATGTTCTACGTTATTGTTAACTTAAAATGGAATTGAAATACTTTTATTTTACTTGACTGTTTTGCTTCACAGAGTGATTGGCAACAAAGAGAACAAGAGCTTCTTAAGAAAATCGAAGAGTTAGAGAAGTTTAAAAACGATAGGTTAGAAGATGGTCTTAAATTGGAATTGAAGGTAACTTCTGAAATTAAAGAAAACACTTTCTTTCTGTTTATAAATTTTTGGTTTCATCCTTGGTGTCTAGAAATAGTCCCTATTCAGAAAATAAAACAAATACGTTTCTAAGCGTGTTACATATAGTACGCCAAATATAAATTACGTAAAATATAAGACTTTAGATAATTGGAATTAAACTTTTCTATTTTTGAATACATACACTCAATACATAATTTACTTGTCCGTTGACCAGATGTCAAAAATATGTAAAAAATTTAGCGTTTTCATCATATTCAGTTTTGTTTTAAGGCAAGCTAAGCATATCTACAATTTTATTCGTTTAGGCAGCTGATAGACGCTTACGTAAGCTAAAACGTCTCGAAGCCGAATTTTCCAGAAATCCAACGAAAACCCGTTCAGTTTAATAGAGTTTTTAGCTATCTGACAGAAATAAAGTTAGAAAAAATGGTTCGGCTTATGCGCCTGGATATAGCTTTTATAGTTTTGCTTTCAAACATTCCTTTTCTATATCAGTGCTCTTATATTAACATGCTGAACATGCAACTTCGCCCGGGTCTCTTAAAAGAAATATATAGGTCAAGATCCTAATAGTAGGAGAGCCACGCTTCGGCACGCATGGGCCGGCTCGACTAGAGTGATACCACGGCCTCACAGAAAACCGATGTGAAACAGCGCCTGCGCTGTGTTTCACCGAGTGAGTGATACCGGAGGCCCATAATCCAACCCTTCCCCTCATCCCCCTCCCCATCCCCCAAGGTCGGCAACGCACTTGTGACGCCTCTAGTGTTAGCATCAGGCGATACGTCTGCTAGTATGCCTCCGATTCCATAAAAAAAAAATAATTTGAGAAGGAAAGTTTGTTCACTTAATTGCAACGTGGTTGTTCCTCCTGAGACTTCCACTTTAAGAGGAACAGCAGTGGTGGTAATTTATGACGAAGTAACCTTTCTGCTTTCTAGCACGCCATAAAAACAAAGATTTTGCAGTTACGTATTTTTTTTACTCAGGTTCGTGAAGAAGAAATAGATCTTCTCAAAGCAAGAGTTAGGAACTTGGAGACGGAGCTGCAAGCGGCTCTGTCTAAGCCCACCGGCAAGAATCATGAAATGATTGAAAACATCAAACAGCAACATGAAGAGGTATAGTGTTTTCTTGTAGGTTTAATTATTAATTAATAGTGAACATTAAAAATGGTAAAATATAAATTGAAATGAATAAAAAGTAATAAAATTAAAATAAATTCTATTGTTAATACGTTTCACATTAAAATAACGACAAGTTTTTTAAGATTATCTGCTTCTCGCTTGTCAGTTCGTCCTCTAAAAATCGTCCAAATATTTCAAACTGTAATAAACAACATTTTTAATAATGTTTTCCCTATTCCTAAAGTTACTCAGTAAGGCACGGGGCATGATCTTCGATAAAACAAAGATGGTGAAGAACCAAGAGCTGCAAATCGAAGCGCTGACGACGCAGGTCCAGTCTCTCAAGGACATCAACGTCATCACCAAAGACCTGCTTGAAATTAGAAACTCCGAAGTCAAAGCCATGGAGGTAAATAGTGTGGATGGATAAGGGAATTGAGCTTCTGAAAACTTCCCCTTCAAAAGTAAAACTAGTAATAAAAATATTAGACGCCCACCCACGGGTGCTAAAATCGTAGCTAGTCCACATCTAACTATTTCTAAAAGTGTTGTGTTTTCAATAGTGTATGTTTTATTCAAATATTAACAAAACAAGAAGAGTTTAAAAACTGAGTCTCTTTTAATATCATTGTGATCTATTAGATGGCATAAGTCTAGTCTACTAGTACTAGTTTTATTTATGAGAAAAGTATGACAAATAAAGAAACATTTACCCTACTAGTAGGACTTGGAAACCGAAACTTTAAAATTTCTGTCCAAGAAACAAGTTTGGGATTTGTAGTTTTTTTATGAATTACCAGAGCATCTGCTGTCATTTTAATTGGCAGCATTAGAGGTCAAAATCACAACAATCGATTGCTTTATGTTTTAGGACCGGCTGCAGGCGATGGAAGCTCGATTCAAAGCTGAGAAGGACAGATATGGACTGGTATTGGAGCGCGCTAACACCAGCACAACTCTTAATCATGACCTGAAGAAGGAGTACGAAACTCAACTCGCTATATTTAAGGTATAATTTTAATTTCAATAACTTATTTTTTTAAGGATAATAAGAGAATCATTTTCGTTTGTAGCAGGACTTTAAATTCAAAGCAATCTTTAAATTTGGAACGTCAACTTTCAAATTTGACGTTAAAAGTTGTATATAAAATAATACGCGGATTTTTTTTCTAATTTTTGTTGATAATTCCGGCTTGGGACTTAAACACCAAAGTCTTATATTTTTTATTTTACAATCTAGACCACAATGCTATTACAAAAATAGTTTTNTACTAGTACTAGTTTTATTTATGAGAAAAGTATGACAAATAAAGAAACATTTACCCTACTAGTGGGACTTGGAAACCGAAACTTTAAAATTTCTGTCCAAGAAACAAGTTTGGGTTTTGTAGTTTTTTTATGAATTACCAGAGCATCTGCTGTCATTTTAATTGGCAGTATTAGAGGTCAAAATTACAACAATCGATTGCTTTATGTTTTAGGATCGGCTGCAGGCGATGGAAGCTCGATTCAAAGCTGAGAAGGACAGATATGGACTGGTATTGGAGCGCGCTAACACCAGCACCACTCTTAATCATGACCTGAAGAAGGAGTACGAAACTCAACTCGCTATATTTAAGGTATAATTTTAATTTCAATAACTTATTTTTTTAAAGACAATAAGAGAATCATTTTCGTTTGTAGCAGGACTTTAAATTCAAAGCAATCTTTAAATTTGGAACGTCAACTTTCAAATTTGACGTTAAAAGTTGTGTATAAAATAATACGCGGATTTTTTTTCTAATTTTTGTTGATAATTCCGGCTTGGGACTTAAACACCAAAGTTTTATATTTTTTATTGTACAATCTAGACCACAATGCTATTACAAAAATAGTTTTTTTTGATTACCTAGAATAAATGGATTTGAAAATACAGACACATTTACGGAGTACGGAGTTTAGGGAGTACGCAGTAATCGTCATTGTTCGGCCCTCATCCAACGGATTCTCGCGACCAGATATGCGTTAAATAAAGTGTGTCGAACTGTAATACAGAGTGGTGAACACTGTGGGTAGTATCTTTCCGACATTGTGCTTGAATACCCACAGCGTATGTCACAAAAAATGTCGAAAGGTCATAATATTATAGTCCAGGATCCCGGGTCAATTTTATCATTAAGCTAATTTTTTGTGAGTAGCTTCATTATAATGAAACTTTTACTCCTACCCATTTCTCGATTGTGCTAAGTTAACAGAGGTAGCAGGGAATAACTATCTCGGCTTGATTTAAATCTTGAGAAAATTATATTAACATTATTTATTTATATATTTGCTCTAAAAACGTTCAGTTTGGTCAAGGGTCACCTACTTCCAATGTGTAACAATAACGAGGTCATCAAATGATTACTAATTAGCAGATTTTTTTACTGTTGCTCATTTACTATTTATGTAATTTAACAGCCACATTGTCCTACAAATTGCGTGGTACATTTCAGTCCTGGTCTATTATACTTGGCAGCTACCGAGAATGTTTCAAAACAATGAATCACTTAAGTTAAGAAATTAAACCATTCATTCATTTTCATGACCATTTTCATTTTAAAACAATGAAAAATCTTTTTTTCTTTTAGGAATTAAGACAAAAGTACGAACAAAGAGTTCAGGCTTTAGTGGCCGAAAACAACAGACTCAAGGAAACGGCTAAAGGTGGCACGTCTACGTCATCTTCATAATGTACTTTGTCACTCGGCTTCCAAACGCACTTACGACTGTCTTGACATTGTAAATATTTTTAACGTCTTTTTATGTTAAATAGAAAATAATGTTGTACAATATACCTTTTTCACTCAGGCCTGAATCACAATAAGTTCTTATAAATTAAGGTTGATAAATATATACGACTGCGATATAAAAAGACGTAAAAATATTGTCTAATTTATTATTTTTATCAAAATGTAATGTAATTTAATAGATCACACATAAATTGCATTTTTTTTATACGATTCGCGAATATTTTTTTTGCATTTGATTATTTAGTTTTTTGAATTACGAATGGGACTTTTTTGACAGATGCTTTTTTTTATTGTAATTGATACTTAAGTTCGGATTGTCCATTTGCGATAAAACTTCTTATGTGTAAAGACTGTTGTGTAATCATTGCAAACTACCGCAAAGTTTGTTTTTTTATTTTAGTATTAATGAGTTAATAAAGTATATTTGTAATACGGGTTTTCTAAAAAAATGGGTGTTTTATTACTAATAATACCTTTGCAAATATATCTACTCATGTTAGCCATGACAGTAATATATTTCTAATTTATTAGCGGCTATAGGCACCGGCACGTAACTTGGCCAGATTTCGGCGTAGTGGGGGTAAGCTCGCGCATAGTAGACATATTGCAACAAATCAAAACAAATAAAACCGAAGTGTAGTCGACTGACGCTCCAATCGCTTGCTCGGAACTGTGCTGCTACAATCCTCGCGTCCCTCTATCAACCAAAGGGACCTAAAAACGATTTCTGCGTATCTAACGAATCTGGCCAAGTTACGTGCCGGTCACCATACCACCAGCTAAATAGAGTTATTGAGAAGAGAGTTATCATATTATCATCGCATCAACAGCCCTTAACAGTTTACTGTTGAACGTAGGTTTCTCCATAGCGGAGGTTAAGAGATCAATTAATAGTTTTTAGAGAGAGCTATGCTTGCGGATAATGTACTCAGATCAATGATATTTAAAAAAAGGTAGATATCGCGCTATCACGCGTTAATTTTTGAAGACAAATGTAGACAATTGTTGCGATTTCATTTAGTCTGGTAATAGAAGCTAGCGAATAAACACGTTGTGTAAGCGTATCCGTGAAGTGTTAATATTATTACCAAACTGCCTAACTCTGTATTATGAAGGTGTAAAAACTATAGTTCTAAATTAATAAAAATTAAGCAGTTACGTTCCAAGCGTAAGTATTTATAAGTACGCAATATTTGTATTTTGTCATGTTTTTTTTCCCATTTACCGAAGTTATTTAATTAATTCTGAATTATTAAGGCCATGTTAAAAAAGGAGAGAGAATATGATTGTAACTGCAGTGCGATAAGGCCGAATAACGGGCACCTTACATGCGCCATAGATAAATCAAACAGAAGGGATATTGTAGGCACAACACATAGCGTCCGCGTCCTCCTTTACCTCTGTCTAATTGAATCTTAGTATTTTTTATTTCATTGATATACTCGTATTACTTTTATTTTCACTGTTTAGTTATCTTTGTCTTTCGGTTAATATGATGATTATAGTAATTGGCAATAATAGTGTTAGAATGTATGTTGGTAACAAGTAATGAATTATTAAAAAAATAAAGCCCGACTGTGTTAATATTTATATATAAAAGTTATATATACATATATATTTGTAATCAGCGTTAAAAAATCTTTATTTTAACCACACTCAACGTATTTTGAAATCATTGTTTTTTTTAGATTATTATTGACACCACTTACATAAAAATATGACATGCCGTTTAGGCTCTAGGGCGTGCCAAAAATGTACACATATACATACGAAGTGTGTTCAAAAAGTATCGCGGATTTTGTACATTTTCAAAAATTATTTATTTATTCGTGATTATCTATTTTGTCCTTCAAAGTAATCCCCCTGGGATATTATACACTTGTGCCAACGTTTTTTCCAATCTTCGAAGCACTTCGAAAAATCATTTTTTTATATCTTGTTCAGCTCCTTACATACACAATGTAAAAAGGTAGTGTACTTATATTGTTTTATATTTTACAGATTTCTAAGACAACTTACGAGACTGTAATGGGTTAGTATGGTTCAGCAAAAAAACGAATACCACTTGATGCCTACGAAAAGTAATACTATTTGTTCCGCAGATTTTAAGCAGGAAGATAAATACACTACTTCGAAAGGATTCATACGCCTGAAAAGAACCTGTCATNCCTGTCTTAAACACGGTAAAATTTGTCTGTGTCCATAATAAAATTGTACTGTGATAAAATCTATCCTTACGTATTGTTTTACGAAACTCTCAATCATTAGCAATCAGTAGCTATTAGCAAACTCGCAAATGGCAAATGTCATATCTGTAACAATTTCATTCTATAATTTACTATGTACTTGCAAATGCAACTCACAAGAGATATCTATCTCTTTCTCTACCATGCATTCCGTATTATCTATCGGATTTATTATCGTAATATATGTATACATTCATAAATAAGTACGTCGTGTCATACCGCAACAATAACCGGACACCGTTCAGTATGAAAGTAACATATCTTTCTTTTAATATCATTGACTCAAACCCGCGCCTCACGCGTTTATATCTGCGAAACTTATAAGCAGATTCGATCGGAGTGACCACGGCCCCACTCCCGTTTTTTTTCTGTGTTGTAATCCCCCGTACCACCGACTGGTGGCTATGTCGGCCTCGAACCGACTAAAAATCGTACACCGTCTCGACTACTAGAACCTGGGGTACCAGGTCCAGGGTGGACCTGGTGGAGAAAGGAAAATCTTGGAACCCCAATATACCTCGGACCACCTACGCTATGTAGATGGCATCCTCCTTTGTGTGAACCCGATGTTCCCGTTGCTGTCTTCAAAAGGCACAAAGGCGCACTTAATGCCTATCGAGGCAATCTTCCATAACGGGTCTTACCGCAATAACGACATGCCTAGCCTCTTTCCACCCTCATTCTAAGAGAGTGAAACCTTTATCTAGGAGTGACAATAGTGGTGTATGACATAAAGTCCAGTGTGTCACCTCGATTTATTTAAACCGCCATTTTGTAAAGTCGGCCATTTCGGCACGCGCTCGGTCCAGTTAAGACGACACTATAATTTATTGCATGATATGGCAGGTTCCATTTGACGCATCGTGTATTGTCCTGTACGATATTAATATAACAAGCAACAAAGATTAATGGCGTAACGTGACACTGCATATAGTTTCTTGTCGATTTCTAGTACTTACGAATTATGGGATTTTCCATCCTTTCGATGGTTGTCAAACGTAACAAGGTTAACGTTAAAAATATATTTATGTGTAGACCAACAGGTCCCTTTTGAAGTTAATAAGTTATATATAAATAATAATATATTTATATAGATACTAGTAGGCAATTACCTAGTACCACTCAGGACAAATCTGTAATTGTCTGATTTATCTATAATAGGCATATCGATCAATCAATCAGTCAACAACCCATAATGTCCCACTGCTGGGCTCGGATCTTCTCTCAGGAAAGGGTTAAGGCCATATGTACGTCCCCACGCTGGCCAAGTGCGGATTGGGGACGTAATCTTGCCGTTGGATTTTTTAAGCCACCCAAAGGCCTCCAACTAAGCTTCACGACTGTTACCCTACGATAACAACCGGGACCGACTGCTTAA
>PKRV01001083.1:103226-343374 GCA_003709505.1 Hyphantria cunea | reverse complement strand
ATATATATATATATATATGTGTGTGTGTAAAGTAATTTTTATTTATAAAATCACATAGAAATTTTAAAATCACAGTATTCTTTATTAGAGTGTAACAAAACGAACTCGCTTTACGGCTTTGACCAATAAATTGTATAGATGATGATTTAATTAAAAAGTTCTCGGCTTCAACAGTAAAATATATGACGTCACTGCTGTGACGGATCTATGACAAGAAGGGGGCGGGAATTAATATTGGAAATATCATGTAACATAATTTATGCAAGGGCCGAGAAGCCCATTTTTGCTTTTGTCGGACATTTTAATAAAGGAATAAGCTCTTTCAAATCAAATGGTTACCCAGCTACGTCAGTTTCTGACATATTTTTCCCAACCAGTGAGTTTCTCGCTATTTAACGCTTTCGTTGTTTCAGTATTTGCAGATAATACAATAAAGAGAAACGTTTTCGAAATGAACCATCTTGGTATAATTAAGTGGGTTTGAGATTAGTATTCTCTGATAGTCTTTTAAATAAACTTAAATAATAAGATAAAAATAAAATTTATATAGCTCACCCGGGCCATGTATATGAATCTATTGACCTCTCATTATTTATTTTTATAGGATTGGAAAACAAACGAAACAAAAAACGAGTAGACGTATCGCTTGATGGTAAGTTGATTACCGCTGTCTATGGACACCAGAGGCATCACAAGTGCGTTGCCGGCCTTTGTGGGATGAGGGATGAGAGCATGGGACATAGGTCTCTGGTATTCCCTCTCACTCAGTGAAACACAGCACATGCGCTGTTTCATGTCGGTTTCTTTTTCATTGAAATCGGTGTAGCTGTTTAAACGTGAAAGCGTAATAGATAGACAGAATTACTTTCGAATTTATAATAATAGTATAGATGATGTAGTTAGGGGCCAAAGAGCAAACGGCTTCTAGTAAGCGGCTACTTGAATACTACTAGTATTTGTTAATTAATAAGTTTTCCAGTTATATAGCCTATGTCTATCTGAGATGTGTGGCTTTTTTCCGACGTATTCAATAAAAATCTCTTCAGCGCGATAACCGACATACATAGAAGCGCAGCCGCGTGCAAAATATTGTTAAAATTAAAACACCTGTAAATGATTAAGTGATCATTAAACATACGTCGTTTTGGAATGTCGTGGAATTCGTCAATCCAAGTCAATAACCCATTCGCCATCTTGCATTTGTCACTTAAATAAAATAAAAATATTCCTAACTAACTTTTTTCTTTGTAAATAGTAAAATTTTGTCATGCCAGATTTCTAGCTATTTTACGTCGATTTGAAGATTTGATTAAATTAGTTTAAATCATCGGGCCGGAGACATATTTCGGGAGCTATTGGACCACGCCTTCAGATTGTATTTAATAAACTTTGATTAGAAATATAAATTCAAGTGAATCAAAGCTTTTAATAATTGTGACGAATAGTGTAAACAGGTCAGTCGGATTGAGTTACTTTTTTTATGGGGTCAAACGAGGAGACATATCGCCTGATGGTAAGCGATTGCTGCCGCCGATGCCTGCAACACCAGAGGCGTCACAAATGCGTTGCCGGCTTTTGGAAGATAAGGAGAGTGAAGGGGAGGGGTTGGGATATGGGCCTCCAGTTTCCTCACACACTCAGTGAAACACAGTGTAAGCGCTGTTTCACACCGTTTCCTGTGAGGCCGTCGTATTACTCCGGTCGAGCCGGCCCATTTACGCCGAAATGTAGCTCTCCCACGGTAAAATCAGGTAAGGTCAGGTCGACCGGAGTGATACCACGGCCTCACAGAAAACCAGTGTGAAACAGCGCCTGCGCTGAGTTTCACCGAGTGAGTGAGGATACCGGAGGCCCATAATCCAACCCTTCCCCTTATCCCCCTCCCCATCCCCTAAGGCTGGGAACGCACTTGTGAGGACTCTGGTGTTGCAGGTGTCCATGGACGGAGGTAATCGCTTTCCATCAGGCAATACGTTTGCTCGTTTGCCCTCTATTACATAAAAAAAAACCTACAAAAGTAAAACACTGATTTATCTTACAGAGCAAGCCGACAGATTCTATAAGTTATAATTGAAATGGCTTTTGTGACAGACATTTTATTCAACTTGCGTACGAACTCTCAGAAGCTTGGGTTGAGAAGCGGTCGTATGTGTCAACTACAAACTAGCTTGGTGTTTCAAATGTCCAAATGAAATTTATTTATTCATAGAGATATAAAAATAATGTTATTTTATTGTTTTTTTAACATAATGTTCACTGCAAGGAAATTTATTTTTGCTGTAATTGTTTTTATCGTGTAAATTGTTTTTTTTTTTAATAATAAATGAACATCGTGATTGTCGTCATCTAACACACAACGCCATCTAGTCCCTAACTAAGCAGAGCTTGTACTATGGGTACTATACAACTGATATAAATACAATATTGTTTTTTATACATAGAAAACACCCAAACACCGGAACAATTTTTTACAGATCATACAAACATTTACTTCGACCCGGGAATCGAACCCGAGACGAGCATAGCAGTCGCATACACTATCACTGCGTCTTTGAGGCAGTCAATCCCCTAAATGCCCCAAAAGTCAAAGGCAACGCACTTGTGACGCATCTCGGGTTGCGGGTGTCCATGGGCGGTGGCAATCGGTTACCATCAGGCGATACGACTTGCTTGTTTGCCACTAATACCATAAAAATACCTTAATATTTAACCGCAGAGACAATATCTATGTAAAGAAGAGTAATGAAAGTACCATCTCTGACATTATACCCCAATTTTTTATGAGTCTGTACTTAATTTAGGATTGCTTATCAATTTGTCACAATAATTTTCCTCTCGTCGGCACGTGTAGCCAAACAATAACATATTGTTTTTAAACGTGATTCGCCGCCTAGACAAATTATTTGTTCCCCACCCTTGTGTATGTACTCAGATGTGACAATAGAGACTTACTGGAATTTGTACAGAATATGCTTTGTTAAATTTTAGCCTGAAAGCCTATTTACACCTCTATATATTTATATGTTGTTGGTATGAGGTTGAGGACAATTCGTTCGCTATTAGGAAGCTGTTAATTAATAATACATATGCACCTTTCCAGTTGCCGTGGAGACTCTTGCGGGAGGCCTATCTCCAACAATGGACGTGTTTAGGCTGAAATGATGATGGTGAATATTATTAATAAAGTTGCTTGGTTTTTAGGGTTCCGTACTTCAAAAGGAACAAACGGAACCCTTTTAGAATCACTTTGTTGTCCTCTGTTTGTCAAGACTCTTTTTCTCTGGAACGCTTGGAAGTATCCAGCTGAAATTCATACCAAATACTCAGGACTACTGCCTCTTGCTGATCAAAAAATCAAACTTCTAAGCCAACCCAACCAAAACATACCATTAATGCTGTAAATTTTCAACATTCGCAAGTGAACAAAGCCTACAGGATACTTCTCGTGAACTCAGAATCTTGAAATTTGGTACAAAGCAAAGTTTTATAGTAGTACAGATAAAGGGAAAATTGCGTAAAGCATCTTTCTTTATTTAATTACATCATATAATATACTTACCGTTTTGTACAGAATCTTCGGTGCGCGCGTCTGAATCGCACTTGGGCGGGTTTTTTGCTTATAGTTGTTTGATTCACAGTAGGATCAATCTTTTGAGATATGAGCCGTACTTTTTAGGCTTTTTTGTTGAAATTTTCTTAATGGCATAAAAGTTGGTTGTTTCAATAGTTGTATTACTGTATGTTAGTAATTTTTATATGGGCCTTCGTGTTTAGGGCATTGGCTTCCCAATAACGATTGCCATAGATGTTCATGATAACCAGGACCGACGGCTTAACCTGCTCTCCGAGGCACGGGCGGGAAATCAACCGTACTCCTCACACTAAGACTCATATTAAGAATTTCTTGTAAGAAAAACTCAACAGCAGTCTGACCCGAGACCTCTTGATCTGCTAACCACTACATCAACGAGGCAGTCCAAGCATTAAATTGTTTTTGAGTTATTGCATACAATTGTAAATAGTTATGAAAGTAAAGACAAGTAATAATATAATGTAACGTGTGTACTAGTTAACAATATATCGCCGAGTGCCAGTGCATTGCGGAGATGGCGGGGCTGGTCATATAGCCGGCGAGTTACTAGTTATAACCGCTTCTCCGGTATTGGCCCTTCATACAAGGCGTGAACACCGTCAACTACCTTAAAACTGTGCCTGCTAAGACCAACACATGTTGTCATGTAAAGTTAAAGGAAATTTGTAAAAAAAGGAAGGAGAATACGAAAAATTTCCTAATAATTGTGAAAATGCTAAATGCTTCATAACAATTCTTACTCAGTATTCTCTTCAATATAATAAAATAAGGCTAGCTCTAGAATTGACACTGAAAGTTTTCTCACAACGTTTCTCAGATAAATATTGATGTGTTGGTTGTTCGTACGTTGTTGGGTACAGTACAGCCGTCTTCACAGTTTATTACTTTTTTAATTACTGCAAACAATAATTATTTGTTGTTTGTTTAGTCAGAGAAGTTTTGAGTTGTGCGTTTATTGCTGGAAGTGGATCAAATACGTATATATGTTTAAAAACTTTTTTAGTGTACCACCGTGTTTAGATATTATGTTTTCGTTTGGGAAGCAACACGTGGTGCTTTACAGAGAGACAGAAGTAAGAAAAATTTGGAAAATGCTCAGATTTATATAAAACGAATTATATATAAAAAAAAATAAAGAAACTATTTCTAAAAGTTATACTAGTTTCATAAAACTATATTTGATTTTGAAAATAAATAAATAAATATTTCAACATTTTGTACTATTTTTATATATTTAATTTCATATCATTTATACAAATTATAAGTTAAAATTAAGGAGGCGCAGTAATAGTTCACTACAACATTTTGTTTCTAATAAAATATTCAAGTCAATTCAGTCCACAAGTCCACAGTTATCTAAGATTGTATCGTAGCACTGCCGATAAACAAAATCCCGTGATCCCTTTTTAGTCTGATTTGATAAGACAAGTATCGCATTAGGGTATCCTTATAATAGGAACTTTAAAAAATACATTGCCAAAAATATCAAACAATGTTTAGAATTTAAAGTCTATTGGAATAGGAATGAAGGAAAATCAAACCATAGGCTATGTCCATAAATAACGTAACATATTAAAATAAGAAACGGCCTTAAAAAATTAAACGGAATGTAATTCGAAAATATTCCAAAAACTTTAAGACTATGTCTAATGTCAGATTCCATTGGTTTATAATCTTCTGAGTACGAAAACTATTTAATGAAAAAGTAATACAATTCACCTGTTAGAGAGTTTGCTACCTTTGCGCATGTCTTGTTTTCGGTTTGTAACTGTCAAGTTAGTCCTGTGCCTGCTGTCGCGTGGTGAGGGCGTTTCTACTCTTAGCATAACTCGAAAATCACGATTTATACCGACAACGAGTCCCTTGTAACAAAAACGTGATTTATTGACAGAAACCCTGTGTAATATTTCATCGTAACACACAATACAGCGGTTTTGTTGCATTTTTTATAAAAAAATTGTAATTTAAAAGATTTTAGCGAACTCATTTGGGATCTTGTAACTTACGAATTGTGTGTGGTGGGATATATTAGTTACTTTTCTAACGAGTTTGCTGAAATTTAGCAGTATGTGGTGGATCCTGCGAAGAGCCCGTCTCACTGGAGCATCCCTGTTCAGTACTTCTTCGGGAACTAATAACAACAACACTACAAAAACAGGTATTGTTTACTATAAGTGAATAGTTTACTAGTAAATACGATTCCAGTTTACCCGTCGAAGCGTCATGAGGACTGCTGACAGAAGTGAAAAATCAAAACTGTAAACAAACAGTCATTTTTAGATGTTCAAAATTAATTGCTAGATCTTAAATTTTTCAAAAGTTTGAAGGCGTCAGTAATCTAAATATTTTTCTTATTTTGATAAAATAGCAACCAGCTACTCAGCTATTTCTGCCAATGTCAAGTATTTAAAGTCTTCAAATCTTAAGTCTTCAAGTTTTCGTCGTGATGAAAATAATGAGAAGAAAGAAAAAGAAAATGTGGATGAGATGAAATGTAGACCGTCTTTCGAACATAATCTATACAAATAAATAAAATTTAAGTGTCAGTTTGAAATGCATATCAAGTTATAATGGTAGGAACTTACGCCAAGAAGCGTTCGGAGACGATGACGCGAAGTTCGATGATTTTTGTTCACCCAAACGCTCAACGCGCCTAAATAAGTTTTCACTTCAAAACTTATCCTTATTGCAAATCTCTGGGATTTCAAATGTCGAAGTTTAATCGTTCCAAGTTCCATGGTTGCATGTAAGAGATTGCCTTCGGGCGATAAGGCCGCCAATTGTACCCTTTACCTGTAAGTTACCATTGTAAATAATGTGGTGTACAATAAAGCGATTATTATTATTATTATTTAATAATGCTGGTTGTCGATTACAGTAAAATGAATGAAAGAAATTAGCATTAATTATTTT
The DNA here is from genome assembly GCA_003709505.1 of Hyphantria cunea. NCBI lineage: Eukaryota > Metazoa > Arthropoda > Insecta > Lepidoptera > Erebidae > Hyphantria > Hyphantria cunea. The sequence goes on along the minus strand of PKRV01001083.1, from coordinate 336,869 downwards.
AAGAAATAGGTTTTAATCACTTTGGGGGATTGGATTCAAAAAGGTTCTTTTAAGTTTCTACTCCATTGTGTGGTAATTATGAAACAAAAATCTTTTATGCAAGCTTTCAATATATAATAGTGCTGTAGATAAGATATTGCGGCCGTTATCATTATTATTATCATTCCACCATAAAACCTATATAAGTATTGATAAAACCTATGTGGGTTAGTTTTTTCTTCAGATGAGTAAAGTATTATAACTATTCTGTAAATATACCTATTAGTACGGCGACAAGTGATGATAACTACTGAGTCAGAGTTCGTGAGTTCTTTTTTTTTATGGAAAGAGGCAAACGAGCAGATGTATCATTTGATGGTAAGCGATTACCGCCTCCCATAGACATCCGCAACGCCAGAAGCGTCACTAATACGTTGCCGACCCTGGGGACGAGGGGAAGTGTTGGATTATGGGCCTCCGGTATCCTTACTCACTCGATGAAACACAGCGCAGGCTCTGTTTCACACCGGTTGTGAGGCCGTGGTATCCCAATTGAGTTGGCCCATAAATGCCTGCAAATTTATGCCCGCCCACCATAAATTATTGTGTACGGATCATGTTTATTTGAAATCTCTGAATGTCATTTATCTATGTTACCGTGCGATTAATCAGGCCGACTCGACCCGGGCTTCGAAACTGAGACCTCATTATCAGCAATCGTTTAAGCCAACCGCTACCCCGACGACGCAGTTACATACCTATATACACAGTATACATATAGTTCATGATTTTTGTCCATACAATAAGTGCTCAACGCGCCTAAAGAAGTTTTCAATTCAAAACTTTTGTAGGTTAAATAATCAATGAAGTAACCGATACGTGGCGAAGCTGCAAACAACAGCTAGTCTGTAATATATATGTAACTTTGTTTAACAGTAGTGTGGTTTGAATATTTTGTAGTACTGACTCTGTGTCTAAATCTCCTTACTGCGCGAGTGGCAATAGTGTTTTAAATATACAAAATGAAAGGGTATGATAATGATAATATAAGTTCATTTATTCCTTCTCACAAAACTTTGTAATACTAGTTTACAAAATACCACGATATTCAGGTAATCTCAGGAGAGACTGGTGCCAGAAGGAGGTTTACAAAACCTGTTATTAAAGTCACTAGAGCCTTCCCGCAGCTACGAATCAATACAAGACTGTAATATATATAATGATGGTATAATATTTGCCATGAAAACATTCCCAATTACAGAATACTTAGTAATGCTGTATCGTAAAACTTTTTAAAAGTTCTCACTTTTAAAAATCTCACTCACAAGGATCAACAGTCGGGCCGCAGGCCACCAAACATTATTGCCTTGCCTGGTGGAAAGATTAAATATTAAATATATTTCGGACATAAATATTTTCGGACATTTTAACATACAACGCCATCTAGTCCCAAACTAAGCAGAGCTTGTACTATGGGTACAAGACAACTGATATTAATACTTATATACTTTTTTTTGTCAATACATACATATTATACATAGAAATCCAAACTCCGAAACAAATATTTGCAGATCATACAAACATTTGGTCCGAGTCAGGAATTTTATCCGTGGGAGAGCCACGCTTCGGCATGAATGGGCCGGCTCGACCGGAGTGATACCACGGCCTCACAGAAAACCGGTGTGAAACAGCGCTTACGCTGTGTTTCATCGAGTGAGTGAGGATACCGGAGGCCTATACCCCAATTCAACGCCCCCTATCCCCCTCACCATCCCCCTTCCCCCCAGGCCGCCATAGTGTGGGTCACCATGCTGCATTGTTCTTTTTCGCATTGAGGATGGTGGCCACTACTCTTGGATTCTGCTCATGCTTTCCATCAGGCAGGGCAGAGTCATTTTGGCAGCTTAAATATATATAAAAAAAAAAAAATCGAAACCAGACCTCATGCACAGTAGTCGCATACGCTACCACTGCGCCATCGAGGCAGTTAGAGATTCTTCCTTCATGTTGTAAGGATATATGTATTACCTACTTTACCTTCTAAAGTCTAAGGCTTTTCATATGTAATGTGCAGTCTTACCTCCTAAATTGCGTACATAATGCTACGAAAATTTCCAACTCGGCATTAGCAAATTGTACGGTATACGAGATTTGCGTAACCTTGCCTTCAAAGAGCCTAAGGTATAACCACACTATAAAACAACTTTCAAAAAAAGAAGTAATTTGGAGTGGAAATTAAAAGGTGTATTAATTTAAAGCATACATTCGTGGCTACGCAAACGCGGGGAGTAATTGTGTCGACGTCGGTCATAAGGTTTAGTCTATTTGCTTAGGTACGTTCAGCCTGATAGCGCCACAGTCGCACGAGCTACAAGCCGCCGCAAAATAAAAGGGCTCGCATGAGTCGTACACCCACAAGTTAGTATAATTTGTCAGTTTACGTCGTTGTATGAATTAATCTATTCGTATTTAACAACAACAACCACAATTGCGTGCGGGTGTAGCGACACTATCTAAACTATACACGCGTATATTTACATTGCGACTTTTGTAATCGTTTGCGTCATTATATACTCACTATACTTTGAAGCTTAGCCAGCTTCTTTCCGCGTTTATGTCAGTTATCGCAGTAGAGAAATAATAATAATATTTATTTTTCTCCCACAAAATTAGTGTTACACTGATATACTATAACTATGATTTACAATTTTTGTGGAAGTCAGGAAGCCAAACAAGGATAAAATCCTGTGCTATGGATTCCTGGTCCCCCCTCACGGAATCACACAATTATTTATCATTTATTTATTTTTTTATTTTTTTTCTTTTAAATTGTCTCCTTCATTATTTATTAAAGAAAAGATAAAATAAAAACAACTGAAAATTAATGTTATTAATAATTAAGTAAAAGTATTGTATATGTGTGTGTGTGTTTGTGTGTGTGTGTGTGATGTGTGTGTGTGTGTGTGTGTTTTGTGTGTGTGTGTGTGATTGTGTGTGTGTGTGTGTATTATGTGTTTGTTTGTATAGCGTATGATATTGTATGCTTTAATAGTCAGCAACGACACGACGACCGACACTGTAAGATTAGGATACAATTTTAAGGAGGGCCTCTGTTTCGTCGTAGTCAAGGGTAAGAAGCCATTCTGTAATTTTTCTTAGAATGGCTTCTTACCCTTATGAGAAATAGCTTATGTCCTTCAAGAATCAAGGTATCTCCAAGCCAAATGTTATTAAAATCATTGCAACGGTTTGCATAATATTATTATGAATAAACGGAGATGTGTAAATACGTTAAAATAATCATAACAATTAAATTAAAACTAACACGAAATTGTTTAAAATAACAGTGCCCTGAGACAAGGTCGGCCGACCCACCGAGTAACCGGACTTGTGCAAACAAGGGAACTGTAATAAATGTGTTTTAATTATTAACAGAAAGTTGTGCTTTGTAAAATCTATAATTGTAATTGTTTTTTTTAAAGCAACATCGTATTATGAATAAGCATCGTGTATCATGGAGGACTTTACAAATATACATGAAACGGACACGAAAAACCCAGACTCAGAACAAAAATTTGTGTATCACACAAAGTGTAGTATCATGTGGGATATGTACCTATTACACTTGGTGCAGTGGAAAGCTGCGTGGCGACCGCTTAAACTTTGAGGTAAAATATGCTGTCAGTACTTATATAGAGTTTGTTTGTGTCTTTGGTTGGAAGGGCTAAGTTCAGGAACAAGAAAAAAAAATTGTGTTACATTGCTTCTCAGATTACAAAAGAAAGCCAGACGGAACGTGCTTGTCAAATAACATGACGCCGTTTATTATATAAGTGTGCGTGACAACCGGCAGCGATACTGTAGGAACACGTACATCTGTGTGCGTGTTATGATATCATTAGCAATTAAAAAGCCTCTGTTTCTTGATAGATATTGAAAAAAGAGGTATTTTAACATAAATATTTATCTTAATATTCTGTCATACCTGAAGATCAAATTCGTTTTTTTATATCTTTATTTATTTAGAGGCTTTTATTATAAAATAATATGTTAGCCCCATCGTGGCTTATTCTACGATGCTAACTAACTTGGAGATAGAGGAAGTCATTGTTGTGCAAATATCTCAAATAGGTCTAAGGCCGCATTTGTATTAGGATTACTTAAAATAGAAATGAATCAAGTTCGTAATATCGATCATTCTCAACCATTCAAATATGATGTGAAGCAAAATTTAAAGACATAAACACATTAAGACACAGAACATAGATTGGTAGAAGGATCCACAAATGGTTCATATTTAATAATTATCAGAAATAATTGTATGTAACACTAAATAATATTTTCAGATGAGTTTTGAAACCAAGTCCCTAACTATCGAAATGAGGTTCACTAATGTCTGGACTAACAAGTGATTTCCTTAATCCAAGGGAAAAAATTGACAAAAACTGGTATCACAGTCGAACTAGGGTTGAGGTTTTGTGTTCCGTCACAACAGTATAAATATCGGGTAAATAAACAATTATAGCAACAAAATAATCTGGTTTTCTTCCTATTATATTTATATATATATATTTTATTTACCTATAAAAAATATTCCATCTTCTTTATTTTTCTTCGGGAACTACTCTTATTTTACGCTATGGGGGCAAACGAGCAGACGTATCGCCTGATGGTAAGCGATTACTACCGCCCATGGACACCCGCAATACCAGTCTCGTTACAAGTGCATTGCCGGCCTTTGGGGGATGAGGAAGGGGTTGGGTATGGGCCTCCGGTATCCTCACTCACTCGGTGAAACACAGCGCAAGCGCTGTTTCACACCTGTTTTCTGTGTGGCCGTGGTATCACTCCGGTCGAGCCGGTCCATTCGTGCTAAAGTGTGGCTCTCCCACGGTAAGATTAGTCTTAGAATGTTTAATGATGCAAGATGGCATTTTGCACAGCAGTCGCATAGCTACTACTGTGCCATCGAGGCAGTCAAATCTACCGACTATAGTTCTCCTAAATTTTAAACGATCATTTTAATAATTATTAGTAACAGATTGAATGTTTATAGACCGATTGACAGATAATAATAATAAATATTTCGGACATCTAACACACAATGCCATCTAGTCCCAAACTAAGCAGAGCTTTGTTATTGGTGTACTAGACAACTGATATGAATACATAAATACTTTTTTTTGTAAATATATACGTACTATACATAGAAAATACCCAAACTCTGAAACAAATATTTGCAGATCATACAAACATTTAATCCGACCCAGGATTCAAACCCGAGGCCTCATGGACAGCAGTGGCGTACGCTACCACTGCGTCACCGAGGCAGTCTAATTGATACATCAGGTAACTTGACAAAGATTTCTGAAACTAATAAAACTTCACGATTTCTGTATTAACTGAAAAATCGAAACTGTTGCGAGCAGAACTGTGTATTATATGCAAAAGCGTTCTTCCATTAATTTTCAGAGAGACTAACTTAGTGTTATTATGGTACTACATTACTTATCATATCTTAAGTGAATAGTAAAGTTCGTAAGTGTAAAGTTAAGTTTAAATCGAAGTTGTATATTCATTGACAGTACTGCCGCTATTACGTGTCAAATCGACGAAATGTCACAGTTACATAACCTCAAAATATTAATAGGATTCGGACCTTGGAAATACATTATAGTCATATATATTAAAAAGCAATGGACAAAGTAATTAAAGTATATAAAAGATCAACAATTAAACTTTATTGTATGTCAAATTCAATTATGTAACAACAATTTATTTGTAAAGATAAATCTTATGTGGCAATAATTAGGAATTTCGCCAATTTGGTCCCGAAATGTTCGCCGTGGATGACTTCTTCGACACTTCTACACACATTTGCTCTACAAATAAACAATAAGCATGCATGCCGCGATTGATTAATGTGGACGAAGAAACAGAGATGTGTCTGGACCGTAATTGGAAATCAATTGTCTCTGCCTATGCCTCTCGGGAATAGGCGTGACTCTATGTATGAATGTATATAATTATTACGTTAACAATATTGCGTATATATATTCATTAGCTGCCAAAATGACACTACTGAGCCATCACTCAAAGTCAGAAAAGCATGAGTAGTATTAAATTTACCGTGGGAGAGCCATGCTTCGGCACGAATGGGCCGGCTCAACTAAAGTGATACCACGGCTTCACAGAAAAATGGTGTGAAACAGCGCTTGCACTGTGTTTCACCGAGTAAGTGAGGATACCGGAGGCCCATATCCCAAGAACAAGTTTTGTGACGTAAGCATATCGGTGATGCGTGCTCAACACAGCTAAAGAACTTTTGCGACATCAGCAAGACGGTGACGGTGACGGTGACGGTGACGCGAACTCATAACATTTCCTCCTACCAAAAATAGATTCTTGTTCACCTAAAACGTGCTCCGACATGCTGACATCACAAAAGTTCTTTGGTCGCGTTGAGAACTTTTTGTACGGGAAAATTTAATGGGTTGATGTTTGATGTCGATAATTTAACATTAAGAAATGTCTTATTTTACACACTAATTTTACAACTAACATTCTGAATAATAAGTTTTCACTTCTATCGGAATGATACATTGTTTGTTCAGTAGGATGGCGCACGTGTTTTTCGAACCTGTGTCGTCTGTAATACTATAAGTAGATTAATGAATAATAACGGCCAGAGATCGCTTGACGGTCGAATTTCAATCATTATAAATGTCTTCTTCTATTTCAATGACAACATAGTACTTTGAAATGTAGTAAGTTTCACCGGCTTAAGATAAAGTATTTGGACAAATAAAATTGTTTCACAGATAAATGTTGCTGATATTAATATGTATATCTAACCTATACATGTTTCTATGCAAGACTTGTAACACCGAAATCTGTAGTTTGCCTGTCAAATAACTAGATACAAGTCTATCAGGAATTATATCAAACGTGATGAAACTGGCCCATAGTCTTTTGTACAGGCACCGATCAAATATATACAGTTTTAGTATGCTGAATTTGACAATACGATATTTAATTTCTATATGCAGCCTTACAGTATATGACTTGATCATGAAAAATTATTCGAATGCCTGCAATCAGTACTTCATGTTCGATGGATGACGTCAATGACGTATATTTTCCTAAATTTTTTGAAAATGAATCTTAGTTAGATCGATTTATCGCCCACGAAACCCCTGCATATTAAATTTCATGATAATCGTTGGGGCCAATTTGGATACACCATTTTTCTTTACTCCGGTCGACCAGACCAATTTACCAAGCATGCATGCATTTAGCTTCACTAAGTTTTTGATAGCAAACAAGATTTAAATTGTTTTTATATATTAATAGGCATAATCATAACCTTTATTGTATTGTCAAATCCTTTTTGAGTCACGAGAAAAAAATAATTCATTATCTGTGGAACGAAATATTTTTTATAGTATTTCTGGTACGACTTAAACGAGCATCAAGAAAAGCGTGTACTCTATCGTCAAAGGTTGGCAACATGTTTGACTCCTGATTTAATTTCGTCCAATGGTGACGGTAATCACTTCTTATCCGTCCGCTTGAAGTCCGATTAAACTGTCTGCTTGTTTGCCCACTCATTCAAAAAATATGATCGTTACCTGATTCCAAAGCTAAATTTAATTTGAAACTCATCTAATATTAAAAAACTATACTATTATTTTGAAAATAATTTCAATTTTAATATAGCCATACGCTACTAAAGTGATTTCCATATTGCTTCCATAAATCTACATAGTTGCAAGTTCCAGCATAGTTATACAGAAATTAGTTCAATAGTTTTACAAGTTGGTGGCACTTAGTGGCAAAGCATCTGGAATATTAGCCAAACTAGGAGAAACTTTATAAATTATTACCCACGTACTTGTAGGAATTACATCTCCTTTCACGCTACTCTTTATCTTTTTGCCCGACTACTACAAAGCCAAAACGAGGAGTAATAGTTTTGGTTGTATATGTACTTAAGTTTGTAAGTGATTTTGTAATTCACTACCAGCAATAACGTGACATGAGAATCATATATCATTACATATCATAAAAATAAGTCCTCCGACGCGTCTGTCTATCTGTTCATGATCAACTCAAAAGCTAATGCATGGATTTTTATGTTTTTTTTAGTTATAGATAGAGTGATTCTTGATATTTGTTGAAAACGTGGGAAAAATTAAGCTGCACATCTCAAAGAAACATAGGCTAGCATATTTTCAGTTTTTCGTGCCCTCCGAGGTACGGGGGTTATTACCAGAACTTCCAAGTCCGACTGTTTTTAAACATTTCTATAATCAGATTCGAGTTTTTCGATTTTCGAATCGAACCCGAGACCTTTTGATCGGCAGTCGCGTATGCTAAGCTTAGATTAATGTAATGTTATACATATCTATATGGTTATATGAACGATTTGAAAAAAGAAATATATATTTATAAAAAGATGCTAAAAACTATTCTACCGCAGGAGAGCCACGCTTCGACTGGAGTGATACCACGGCATCACAGAAAATCGATTTGAAAGCACACACAGGGCGTGCACTTTGTTTCACCCATTAAGTGAGGATACCGGATACCCATACCCCGAGCCCTCCCCGTCCCCCAACCGACAAAGCAATTTTGACGTCTCTGGTCTTGGGTTTTCATGGGAGACGGAAATCGATTACCACCAGGCGATGTGTCTGCTCGTTTGCCTCCATTCCAAGAATAATAATAATAATAAGATTAGCGAAGGGCTACGCTTACTAGCGCCTCATGCCGCGCTGAGTATGACCGCGAGTGGACGGAACAGGTTTTTCCTCCATGCGCTTAAGTGGCCAGCCGCGAGGAGGCGACTTATGGCACACGCGTAGGTCGCCAAAACTGAGAGTTTACCAGCATATAGTGCGAACAGGTGCTGTGAGGGGTCCGGACGTCTTAATGACAGCATTTTCCGGGTCCTTCAGGAACTCAGTACCTACTTTTCTGCCTAAACTGCCTCGGTAGCGCAGTTGTAGCGTATGTGACTGCTATTCATGAGGTCTCGATTCCTGGGTTGGACCCAATGTTTGTATGATCTGCAAATATTTGTTTCGGATTTAGGATGTTTTCTATGTATAATATGTATGTATTTACAAAAAAAAGTATTTATGTATTCATATCAGTTGTCTAGTACCCATAATACAAGCTCTGCTTAGTTTGGGACTAGATGGCGTTGTGTGTTAGATGTCCGAAATATTTATTTTATTATTTACTTTAATATTATAGGTTCAAATGTGAAGATGTTCAGAGAAGTAGAAGCGCTTGAAAATTTTTTTTCCACTCGTGTATATTGTGTCTTGGCTGTAGTATTACACATTTTTCACGCATAGTTATGGACGATTTCGAGCAAGGACAGGTAATATTGTTTGGGCCCTTTTTCTATCTACGAGACTTTGTCAACATTAAAGTGTAGTCGGGACCTCACACATACGTGCAAGAATATACTTTTTTCGACATATTTGTATGTTCCACCGCAGCACTCCATAAATAAACTGCCAAAACTGTTTTAGCTTCATGATAATCTGGTTAAAATTGAAGGAAGTCAATGTCTGTACAACAAAAAGGGAAAGAAAAACTTATGAAGGGATCTTTTTTAACCCCAACGCAAAAAGAGGGGTGTTATAAGTTTGACTGTCTGTGGCATCGTAGCTCTCAAACAGATGGACCGAATTCGATGTGTATTTTTTCATTTGAAAGCCAAGTTCCTTAAGGTTCTTAGCTATGTTTGGTTAATATCGGTTCTGCAGTGTAAGAGTATCAGCTCTTTTCTAAAATGATGTAAAGGCATTTTTGGCGTATGATTACTCGATTAAGAGCTGGCATAGCAGAATTTTTAAACTTTAACTGTTAAAGTAACAGAGTTCGATGTGGTTTTCTCTCATGTATACTGATAAACATCACTCAATATTTAGTGTTTCCTTTTATTTCAATCAGCTTATAAATAAAAAAGTTATGTCACTTTAATGAATCAGGTTTACGTGGGTGGAGGTGCAGGTTACAGGTATAAATAGTAAGTATTAATTAAAATGGAACAACTGAAGGCATATAAAAAGATCCGTCGATTAGTGTACACAAAAACCGTCATCAACAACCTATAATGTCCCACTACGGCTCGGTCTCCTCTCAGGAGAGGGTTAAGGCCATACGTCACCACGCTGGTCAAGTGCGGGTTAGGGACTGGCAAGACTACGTTGTGGCTATGTAATCTTGCCGTTGGATGTTTTTAAGCCGCGCAAAGACCTCCAACTAAGTTTCACGACTGTTATCCTATTATAACAACCGGAACTGACTGCTTATCGTGAACTCCGAATCACGGAGACGCTCATGGTAACATGCCACCAGAGGTCACCCATTCAGGTACTGACCGCGTTGTCATTGCTTACTCTCGATGATTGTTTCTAATCACCGGAACATCACATAAGGAATGAAGAAATATTTTTAAAATTAAATTTCATGAATTTGCCTTACTTCCCGCTTTTCTCTGCTTTGCTCCAGTATAAGCGCTGCCTTACACATTTAAGGAGGTCGACGCGAAGAAGACTGAACTCCTTTAAAATTGGAAATAGTGTGATGATTTAAGATAAATGATAATGACTTAGTGCCAAATACGTTTTATAGAGAAGTTTCAAGTAAAAATGCAAAATCAACCTCAGGTTTAATGAATTATGGTTTCGTTTAGTATGACAATATCATTTTTAGTTATTATTATTTCGAATTCTGTCAATTCAACAAATCTGTTAGAATAAAACATTCTAATTTTAAATTTTGACTTTAACTTCGTTAAAAGCTTAGTGGACGAAGTTCGTTTTTTTTAATTTGCCGCAATGTCAGGCTTTGGTAGGCACGGGGGTACACGGCTAACGAGGCTTTCATTTTTATGTTGACCTTTGATGTTAACAGCCTGTCGTAGTATAAATTTGTCTCTAGAGACAGTTTCCAAGGCTTTTTAGAATGTTTTTTTGTGAAGGTTCCTAATGGAAATAATTTGCAAAATAAGAATGGCAAAGATTATTTTTTGTACTTTTAAAACCTTATCAGTACAAAGTACGTAGATGTAGTTACTAACAGTTACTTGTCAATCTTTCTCTAAGGAGTTTCAAAGTTACTATTATTATAAAACGGCGAGGAGTAATCGAATCATGCTTCGATTCGCTGGTATTGTATGGTTTCATTAGTCGGTAAACGAGAAGTCTTCACACACAGTGGCACAACCACCCACCGGCATGGTATGGGGAGACCTTAGAGTGCAAAAACAAATACATATAACACTATTAGTATGAAACCAGGACCAACAGATCTAATCTTAGACTTCTCTGTCGTGCGAAGGGTATAATTAGGTTTGGTATAGGACAAAGATGAATATATATCCACGATGTGTTATTAAAGTCCAGTGGTCTGTCTACATTAGTACCAGATATTTTACACCTGGTATTGCACAAATGAAATAAATTTCCATCACAGTGCGAAACCATATTGAAGGTTCAAAAAGAATACCCGCGTTCTTTGTACCAACGCCAACTTCGTGCTGCCAGTGCTTGAACAGAAAAGCTATAGAAAAAAAGGCAGTGTCGATATGGTGTCAAGATCGACGAAAAGGTGCAGTAAAAAAATGATTTATACATCGATGTGCGTGAAGTCAGCGATGACATCATAATGATGACAGTAAAATATCACACACACACGCACTCGCACACACACTCACATTTGCTTCTTTTAAAAAGTCGCCAAGCTGACAGAAAAGTCAAAAAATATTACTGAATGGGTGGAATGTAAAATATGCACAAAACTGCCCTTATTCACTGCTTGTATTTGATTAAAGCTACAATTTGCAGTAAATTCATTATTGTTGCTGTTCAAAAACATATATATATATTATGTGAGTCCAAAAAAATAATTTATATTTCTTAAACTTTACCGGGTTTCATATGCCCTGTATTGCTACCATAATAGTTTTATGAGCAGGTGTACAATGCCTTCTACTGCAGGTAAGGAAATAATAAAAAAAACACAGACGAAGGGAACGTTTAAAAAAAAAATAAGTACGGATAACTTTTTTTTGTTATTTTATCATTCCCTACCTACGCACTATAGGAGCGAATAAACGGTTTTTACCTATTGGTTTTTATCGAGTAAATTAATCGAACGATATGGATCCCTTCACTCGAACTGAAGTAAAATGTTTTCCACTCGACTGACTATCTCTACAGTTTGGAAAATTTCTTTACCCTTTCTGAATTGTAGGGACTCTTAAAACTTTTTTCGATAGACTATTTTTGTTACGCTACAGTGGTACTAGGTAGCATTATAGTTACTGTTAAGGTGGGCTATATATAGTATTTTTCAAATTTATTCTATAGCTTTTGTATGTTGCGTGTATGTCGATTATCGTGTTAAAGAGCCTGTAAGCTTCATGAAAATTCCTGTGATTTTATACCAAATTTCATTGAAATTGGCGCAGCAATTTATCCGTGAAATCGTAACAGTAAGAAAGACATACAGATAGATAGAGTTACTTTCGAATTCGTAATGTTAGTATGGGTGTAGAAACGTGTTTAAGGTGAATTCAATGAAGAATGATTATAATTAAAAAAAGACAGACTGTATATAAATTCTTTATTTTGTTTTTTTTTATTTTTATGAACCTAGCGTTACACTCACGACTAAGACGAATCTATTGAAATAACTCACATAAAAATACGACAAGCCGTTGAGGCTATTGATAGCCAAAGAAATATACATACATAAACTCGAAAAATATAACCCTCCTTCTTTCGCAGTCAGATAAAAAAAACCCAACTGCCTCCTTTTTTTTGATTAACCCAGTTGAGTCACGTCAGTGACAGTACAGTGAGTGATGAAGCAACATCCTAAAAAGCACAGATAAAAGAAAAGTTGCGAAAAGCTTATATTTTCAATTACATATATATATATTCAAGGTTTCTACGGAACCTTTGGTGCGCGAGTCCGACTCGCACTTGGCTGGGCTCAACTAGTACCAACTTAATTAATTACAATAACTTAAACTTCTTAAGTATACAAACTACATAAAGGGTTGAAACATATTGGTATGGTTTTGGTATAACAATTTGTCTGTTAAAATTGAAATTTGAATAGAATTGTTAAGTACTTCAGCTAAACCGTCAATAACTTTCAAATCTATTGTTCTGTTTCAAACTAAGCCTATTTGATTGCCTCGGTGGCGTAGTGGTGGCTCAACTGTTGTGCTTGAGGTGTCAGGTTCGATTCCCGGGCCGAAACAAATGATCTGTAAGTATTTGTTTTGGAGTTTCGGTATTTTCTATGTTTAATATGTATTTATTTACCAAAAAGTATTCATATCAGTTGTCTAGTACCCTTAACACAAGCTCTGCTTAGCTTGGAACTAGATGGCGTTGTGTGTTAGATTTCTGAAAATAAATAAATAAAAGCTTGACTTTCTTTTTACTCAACTACAACGAAGCCAAAAGGAAGAGTAATATGTTTAGAAAACTATGTATTTATATAAATATATTTTAACTCATATGTTTTATTCAAGATATTGACGCAGTCGGGTTTTATTTTTTTGATAATTTATTACTTGTTTTCAATACTGAATAGATAGCTACTTTATTTACTTTATAGGATAACTTTTGATGAACTGCATTACAAAAAGGTTATGCTTTTCGACTACATGTTGTTTTAACTTATCACGAACGGGCAGGCTCGACGGGACTATACTCGCACAGAAGATCAACGTAGAATGACAGCGTTCGTGCTGTCGTGTTTCGTCGGTGCAGGATACAGAAGCATCACTAGGCCACCATGGTATAGGTCACCACGCTGTATAGTGGCATTGCCTGCATTCGCAATGAGTATGGTGATCACCACTCTTGGATTCTGCTAACGCTTTCCATCAGGCAGGGTAGAATCAGTTTGGAGAGATCAGAGTAAACCATACATAAAAAAATGCAGTTTTTTTCAGCCTCGCCTAACTCCAGTGATATTTCACATATTTTATTCATCAATCACTCCATATATCGCTACAGAAGCTTTATATAACTTCAAAGACACACTTTTTTTGGATCTTTAAATATGTTTACACATAAATCGTTTCTCTATAGAGACTCAAAGAATAAGTCACGCAGATTTTTCCCCGTTGTCGCTTTAGCACCCGTTTTGTTGAACCTTTTGTCAAATATACAATGCCAAATATATAGTACTTGTTACGTGTGTTGGTGAATTTCCCATAAGTCATAAGAGGTTATTAAGAACACAATGTATGCAGTATAAAAGAAAAATTTAAAACAAACCCAACACCAACTCTACTGGCCAACATGGTATAGTACGCCAAAACTTCTTTTCTAAAGTGGGAGTCTTGCCTATGTCCAGAAGTGGGGAGTTAAAAGCTCTTGATGAAGCTCTTGATGAGGTAATACTTTCAACTACCAAAATTGTTGTTATTTCTACAAGCAAATACGTTAAATAATAAAATCACCATTGTAATAATATAAACAATAGGAAAATGACGCTAAATGATGTGATATGCTGCCTCGATGGCGCAAGTGGTAGCGTAAGCGACTGCTGTGCATAAGGTCTCGTGTTCGATTCCCAGGTCGGACCAAATGTTTGTATGATTTGCAAATATTTGTTTCGGAGTTTGGATGTTTTCTATGTATAATATGCATGTATTTACAAAAAGAAAGTATATACGTATTTATATCAATTGTCTAGTACCCATAACACAAGCTCTGCTTCGTTTGGGGCTAGAAAGCGTTGTGTGTTAGATGTCTGAAAATTTATTTATTATTTATTTATACTAAATAATAGTGAGGTTTTGGTAACACACTTGTCGGGCGGTGATCGCTTACCATCAGGCGATACGCCGTAGATATTTTACGTCAGTCAACTGAAATTGTTGTATTCTATAAACCTAAATATTTAAAATAAAAACATTCTGTAAGAGTTGATATAAAACCTACATCTTAAAATACATAGTTCTAACATAACAGCTAACTATTCCTTTACTGACTAGAGTTAATCAGAGTTTAATGATAAAACGCCGCCTAAAAGGTATTATATTCAAATCATATTTTACAATGGTGTTAATAAAACCTTTTTTTATATTCCACATTTGAAATACACAAAGTAATACTTACTTTTATAGTGAGATATACGTCTCAAGGCCTTATTAAAGTCACAACTTGTACTCAAAAAACACACCCTTCTCGAGATATCGTGAAATACACTTGACCGAGTATGTACATAGTACTTTGGTACTTACAAACTCTTGTCTTGGGTCGGAAGTCTCGCTTGAGTGCCCCTTACGAACTGTGTACAGTCGCTATTACAATTTTACGAGGACAACTTCGATGTCCGCTCACGAAATATTTGTTTTTAAAAGGGTTTTTTGGGCTCGTATGCTATAAAATATATCTAATTTTAGGCCCACAGCAGATGGGAAACGTAGCTCTTTAGACCTGTAGAGAAGAGAACAAATGTTACAAACACCAGTTTCGTGACACTGATGTTTTTAACATTTGCTTTCTTCTATAACACTGTTTTATATTGTAGTATGAGGAGTAAGAACGGTTAGCAAATAATAATAACAATTTTACATATCCTTCATCCGATCTTCTGACTCTAAACTCGATAGAGTTAGACATTACGATAACCATAATGCTAATAACCTACACATTACTAAATAATAACAAAAAAAGGAAAAAAAAATATTAAACCCATATTGTACAGAATAAATGTTCGAGCTTATCGCACAATAATTTGTCCTATGGGATTCGAACCTGAGGCATCTGGATAACTGATAACAGTAACAGTGATTAGAAACAAAACTGAATCAAGCATGTTTAGTCAAAATATAAACATATACATTTGTAACCATGATAACGCAAAAACCAAAAACAAAAAATGTATTTATGCAACCAAATCTACACACGAAAGCAATGCATGCTTCAATAACGATATTAAATCACATTAACATATTTTGATAGAACCTGCTTGATATAGAATTCACCTTGAGAGGAGGTTTTGGCTACGCTGGCTGGACGGGTTGGTACAGGATTTGATTCAAGGTTTCTTTCTCCTTGCAATTTTGTTGTTCTGCGTAATTTGTTCGTTTAGACGCTTCTTATAATAATATTATATTAAGTCAGCTCTAGTTTCATTCGTTCATCATTCACACGATTAAAATCGATAATGTTAGTTATCACCATCTAATCAAAATTACGTCTGTAAGTTACACCTTGGCTTGTGATTCCATTAACTCTCTTATATAACACAGTAATATTATGATACTCTGTAAGCACATTTATATCACAGACGATAATAGTCTACTGCTAGACTAAGACCCTTTCTTGAAAAGAAGATTTTGACCTTACTGTAATAAATGAATAGTTAGGACATTTTTCGGATTTTTTCGGTGGTTACCTAAAGTCTAATTCTCCTTCTTACCTTTAATTTTGGGGGAAAAGAATACTTAAATTGTAGAATAGCAATTGTTACTTATCTTTAGAAGAACAGCATGTTCGATGGTCCCTTATTTCAAAGAAAGTTCTATATATAGTCTATATAATCTGAATCTCGGAAACAGCTTCAAGCAGGGTGTTTCGGGCGCGATGAATCGATCTAACTGGGATTCATCATCTTCCTAGCCTTTATTATTCCCATGTTTATTTCAGGTTGGCTACTAAACAAGTTCAACTGGTTTTACCTGAATATCAGTATTTCCACAGAGCGACTGGCATCGGACCTTCGCAACCCCGAGGCTGTACTGAATTCGAAGATTGAACTAGTTGTCAAAACATTTAAGGGCACTGACTTCCCAATAACGATTGCTGTAGATAATCATGACAACCGAGATCGACGGCTGATCGTGCTCTCTTCTTTTAAAAGGGTATGAGGATAACAGATGGTTTATTGTTGAAGAGATATGTAACTTGAAGTGTAGTTAAGCAAACTTATAATGGTCGAAGTTATCATGTGTAAATCATGTTATCGAAGTGCGGGTGTGAACCTCCAGAATTTAAATGACATAAATTTGTCTTCCTTCTCATTGAGCACCTACCGAAAAAGGATTTTACCTGGTTTTCATGTCTTATGACCATAGATTCATGTATTAATATCGTAACATTAGATTTGACAAATTCTAGATCTAGAGTAGATCTAGACACAGAATTTGTCTTTTTTAATTATAATATTGTCTCATTTTGTCCATTATTTGAAAAAAAAACTATAGTTTTAAATACGAAAATAATTTTAGAGAGATGAAATAATGAGAGTAAGTAAATTCAGATTTGTAGAAAATATAGCATTTTGGTAACAATTTTTTTTTGTCTAGTTTGGAATCGAATCCAAAACACGGAGAATGGATATAAGTACACTTTAAAATGTTATCATATCATTTCTGTTTTAGAAAATAGGCGCACATTTAAGTCTTATATTCTATAACACTTATTGTTCTTTCATCATACTCCACAATTAGGGATGCAAAAATAAATAAATTCTATAAATTCACTTAAATAATAGTCTTAAAGAAATGAAATATAAATGTCATGTCAGAATATACTAACAACTAAATACAAAAAATGGAACAAGTGCGAGTCAGACCCGCTCACTAAAGGTTCCGTACAAACCTGTAGGTATATTATTTGTGCTATAAGACGTTGCTTCGTACCAAATTTCAAGATTCTAAGTTCACGGGAAGAGCCCTGTAGGTATTAATTCCCTAGCGGGTGTCGAAAATTATCAGCATAAACGACTGCATCTTTTGAATGCGTTGGCTTACAAGTTTTTTTACAGCTCCAAGGGACAGTAGACCCAAGTATTCGATACGAATATCAGCCTCCACGCATTCCTGACAAAACAGGGCCTTGACAGACAGAGAGTCGAACAAAAAAGTGATCCTATAAGTGTTCCATTTTTTCCTTTTGAGGAACGGAACCCTAAAAATAAAAAAATACAAATAAGTGCTATATATGCTAAATCAAATAAACATTAAGTATCGTCACTGAGCTAATTGAATAGTCTAAAACAGTGACGTCACATGTTTGTATTTAGTACATTTTTCATACAAAGTTATCGTTTTGACAGATTATAAAAAATAACTAATCTGACTAAAGTATCATCTACCCTATTCTAGTTTGTCTCTACAATATAGACATTAAAATCACAGTTCATACAGACAGTAACATCTTTTAAATTAGTCTGAAATCAAAAGATAAACACTGAATCGTAAAAATCGCCAACGTTGACATCAGAGCAGAATTTACAGATTTTATAAAAGCCTCGGCCGTCGCAGCTTGAGTTGGGACTCTCGACTCTCGAAACGAGCGGTGGTTTCGTGGCTGCTGACTCATCCACTTCTGAATTGCTGCCACAGCTATTATGAAAATGTTAAGGTTACATTCTGAGGGAAAATTTTATTAAATGTACGCTATCTGAGTGGTAGATTAAACTGGTTTTAAAATTGAAATCTTTCCTTTTTTATGTAAAAAAAAACTCTCGCATTGGGATATTTATCCTTCGTCGCGGGGGACTTTACAAGCATACATAAAATGGACACAAATGATTTTCAAACTCAAAATAGAAAATTGTGTGTCGTTCATAGTATTGCTCATAAATTCAATACTTTTATTGATATGCACGATTATTTTTTTGAAAGGTTTTACTTGTCAACGAATTTGCCTTTCGTTTTCAATCACTTACTGCTTACTTACTTATTGCTAGTTAAATTGGATTTAGGTTATAAAAACGTATTTATGTACTAAAACTTTAGACTTACGATATTTACACACGACAAGATAATTGCCATCAGAGGCATATATCCATATATATCTTTTCGAGTCAGTTGAGGGGCTTGCTGAAGAATGTAGATACTGGGATAGACATGCCGGCCGGTCCAGCTGATCAGCCTTCGTACTGTAGCCTTTTAGGCCGTGCTCTCTCACGAATCACCACATTTTAACTATGTTATAAGTACACGTTTATTATATATACACTTGTATAATACATACAGTCGCAGTTCAAGGTTGCGTATTTATGGTAGTATATCGATCTGCCTCTATCGTTATAGTTATACTGTTTAATATTTGTGGCCTAGTAACCCATGGTCGTTTTAAGTCCAATCGTACTACTTACGAGTAAAAGGATAACTCCGTACATTTGTGTACTTAATGCATACCTTTCAAGACTGTGAATATGAGAGGAAGTTGCCTATTTCTTTAGGGCCTGGATAAACGTGGCGTCGATTTTGGGATACTTTTACTGAAAAGCTGGTACTTAAAAAAAATAAACACGGCGCAATAAAAGTACAGGGTGTAATTTTTACAATTTTTAGTCTGTTCGATTCTCGGGTGTGGCAAGCGGATTTTCGGAAATCATTGAATGTAGTTTTTTTTTTCTTTTCAAAAATAAAACGATGTGTTCTTGAGTAAAATTTTTTATCTTCAGTATTAACAGTACTTTGCCTTCAGGTGATATTACAAAATTCCACCCTTACAAATTTCCATCTTGTGTTTGGAGGGACTTCACCAAAACACACGAAACAGACACTAAGAACACTCAGACTCAGAACAATAATTTGAGGATTACACAAAGTACTGTCCCATGAGGTGATAAAACTCACAAAACTCGCGGTGAAGTAAAGGCTTGAACCACTATGCCATTCACGCAGTCACTTCAGTCAATCATCACTTCATATATACGATTTTACTAAGCAAATAAATCTATGTGAAAATAGATTAAAAATATAGAAGGTCAACGCCCCTATTTATCCTATGGGGGCCGTTAGAGGCGACTGAGAGACAAAATCCGCAAGATAACAGCACTGCAAAAGGAAGGACAACTTGAAATAAATCCAGCCAGCGTGCCTAAAACCCCTTTTCGGGAGAGGCTTATCTCGAGTCGTGTACTTCTAAGGAATGTCCATATCTATGTGGACAGAACGGATGTAATGTCCCACCAACATAACAGAGGATTATCCGATCAGGAGAGGTGGTCATGCCTGGCAGGCAACGGCAAAACGGTTGAGGTTGAGATGTTGTATATATGCTAATCGGTGCAAGAATATCTATATCGCGTTTCAGGATTAGCAGTTTTGTTGATTGTTTGTTTTGGAATGGATTGGATTAGTTGTTGATGAGTGTGAGTCAGGATTGCATGTTCTACCGTGGGAGAGCCACGCTTCGAAACGAATGGGCCGGCTCGACCGGATTGATAAAATGGCCTTACAAAAACCCGGCGTGAAGCAGCATTTAAGCTGTGTGTCACCGACTGAATGAGGATACAGGTGGCCCATACCCCAACTACTGCTGATCTGCTCCTTCGCAGGCTGCTTCTAATCCCGTCTGGGTAACCACTGTTGAGCATACCCTCTAACACGAAAAGAGGTTCCTACGATTACACGAGGTGATCATGCCTGACGGGACACTGCTCAACGGTTGAGGTTGGGATGTTCTATATATGCTAATCAGCGCATAAGTTTCTATATCGCAATTCAGGATTAGGGATTGCTCCATAGTTCGGTGTGTCTTCAGTAGAAGGCGCTTTCGTATGTTTTTGTTTGTGTAGAAATCGCCACATATTCTTTAATATGTTTTAAGCTTAATTTAATCTCAAAACAATTTATGCAATTGCCTTTTTCACATACAATATGTAATTTGTTGTCTTGACCCATCTCATTTAACGTCACTTGTGATTTAATATTCTTCTGTCAAAGTGACAGATAAATTTATATTTTGACTTTTGAAAATTATCAAAGTCAGTCGTATGTTTCGATGTAAACTATTACAATGGAGATCGTTTTTTATTTTTGCGAAAGACGGTCCCTATTTCATCTCATCCACATTTTTTATATTTTTTATCAATAATTCCATCACGACGAAGACTTGAAGACTCGAAGACTTAGAATTGAAAACTTGAAATACTTGACATTGGCAGAAATAGCTGATCCGGCTGATTGCCATATCATCAAAAGAAGAAGAACTATTACAATTGACTTACGTGTGACAGAATGACTTTACCAAGAAGTTTGAGATGTATTTAATGTTTTTTTGAGGTGTGACACCTTCCCTCTCAGTCTATTGCAATTTGTATGAGTGATTTTTTGAAAAGAGATGGAAATTCGTAAAAGAAACCTGAGGAACAAAGGGATTTGCTCAACGAGCGCCTATATTGTTAGAGTCGGCCGTCAGATGGTATGTGAGATGTCATAGTTGACTTTCAGTAAATTAGTGAATGCCGTGGATATTTTCTTCTTTAGATTTATTTTTATGAAATACTAGTAGATCCGCCGAACTTTTTACTTTTTTTCCGTGAATGTTTTTTAATTTTCCTTATATATTTTTTTAAATATTAATACTCGCTTCAGATTCCTATGGGTAGTGTGAAGTGGCGGACTTCGAAAGTATAACACTGCCAGTTTTCTTTTCATTTTTTCTATGCAAACCTTGTCCTGATAACAAAAAAATGTAAAAGAAAGAATTATTCAATATGGTGTGAGTCGATCGGATGTAGTGCGCGTACATTCATTTCAGTGATTTTCGTTTATTTATATATTTTAAATAAATTTCAAGAATTTATTAAGCGTGAAAAATTTGTCTATACAATAGAAGTAAGAAAGTTTTTTTTTGTAAAAAGCTGTGTCACTTTAATCATTTTTCTTATCTTAGCTTCCACTCCACTTGAGAAAAAAAAATTGTGAGCTACGTCACTTTCATTGTGTTAAAAAAAGTATTCCTTTATAAAAAAAATTGGCCAAGTGGCGCAAATTATCACTGTATTTTAACTTCACTTCTAAGCTTTATCTGTATTTGTTTGTTTATTTATACCATTAAAAATTAATAACAAAAATGAATGTACGCCCGTAACTTTCGAACGACTGCACCAAATTGCATAATTATTTTTTTACCGGACTGCGAAAGAAGAAGAGTTATGTTTTTAAGAGTATATGTATGTATGTTTATTTATTTGTCGTATTTTTAATTGAGTAGTGTCAATAGATTGGTCTTAGTCGTGAGAGTGATACTGGGTACTTAAAAAAACAAAATTAAGGACTTCTGGAGCCAAATGTAATCTAAAAATTTTTTCTCGAAATACTTCGATTGCGGTATCAAAATAAAGAAGTTTTAACGGTGATTACGAATATATATGTAACTTATATAGCTTAGTGGTAGCGAATGCGACTGCTGTGCAAGAGGTCTCGGGTTCGATTCCTGAGTCGGACCAAATGTTTGTATGATCTGCAAATATTTGTTTCGGAGTTTGGATGTTTTCTATGTATATATATAATATGTATGTATTTACAAAAAAAAAATTAAGTATTAATATCAGTTATCTTGGTACACATAGTACAAGCTCTTCTTAGTTTGGAACTAGATGGCGTTGTGTGTTAAAATGTCTGAACATATTTATTTATTTATTTATATGTTTTATATATGATATTGACGCAGACGAATTTTTTTTTACTAATTCATCATTTGTTTATGTTTTTGTTATAGTCAGGACAAGGTTTGTATAGAAGAAAATTAAAAAAGGGGGTGTTATATTCTCTTAGTCCCTTTATTTCTATACACTGCAGCGCTGCGGCAAGTTGACGTGGGCTAGCTTAAAGTTTTTTTCAATCATTTAGAAAATATTCCCAAAAACAAAATAAGGTGTTATGAAATTTGCCGGGTTAGCTAGCGACTGATAATTGCAATAGTATTTTCTAATTTTTTTACTATAGTCATTTAATTGTATAGGCGTCAAACGAAAAAGCGGATTATTTGATGCGAAGTCAATATCACCACTCATAGACATTTGTACACTCAAGTTTCAGTCTTTTCGCAGTTAACCAGCATCAGAAGAGGAAGAACGGGGTTTGATTTCCAGGTCCTACTGTATTCACTTCAAAAAAAGCAACGAAAGAATGATTTAGCACCGGTTTTTTAGTGAGTCTATGGTATCACTCTGGTTAAACTGACCTTCTTGTACTCTCCTTGAAACAAATTTATATTATTAGCTTAGTACAAGTTTGCTGTGAGGCCATATCACATTAAATTTTATTTAAGATATTATTTTACCATTTCGTAACCGTAAATAAAACTTTAAACCTTTAGCATATTACACCTTTCTCGTGCAAACAGACTCTAACATAAGCTGTAAACAATTTTCGGTAATTTAATATATGCCGTGGTGAGATCATATTACTACGAAATGCCTACGGCGGATGTAAGGCTACGACGTAGGCTGTAGCAGCGTAGATTTGAAATACAAAATTTGTTTACTACAAAAACGTTTTTGTTTGTTTGTAGCTTTTAACAAAATGCTAGGGAGATGTCAATGCTTTATAATTAACTTTGTCATACTCAATTAGGTCAAGGTAACTAGGTCTAGCTGACTACTCAACTTCGTTTGCATCTCTTTTCAATCATGCATCTTCCATGGAAGATCCACGTTTCTGCACGAATGGGCCGGCTCGACCGGAGTGATACCACGGCCTCACTAAAAACCGGTGTGAAATAGCTCCCGCGCTGTATTTCATCGAGTGAGTGAGGATACTGGAGGCCCATACCCCATCCCCTATTCCCATCTACTTCCCCCCATCCCTTAAAGGTCGGCAATCGCTTATATAATTATGCTTTTTTATGCGTATGTTATTCAAATTAAAAATCATTTGTTAAATTAAGACACTAAGTGACATTTAGGAGCGTTAAATTAAAGCTACAAATAAAAGTCATAGATCGATACAAACAGACGCCAGATGTACTCTATTGTCAAGGTGAATTGGGTGAAAACACCTAAGTCCACTGTCTGCCTGTGTCGATCTATAACTTTCAGTTTCCAAAATGCGTAGAGCCTTATGAGAAGAATACTGGCAAAAAAACTCAATATAATATATAACCAGGGCAAGGTTAGTATAGCAAAAAAATGAAAATAAATCCAGAAGTTTTATATTTTGTGAGACGCCGCCTGTAAATACTAAAACAATTTTTTGGAAATTTATAAAATATTCACGACCGGTACCGAAGTTCGTCGGGTTGGCTATATAAATAAATTACTTTAAACCAAAGTGACCGACATAACTCTGAAAGTTAATAGGTTGAAGTGGAAATGGGCTGGTCACATTTGTCGCAGAACTGGCAACCGCTGGAGTTAGTGTGGTCTGGAGTGGAGACCGCGTCTTGCCAAATCTGGTGAGGTACTCCGTCTGTCTAGATGGCAGAACGACTTACGTAAGAAAGCTAGCAGCGACTGGATACAAAAAGCAAAAGAATATTTTCTGCCTCGTTGGTGTAGCGGTTAGCGTATGCGACTGCTGATCACGAGTTCTCGAGTTCGATGCCCGAAATGTTTGTATGATCTGCAAATATTTGTTTCGGAGTTTTGTGTTTTATATGTTATAATATATTTGTATTTACAAAAAAAGTATTTATTTGCTTATATCAGTTGTCTAGTACCCATGGTACAGGCTTTGCTTAGTTTAGGATTAGATGGCACTGTGTATCATGAAATATCCGAAAATATTTATTTATTTTGGGTAGACAGTAACGTGCTCATGATGATGATATTTCATCATACTTTAAGTTTTCTTGTCCCATTTTCTTTCTAATACATCAGCCACTACTCTACTTTTCAATCCATGTTTTCATTTTCATCACATAGTTACCTGTAAGAGATTACTTGCTAGAGGTGAAACCACCTCTTAGTAATTATTTATTTATGTATTAAAAGAATTACAAAAAGGCTTTTCCGTACAAAATATTTTTATAATCTTTATTAATAAAAATGAATTCATTTCAACAAATTCATTTTTATTAATAAAGATTATAAAAACAGTAAAAAGTACATACGCATGTACGCGCATAATTTCCGATCGCCTGCACCAAATTGGATAATTCTTTTTTATGTGTCTGTTACTGTTAGAACAAAGTTTGTATAGAAGAAAATTAAAATAAAACCGGAAGTGTTGTATTTTCTTAGTCCGTTTAGTACAATGAGGTCCTGCGGGAAGTTGAGATTTTAAATGAGACAAAGGTTTCGATAATTTTGAAAATATTCACAAAACTCAATATGGCGGTACGAAGTTTGCCAGGTTAGCTAGTATGTTATAAAATTAACTTTATTATATTGAAGACTTACATATTGAAGAATTTATGTGAAATTCAGTCACTACAGTTACTGAAACTAATTTTTAAGCTGCTAAGAGTTTAGGCAAACAAACTGACATTGCGAACTATATAGTTATTTGATAGGACCACATAACTCTAAAAAACACACTAAAATTATAAATTCGAAAATAAAATCTCGTCTGTTACACTTTCACGGTTAAACCCTGCACCGATTTCAATGAAATTTATCATAGAAATACTTCGCTTCTTGATTAAAAACATAGGTTAGTATTTATTACGAATAACCGATATACACGAACCGTACGGACAAAAGCTATTAAACAAAATAAAAGCCAGACTACTAATAAATACCACACATACATTTTCAAAATGAAAATTTGAACGAAGCAAATATTAAATGTAAATACACTCTCATGATTTATTATTATCATAGTAAACTGGAGCACTAATGAAATTACTTTGTTATAAATTAAATCACAGTAGGACAGGGATAGTTACTATGGTATAAAGGTTATTACGATGTATGAATATGTTACGTCATCAGTTACGTCACGGGTGGACGCCATTTTAATTTTATTCCTTCACATGCTATTTCTGTTATTTGACTTTACTCCAGTCAAGTAAAATAATTAGCATATGAAATAATTAATAGAACAGTGATACCACTATATCACAGAGAATGTGTAAAATAATTTTTTTTCATGGAATGAGTGGGGTTATTGGAATACGAACTCCTCACACTGATTCGGAATTGAATGGCGGTAATGCACTTGTAACTCTTGACATTTAAGTGTCCTTGGGTGGGAAACACACAACCTAATTACCTCATTAAAAATCCACAAAAGATCGCTTAAAATTGCAAAAATCGCAATAGTCTAGCGGGTCTATATGATACGAATCATGACTCTCAAACATTTGTAGATATATATTGAATAGAATAAACAAAGTCTAGTTAAACTAGCTTATATGTCTAATTATATACTGTCGGTCAGCCGAGGTAAGTTAAACTTTGTTAGAGCACTTGAAAACCGTTTTAGTGCCATGCATGTTGCAAGATTACCATACGCGCCAACATTCTAGTGGAATATTCATGCAACGATTCACTGTGAGCAGATTTCCTTTGAGTCAACAAGAACTTGTGAAAGTGGGCATGTGTAAGATATTTTGAACATTCAGTTCAGTCATTCTATTTTAATACAATACTAATTGTAACTTGATATACCTCTTCACAGAGTCTGTGTAAATGTGACTAGACTACTGATGAACACATTTATATAATTCTAAATGCATACATATAAATTATTCTCAGACATAGCACAAATGATCCAGCTCAAGAGTCCGTTGTCTCCCTTTGAGATGATATGCTTTTTTAAGGTTGTATTTGGAAATACCGCCGTCGACGATGTTTGTGAAACAAAAAAGGCATTAAACAAGGCTGTTTCTAGACAAGGTATCATACAAAATTGTGCCTTGTTATATATATTGTATAAGGCAGATTAATTGACATATGGGCTATCCAAATTTTTGAGATTAAAAAATAAGCGTTTCAATCTTTTACCTAGAATTAAAATTTAATACAGCTCATCTGGCGTCTGTTTGTTTCGATCTAAGATTTTTATCTTTAGATTATAGATAGATTTTTGTCTGTCTTCAATTTAACGTCTTACTTGAAAAAATGATTTTGAATTTCTTGAAAGTTTTGTTTGTCATTAGATTTATTAAATTTTGCATTTTGCTGTTCTTGATAAATTAATACTCTAGAAATACCTATACTATTACTTTTGACGTAGTATTAAGTTGCAAATGTTGGCATTAGGTTGAAATGTTGCCAAAATTGTTCGAATTTTGATGATATATAAATATGCCTACTGTTAGATATATGAGGCTAGTACTCTTAAGTTTTATTCGATGAAGCTGCTGATCCCAATGTTTATGATCTAAGTTTTTATTTAATCTAATTGATACAAGAAATGAAATAAATCAGGTCAGTGCTCCTTGCCTTTAAGTCAAACATCATTATTTCAATTGCCATCGATGATAAACTATTGTTTGATAAGTACGATCATTTGGTCTATCAACAGTCTCTTACAGTTCACT
Organism: Hyphantria cunea; assembly: GCA_003709505.1. Lineage (NCBI taxonomy): Eukaryota > Metazoa > Arthropoda > Insecta > Lepidoptera > Erebidae > Hyphantria > Hyphantria cunea. Next base: position 309,657 of record PKRV01001083.1, on the reverse strand, counting down.
GCTGGTTCTCCGTATAAAGGTGACTTAGGCCTACCGTACCACGCTGGTCTGGGTGTAGTTTTTTCCATAAATTATATATACTAGGTGGTTGTAAAATTTTTGATCTCTGCGTGAAGATAGCACCACCAGGTAATAAAAACTAGTGAATGTAGTTGTGGAACTTATAATTATATTTATTAGTAGACTGGTTGTCACAATACAGAAACCTACGAGGGAACCAGGTATTTGTATGAATCCGTGGGACAGTGGTGGACCGCTCACCGCGGGAAAGCTAGGCTTTATCATATGTGGGCTGGCTCAGATACCACGGCCTTACAGAAAACCGATGTGGAACAGTGCCTGCGCTGAGGCCCATATCCCAACCCCTCCTCCTCCCCGTCCTGCAAAGGCCGGGAAAGTCACTTCTGAATTGTGGTGTTGCGGGTGTCCATGGGCGGCGGTATTCGCTTATCATCTGCTATACGTCTGCTCGTTTGCTCATAGGAGTAGACCATAAAAAATAATGATAATGATTCAAAACATTATATTTAAAATAATTAAAAACATTTTTAGACATACGACACACGGACAGGTAATCTCAAAGCATGCAGAGCTTATAACAATTATGCTCACCAGAATTTTATACAATAGTCAAGTCCTAAATGACACCTTGGCATAAAACGAGGCTTTCATGGTTATAATGTAGGTAAAATATACTGGGCTTGGTTGTAAATAATTCTGTCTCATCAGAGCCCATAGCCCTTTTTATTTCTTTAATTTAGAACACACTTGTCTTTTATGATTCTCGCGGGAAGTGATGGAATGGTCTATAAATTTGAGTGTTACCGTTTGTTGAGTCCAAAATTGTGTAGTATTCATTTATTACTTTGATTTTATTTCTTTGAAATGTATTATTTTCTGTTTTTATCTTTTTTATGTATGGCCCTGATGAAATAACTGGAATAAAATGGAAAACATAAATAGAGTCCAAGAGTGGTGGTCACCATACTTATTGCAAATATCTTGCCTACATGCCTACATTATCTTGCCTCTTGCCTATGTGAATGACATGAACAATGTCATTCAAAATCGTGTCGTTTATCAGTATGCTGATGACATGTGTCTGTTGGTAGCTATGAGCCGACTACAAACAGATTTCATACTTCTTACAAAGTGGTCTCACGATACATCGTCCTACCCTACAGGGCTGGTTTTGAATGCACAGAAAACTAAACTGCTTCATGTGTCATCAGCATATAATAGGGTGCAAACTGATGATGACATTCAAATGGTTGCGCATGATCACGACTGTTTGCACAGTAGAAAAACTCAGAGTAACTGCGAATGCATTAATAAAGTTTCTGAAATCTCGTACTAAGGAGTAACAATGGACAATAGGTTCAATTGGGCGGCTCATATTGATACTGTGTGTGATAAACTACGCACTATTTTGGCAAAAGTCTGTATACTTAAGTATAAAATACCTTTCGCTATTTTACTAGATATGTATACGGCTTTAGCGGAAAGCATTATACTATATGGGCTTAGTAGTTACGGACATACGTTTCAATCATGTTTGAATAAAATATATTTCTTACAACTTCATTTGTTAAAGTCTATTGTACCTAGGAAAATTCAAAAGCAATTTAACTATAGTGATAAAATATTATTTAAATTTTGTGAAATGATTCCAGTTCATGAGAGAGTGAAAATGGTGTTCACCATGGAAAATTATTATAAATTCAATTGTAACCTAATTAAACACCCAATCAAAACACGTCAAATGGCAAATAAAATGCTGACAGCCAAAACAGCCAATAACTACTACGGCAAGCGAACTACTGACTACCTCTTGCCAAGACTTATAAATGAAATACCAGTAGTAACAAGAAATAAAATTAATTCATTTAACTTTAAAAGAATAGTCAAAAATATCTACTTACCCAAAGCATACAGTAATGTAACATAAGCCTATAAATAAATCATCTAACATAAACCATAATATAATAAATATAACAATTACTGTACAAAAAAAAAAGAAAAAAAGTCATAATAGTAACCAATCAATATTAGCTTCATCGTACGTAAACAAATGTACGGGTTGCTAGAAATATTTGTTCGCCTACCTACCCTGAGTCTATTAATTATTGTAGTGCTACCAACAATTTTGTATAATTCATATATTTACCAGATTTTTTGTTCTCATATTGCATGTGGTAATTAAAGTAAAAAAGAATGAAATGAGGATTGTACACTAACACCCAAGATAAACCACTACAGGTTTGATGGGTGTTTTATGTCTGTTATTGTATATTGTTGTTCTATTTTNGCCATCGACGACAAACTATTGTTTGATAAGTACGATCATTTGGTCTATCAACAGTCTTTTACAGTTCACTGCTGGTTCTCCGTATAAAGGTGACTTAGGCCTACCGTACCACGCTGGTCTGGGTGTAGTTTTATCCATAAATTATATATACTAGGTGGTTGTAACATTTTTGATCTCAGCGTGAAGATAGCACCACCAGGTAATAAAAACTAGTGAATGTAGTTGTGGAACTTATAATTATATTTATCAGTAGACTGCTTGTCAGAGGGAACCAGGTATTGGTATGTATCCGTGGAACAGTGGTGGACCGCTCACCGCGGGAAAGTTAGGCTTTATCATGTGTGCGCTGGCTCAACCAGAGTGATGCCACGGCCTCACAGAAAACCGGTGTGGTACAGTGCCTGCGCTGAGACCCACCCATCCTCCTCCCCGTCCCCCAAAGGCCGGGAAAGTGGCTTGTGGTGTTGCGGGTGTCCATGGGGGGCGGTAATCGCTTATTATCAGGTGATACGTCTGCTCATAGGGCCATGGAATAGTCTATAAAAAATAATAATAATGATTCAAAACATTATATTTAAAATAATTAAAAATATTTTTAGACATACGACACACGGACAGGTAATCTGAAAGCACGCAGAGCTTATAGTATGGTAACCAGAATTTTATACAATTATCAAGTCCTAAATGACACCTTGGCATAAAACGAGACTTTCATGGTTATAATGTAGGTAAAATATACTGGGCTTGGTTGTAAATAATTCTGTCTCATCAGAGCCCATAGCCCTTTTTATTTCTTTAATTTAGAACACACTTGTCTTTTATGATTCTCGCGGGAAGTGATGGAATGGTCTATAAATTTGAGTGTTACCGTTTGTTCAGTCCTAAATTATGTAGGATTCATTTATTACTTTGATTTTATTTCTTTGAAATTTATTATTTTCTGTTTTTGTCTTTTTTATGTATGGCCCTGATGAAATAACTGGAATAAAATGGAAAACATAAATAGAGTCCAAGAGTGGTGGTCACCATACTTATTGCAAATATCTTGCCTACATGCCTACATTATCTTGCCTCTTGCCTATGTGAATGACATGAACAATGCCATTCAAAATCGTATCGTTTATCAGTATGCTGATGACACGTGTCTCATTTCGGCTGATCGTGATATATTGGTAGCTATGAGCCGACTATAAACAGATTTCATACGTCTTACAAAGTGGTCTCACGATACATCGTCCTACCCTACAGGGCTGGTTTTGAATGCACAGAAAACTAAACTGCTTCATGTGTCATCAGCATATAATAGGGTGCAAACTGATGATGACATTCAATTGGTTGCGCATGATCACGACTGTTTGCGCAGTAGAAAAACTCAGAGTAACTGCGAATGCATTCATAAAGTTTCTGAAATCTCGTACTTAGGAGTAACAATGGACAATAGGTTCAATTGGGCGGCTCATATTGATACTGTGTGTGATAAACTACGCACCATTTTGGCAAAAGTCTGTATACTTAAGTATAAAATACCTTTCGCTATTTTACTAGATATGTATACAGCTCTAGCGGAAAGCATTATACTATATGGGCTTAGTAGTTACGGACATACGTTTCAATCATATTTGAATAAAATATATTTCTTACAACTTCATTTGTTAAAGTCTATTGTACCTAGGAAAATTCAAAAGCAATTTAACTATAGTGATAAAATATTATTTAAATTTTGTGAAATGATTCCAGTTCATGACAGAGTGAAAATGGTGCTCACCATGGAAAATTATTATAAATTCAATTGTAACCGAATTAAACACCCAATCAAAACACGTCAAATGGCAAATAAAATGCTGGCAGCCAAAACAGCCAATAAATACTACGGCAAGCGAACTACTGACTACCTCTTGCCAAGACTTATAAATGAAATACCAGTAGTAACAAGAAATAAAATTAATTCATCTAACTTAAAAAGAATAGTCAAAAATATCTACTTACCCAAAGCAAACAGTAATGTAACATAAGCCTATAAATAAATCATCTAACATAAACCATAATATAATAAATATAATAATTACTGTACAAAAAAAAAGAAAAAAACTCATAATAGTTACCAATCAATATTAGCTTCATCGTACGTAAACAAATATACCGGTTGCTAGAAATATTTGTTCGCCTACCTACCCTGAGTCTATTAATTATTGTAGTGCTACCAACAATTTTGTATAATTCATATATTTATCAGATTTTTTGTTCTCATATTGCATGTGGTAATTAAACTAAAAAATAATGTAATGAGGATTGTACACTAACACCCAAGATAAACCACTACAGGTTTGATGGGTGTTTTATGTCTGTTATTGTATATTGTTGTTCTATTTTAAATAAATAAAAAGAAAATAAAAAAAAAACAAAGCATCGTGGTGACCCACATCATGGCGGCCTAGTGATACATCTACATCATTGGGCCTCTGGTCTCGTACTCACCAACGTAGCACGACAGTATGAATGTTGTCCTTTTTACGCTGATTGTCTGTGTTAGGATACTACCGGCCCGATCATGCCGGCCCATTTGTGCTGAAATCAGCGTGACTTTAAAACCTTAACTTAGGACGTATTACTGCACCATGATAAAAGCCACAGGCTAAGTGGAACAGGGTAAATACGTTATAGAGTGGAGAACGCGTGTCGACAAAGGTAGTATAGGCCGTCCACAGACCAATTGAAGAGGCGAATTGCAGAAGATGGCTGACAGAATCTAGATGCGAGAAGCCCAAATTCGATCAGAGTGGTGTGCAGAAAGAGGCTTACATCCAGTGTACTGTAAGATAATGGCTGATAATAATGATGAATTAAAATACGTTTATAAAAAAATATTATTAAAAAAATACTCTGTTAGATGCGTGATAAAAACTCATAAAAATCCAATTAGCATTGAAATAAAAGGTTAAAAATTGAAGCACTTAATCCGCATGTGTTAACTACGTCCAATTTTCCAACCAGGAGGTTAAGTCCCCTGTCCACAACTCACGGGTCAATGTTCATCCTTATTCATTTATTGAAGGTGACACGCTTCTAAAAATACCTCTATTTTCTGAGCATATTGTTCATTAAACCAAATGTGTTACACTTAATAATTAGAATTAATCATAACATTAATGTACGGAATAATAAGTTAATTTGCTTAATAGGTAGTCCAGTTGAAGAGCTAATAATATGTTGGGAAAACCTGATTTCATTAGTATTAATTTAACGAAAGAAGAATTAGGGCCAGTTTCACCAGTATCTGATTAATTTTCTGCTAGTTATCTGCCGTATAATAATATTAAACAGATGAAATATGGTTATCTGACGGGTTCATCTGTATCCGAGACTTATGAAACGAAAATCTGTAGTTATTTGATAGATTTGTTGATATTAGCCTATCGAGGACTTTATCAGCGCGTGGTAACTGGCCCTCAGCTTTTTTTATCTTGTTTGAAACACTGAGCAATTTAATAATTGCCCATTGATTTGTATAATTTGGTATAGGTCGATAGTTAGATAGAGTCTGCTCAAAAGAGGGGTGCATGTTACTCGGGGTTGATTTAGCTTTCTAATGGTGAAATAAACTTCAAATCGGTTTAGTACTAATATTAGTATAGATATACAACACTAAAGTTCATATTAGTACGGCAAAAAGCCTCTATAGAAGACACTCCAATATTCTGTGACAGTTTTTTTATAAAGTGCTGATGAGAGATATTTAGAATTTGTTACCTGATGTACAAAACTTTAACCGAAGAAAATTTGGTCCATACTCTTTTATTTGGCTTATATTTTTTCATTTCATGAAAATATGACATCACTCTTTATTTTACTATTTTTTAACATTATTGACACCTCTAGTCTATAGGTCTAGGTATATCACTTATTGTATAGAGGACACCTCATAAGCAACTGCAAAAACAAAAACCGAATTCGAAGCAGATGAGTTACTAGATGGTAAGTGGCTAATGCAGTTCATAGGCTCCAAGTGTTGCCAAATTTTGTGTGGCCCATCGTTAATCATCAATTGTCTTTAGCAGTTCAATGCGGTACATAGGATTTTCTTTAGAAAGAAAGCATTGTTTATATGCCACAGTGACAAGACGGATTGGTGAAGGGGTAGTTTCAAAATTTTCTACGCTAACCAGTGCTGTTGTCTTGCTAAGTTTAATTCATTAGTCGGCTTAAAGACGCTCATGAGATAAATAGTGTTCTTAATCCGCCACCATATAGAGCCCCTCCGCCTTTCAGATTTAGGATTTGGTTCTCTAATAACCTCATTTTTGTGTAAGAGAGCATGTAAATTAAAAAAATAGTAATGTAAAGCTAATGTATATTCTGCGATATAGAATACCCTAAATAATATAAAACCTATATTAAGCTGATTGAGTCACTAGAAAAACGATTGATAGTATTTTTATAAGTAGATTAGACTAGATTTGGTTGCTTTTACCGACCTACAATCCGCTCAGTATCTCAAGCACTTTAACTCAAATTTATTTTATTTTAATACCAGCTTCTGCATGCGGCTCTGCGCACGTATCTATCGGATATCATGATAAAAGTAGTCTATGTGTTATTCCGTGGTATGAGTTATATTACTGTAAGATTTCATATGCATCAGTTCAGTAGTTCCTGGATGAAAATTAAACAAATACCCGTACATTTTCACAAGCTTTCACATTTATAATACCAGCTCATGCTCGCGGCTCCGTCCGCGTGTACATCGCGTACCTCGATAAATATTAGCCTGTGTTCTTCCCCAATAAGAAAAGTATTTACCTGCCAAATTTAGATAGACAAACAGACAAATATATTTATTTACTTTCGTATTTATAATACAGACAGACAGGATTGGAAAGTAATTTGTTTCGTATATTCATTTTTAGAGAGTATTATTTGAGATTAATACTATTTGTGAAATTAGAGAGTTTGGAATTTAAATCCAATATTAAAGTTGGCGAGTTTCTCTTGAACATTCAGAGTAGGCGTTTTATTCTTTAGAATTCGCTTTATATAGAAGGGCCAACTTAAAAAGGTTTACAATAAGATAGGACAGAAATTTGAGCTCAAAGGTAATTGCTAGCAGTGAATAGATTGATCATCTAACAGACCTAAAGGCCTTTATAAAACGTAAAATTTTGAGACCATTTTTATAATTAACTTTGGAGACAGTTTATTTTTTTTTTTTTTGATTAAGTGAGGTACGATAAATCTATTTAGGTTTGTCTTTGATTTTCTCTTAGTAAATGTGTGTATTAAGAAAGAAATAGTAGTTGACCAGTGGTTGAAATTCGACCGTGCATTTTTTTAAGCTTTACTGCACTCTTCCATATAAATTTTAACTGTCCCAAATTTCATACTGCTCTGTTTTTTTTATGTATGGCCCTGCCATCCAGAATCCAAGAGTGGTGATCACCATACTCATTGCGAATGCAGACAGTGCTACAAGGTAGGCCCGAGGCAGCCTGGTGATGTTTCTGCATATTTGGCCCTCTGGTCTCGCACTCACCAACGAACACGACTGCACGAACGCTGTCATTTTACATTGATTTTCTATGCGACGGTAGTACCGTCCTGGTCGAGCCTGCCTGTTCGTGCTGAAATCAGCTAGGCTCTACTATCTTGAAATTTCCTACCTTTGCATGATTTTCGTAACGTAACGTAAAAAGTTCCTTGATCATACATGTAAAATGTCTAAAGTCATTCGGAGATTTGGGACTGGAGATGCCTCAGCATTCCACGAAATGTTATGATCAGTCTTTCACTGTTCAAGCTGTACAAAACATTTTATGTGATCCATAAATTGTTGTTCTAAGTATGGGTGTACTTTGTGTCCGTTTTATGTGTGTTTGTAAAGTCCCCCGCGACACAGGATGTATATTCCAAATGCGGTAGTTTAAAAAAAGAAAAAAAACGGTCATGACGACCAGCTCAAGAGGTTATGATTTAAAATACAAACTCGTTTCTAAAAAGAATGCCAAATGACAAAGCACTGCTTGAGAGAAAGTCACAAGAAACTCAAAGGCATTTTTCATGGTAATTCAATGTTGTTTTACAAATAATGCAATCAAATTCTCTTATAACATTTTTCAGGGGGCAAACGAACAGACGTATCGCCTGATGGTAAGCGATTACCGCCGCCCATAGACACCCACAACAGCAGAGGCGTGACAAGTGTGTTGCCGGCCTTTTAAGAAGGAGTACACTCTTTTCTTGAAGGTTTGAAGGTCGTATTGGCCTGGGAATGCCGCAAGCGATAGATCATTCTACAGTTTTGTTGTGTGAGGCAGAAAGTTCAGTGAAAAATGTTATAACATAATTTTATTCCATTATTTCCATAAAAAACAAATCCTTTTAGTGAGACTTTGTGTAGGTTTATAATTTATTAACAGGTTTCATCCAAAGTAACTGTGAAAACAAAAGCTAAATTGTCTCCAAAGACATTTTTCTTTAAAAGGCGTAATTTACATAAATAAAAAACGCCATCATATTCTCTACTGAATAAACCTCTCAGCGTTCCCTCCATTATACCCCTCACAAAATTTGTGATATGTTTTTCATGTTTATGGAATATAACGAAAAATTCAACCTGGGGGTCAAGGCCAAGTTTTCCGTTTAGTGGGTATTCGGCGCTAAAGGTCAGGTTAGGTGCAATAGCTCTGAAGGGACTCGTAAGTTCACATATTGAAGTGAACTAGTAGTTGTGTTTGTCATATAGTAGGTAAATATTTTTGATAGTCGGATATTGATTAAGTAAATAAAAAATAAATAAATAAATAAATATTTTGGACATTTGACACACACCGCCATCTAGTCCCAAACTAGACAACTGATTACATTCATATTATACATAGAAAACATCCAAACTCCAAAACAAATATTTGCAGATCATACAAATACTTAACCGACTCAGGAATCGACCCGAGACCTCAAGCTCAGCAGTCGCATACGCTACCACTGCACCACCGAGGCGGTTAATTAAATTATCCTACACGTTCCTAAATATTTTTCAAAAATGACCTAAATATTCTAGGCTAATGATAATATTACCTAGTAGGTACCTAATAGTACCTGGATGACCAGCTTCACTCAGTATTCTTTTTTGGTAAATTTTCTAAAACTGAATCCTAGCTTAATAGATCAATCGTCCCCGAAACCTCTTGTATACTAAATTAATTGATGGATTAATTTGCTAATTGATGGAGCCGTTTCCGACATTCTGATTATATATACCATACGAGAATTGATATATCTACCTAAAATCTGATAAAGGTGAAAGATATAGTTTTTGGATTAAATGTTAAATACAGAGAGAATAAATCCATATTAAGATTGACTCTGTACAAATAAATAAAATTAAAGTATCTGTTTGTAACTTCAAATAAAGTTTTTCATCAAATGCATATGAAGTATTTACGGCACTTACTTCAAAACATAAAATATATCTTTAAAAATTTTGGTCTTTCTCTCTGTTTGTTGTCATTCCAGATATTAGCCATCTCTGGAATGGCTAAATCAATTTAGATGCGACTGAAAGATAGCTAATTATATGAGATGTACAAGCTTCGTCCCGCGGTGTTTTCCGGGGTTGTAAAAGTAACAACACTGATCCTAGATGGTTCCAAATATAAAATTTAACCTCCAATTTCAAACATAATTATGTTTTGACAATCCTTCACAAAAGGATCTAATGAAAGCATAACATCAATAGACCCTTATATTTTACGACCACTCGTACTCGATCCAAACTATTACATAGTGTGAAGAGACCTCTAACAATTAAAGTTCCCTAGTGGGTAGTGACGTCACAGTCTAACGTCTCAGCAAGGCACACATGATAGACAATGTCTGTTTTATATCGACGTTTTAATGTTCGCTTACTGCTCGTAAATTGTAACGTTACGGCGTGTACAACGTCAGTTGGGTCTTTCTTAATGTTTTATGATTTTGGTAACTCAATCTTTAATAGGTTATACAGTAAAGACTATACTAGAACATGTAAAAGTCGACCATTATTAAAATTACTGTATTCAATGCGAATACTTTCTTTAGTTGAATTTTATAGAAATTGAAGCGATAATTTTTTTTAGGCAACACCCTCTTTCGCAATAAATCTTGTGTCGTGGGGGACATTACAAGCATATGTGAAACGGACGCAGAGAAAATCCCACACAACAATACTTTATGAACAATAATTTATGGATAGCACAAAGTGTTGTGCCATGTGGCCATGTGCTATGTGACCATGTGCCATGGGCTACGAACCCGCCACTGTTAGCGCTGTAGAAAAAGGCGTGACAGTCGCTTAAACCACTGAGCCATCCGTGCAGTCAAACATTGTTTAAACCATTCATATCATACCTTTAAGTGAAATTTGCACACGCTCAACTTTTTTGTAATCATTGATATTGTAGGTATATAAAGAATTTTATTAAGTAGAATAAAGATTTTAATCTATTTAATGTAATATTTTCTGTCAACGGATCATATTATGTACGCTAAATACTATCAAGTTAATTTATCAATTTGAATACGGCTTTAAGGAGTTGATATAATTACTTAAATCTTAGTAGATCGTAAAAAAACAATCAAGAATTCTTGCGTGGAATAGTATCTTTATATAGCATCATGAAACGGGATTGTATGTCTGTGCTAATAGATTTTTATTTTAGTAACGACAGTTTTAGTTCCACCCTAAAATCTTGTCTTTATTTAAATTATTTAATAGGTACCTTTTAAATGTATATAGTATTACAATTTCATGAGTAAAGTTAAAATACAAAACTTGCACAACACGCATATATATATATATATATATATATAAAAACGAACATCGGTGACAGCGAAGTGACATATGAAAAAAGTGTAGCCATTATAAAATATTCTAATATTAGATTTTGGTAGAAATTGATTCCCATTTCACTCAATCTACTATAATCACAACTTTATATGTGATTTATGCAGTATTGAAAGGTTCAAGGTCGTTAACTTGGGCACGTGTATATGATGTCATGTTGTCCGTTGATTTGATTAGGGGATTTGGGAATTCGGTTCGATCACTTGACATATTCAATAGAAGAAACTAGATATATGATCGAGTGGTTTATCTTAAATAGCTCTATTATAATTAAATATACAACAACCACTCATGGAATTTGTCGCTTAAATTTCACACCCTCAGAATTTGGGATGGTGTGTTATTTGTACGAAGAACAAAGGATGAAGTAGTGTTCGGTAATTTAAACTATTCAGTTGTGAGAGGTATGTGAATGACAGCTTAAGTAGTTCAAGATAATCCTTGATATATGATAATAGTATACTATTTATACAAAAAGTAAGATATTAAATACGTAGTCACTTACTACACTTTGATTCTTTGAATGAAATATTTAGTATGAGTTTGGGTTATTGTATGTTTGTACGTCGTTCAAATTAGGCGATTTACTGTGAATAGGAAAAGTCCAGACAAAGTCACTTATCAAATCGTTTTGTTCATTCAGGAACAATACACAAAATATATTTTACGTGTACGTTTCTAAGCTTAACTTTCTATTCCCACTTAAGCTCATTCAAAACTTTAGTTAACAAACAAAGAAAAGTAATAACAGCATTAACAATGGTATAAAGTGGGGTTGAAATGTAAGCATTAGGCGATCGCGTGTTACAAACCTTTCATCGTTACATGTTTTACTAAAACTACATTTATTATATGAAGTTAGTGTTGCCAGCTAAAGTTATTGTAATTCATAGGTTTGACTTCTGCACTAGCAATGTGTTATGTGTGGAACTTAAGAAACAGCACCACCCTTCGTCGTGCACGGGGCGGCTCGACTGGAGTGATACCCTGGCCTCACAGAAAATCGGTAGGAAACAGGGCCTGCGCTGTGTTTCACCGAGTGAGTGAGGATACCGAAGGCCCATAATCTTACCCTACCCTTCATCCCCCTCCCCATCCCCCAAGGCCGGCAGCACACTTGTGACTCCTCTGGTGTTGTGGGTATCCATGGGTGGCGGTAATCGCTTACCATCAGGCGATACTTCTGCTCGTTTCCCCCTATAAATGTCAGTGTTTTTTTATCCATAAACATTTATGAACGTTAAATTGAAGCTAGAGATAAATACCATAGATTGACACAAACAAACGCTACATGTGTACTGTATTGTCAAGGTGAATTAGGTGAAAACACCTAAATCCACTGCCTGCTTGTAGTTGCGTAGAGCCTTATGAGAAGAATACTGGCAAAGAAACTCATGGCCACTCTTTTTAAAAGTCAGATAATCAAGTACATTTAGGATTACATGAAAGGTGAAGAGTATGCAAATTGTTGCTACCTGAAGTTCATTTAATTAAAATACTCCAAAAATAAAAAAAACACTCAGTGATACCATTAAAGGTTTGAACTTAAACATGGAAATCAATCAAGGTGTACATCTACATTCAGTAGCAAAATTTACTATTGAAAATAAATCGTGACTGGATTAAGAGGTTAGAGTTGAACGAACTAAATTAATAGTATTGGCAAAAGCATCGCTGACTAGGCCGACCAGTCACCCACGACGTCACCACAAGTCATGACATTTTAGTGAGTATGACGAACCATAGTCGAGGGTTTTTCGAAAGTCGGTCCCCATTTCATCTCATCCAAATTATTTATAGTTTTTATCATTATTTTTATCACGACTAAGACTTAAAGACTCAAAGACTTAAGACTTGAAGACTTAAAACACTTGACATTGGCAACCATAGCTGATTAGTTGGTTGCCATTTCATCAAAAGAAGAAGAAGAACCATAGTCGAGATACTGATAAAAATCACTACTAATCAAATTACCATAATAATCGTCACGCATTATTTTCCACTAAAAAAGCTTTGTTAATAGTTTAGCTCAATTACAGGAGAAAGAAGTTTATGTGTATATAATAAAACCCTAAACCCATGACTGTTTGTCGTTCAGATAATCACTGATCACATAGTACCCCTCTACTATCTACATCTAAGGGAAGGTCAATTAAAAATATATAAGCCACCATGTTGTCCCATAAGACCGCTTAAACCACTAAACCATTCGTACATTAAATACCTTCATTGTTTTTTTCAAATAAATGAATTTAATTATTTATAATCCGATCATTTTACCAGTCCCAAAATATTCGTAATTTCATTGCGGTATATGCGATGCGTCTCAAGTGGGTGTCAGCTCAATATTTCAATTTACAGATGCCTCAAGGTTCTGTCATTTCAAATTACCTGAAGATCAAAACCGAATACTCGCTAAAATGAATATTTGAACTTGATATAAGGGTTCAAATGTTCTTATACGTACTATAAAACAAGGAATAGGTAAAAAAACTAAAATTTAAGTAGCCTATGTTACCGGGGCGATAATTACAAATCTATTGACACTTTATTCATTAAAATAGGTTCGGTGGATTAGGTGCTACGATAAAACATACAAATAAAATATATATGGACTACCAGAAGTATCCTTTCCTTTAGGCTTCGTCGAAGTCGGGTAAAAGTAAATTGTAAAATAAGATGCGAGGTAATGTAAGGTACTATGCAAATAGCGGTTTTCCTGTTAGGAAATATTGTCGCACTTCTGAATGTAAATTATTTTTTAAGTTACTTTCGGCAGGCTTGGGAAACTAGATAAGATTGCGTCCTTAGTTTCTGATGTATTTATTTAATTATCTTATCATGGTTTTTTACTGATATGATAAATTTACTTTTAACCGACTTCAAACAAAGGAGGAGGTTATCAATTCGACTGTCTTTTTTTTTACTTTTGTTAACACAGAACTTTCGATTGCGTGAACATGTTTTAATGATTATTTTTTTGTTTCAAAACTGGTACTACCCGTCCAGTTCTGGCACTACATCCATGAAAAAAACATATAAGTCTTCAATTTGCATAACGTATGTGCTCGACAAATAGACGAATAACTCGATAGCACGCCAAAGGACTTCGATGAGTCTTTTTTTATTTGAAAGCTGGTGCTTCCCGTGTGATTCAGTTCAATTTGGTTAAGTTCTTGGAGTCGTTTTTTTGTTTTCAATTAGATGAAAATACTAGGTAATAATAATAATATAAAAAGCAATAACTTCAGACTCGCTTCAGAAGCGATGCCAATAACCTCCGCGACTATGTTGCGGTCATGCAAACGTGCGACCGTGTCGGACGACATTGGGGGAAGAATGGAGGCTGCTTTCGTTGCCTGCATGACTAATCTTGCCTCAACGGAGTCCATCTTGCAACTGTAAAGATCTCAGGCATTTTAATTCCGTTACTGAATCGCGTTTGTATCGCGATAGAAGCGCAACAGTATCGGGTTTGCGACTGAATCGTGGTTATGTGGGCGAGGGCACACAGCTACCGACCGCATTGCGACAAAACCGCATTGTGCAAAGAGTCGTCTTGGGCGAGTACCCTTAAAGGTCCTTAAGTACTCATTTGTGCCTGGTACCTTTAAGATCCCTCTTAAAGTAAAAAAGTAAGAAAAATCTCCCTTATGTTTTTTATCACTGTCAAAACATCCATTAGTAGTGTAACGACAGACAATCTTCCTCTAAGCAATAATATTCTTTATATAGGTCAGTTTTTCCCTCAAAAAAAAGTGTGTATATACTTATGTACACGCGTTAGAAGTTATACTTCTTTGGTATAACAAGATAAAAATTTAAAAAATAAAATGTTGACTATAGCTAACTTCAGGGTGTTCCGTGACGGGGTGCGCGCGCATCTTAAAATTTTACACTCATTATTTTTCTCTAACGCGCCAAAAGAAGTATAACCTCAAAAACCATTAAGAGTAAGTACTTAATCACATTTCGAACACATCAACTTTCGACAAATCTTTTCTTCTGGAGGTCAGCAATTCTATCTGTTTTGCCAGTTTGGAAACGTTATATTAATGATGATATGTTGTTATGTGCACGATTCCAAAATGTTATTCCTACAGAGAAGAACCGGCAAGATACTCTTTGTCTGGGCGAACTTTATGAAGAACAAAACTTGTGCATTTCGTAACATCTAAATATGTTTCACCGTCTATATTCTACAATTTATGGAATCCTGTTTTATCCTGATCCTGAATCCTGAATTAGTTCTGAATTTACTTAAATTTATATCTCATATGAAAAGGATCACAGTTCTAAGAAGATTTCGCCAGTATGACTATAATGGAAATCAGTAAAACCTTTATAATAATATAAATTGCACAAACAGTATTCGTCTAATTTTGATTTTAGAATCTAGAAGATTCTAAAAGCTGGATCAGCAAAAAAATTTTCTTTTATCATTTTTTATTTCATTTTATGGCCTGGTAACAAAACCTTTAAGCCAAGTCATAATTTTGTCAGATAACATCATCATATATTTTTTACAGTTTATAGAGTATCCAAGGCTGCCAATGCCAAAAAAAAGGTAGAAACTTTTTAAATATTCAATTAAGTTGACAGTTCTCAATGAAGATTAAACTTCCATTAATCATTTAAACATCCTAACAAAGGAAGAGAAACTAAGATCGTTTTTCATTCTCGTCGAGCGGACTTGAAATGTTTGGTCTCCAAAGGTGAATTGTAACTTGTGGTTGGACGGACGAGATTTGAAAAAGGCTATATGTTACTGACTCTATAGTCTTTAAAATATAGCTTGATCTCAGTTACAGTTGTTACTAGTGGCATTTTAGAACTTATGAGGTACATTGTAGGTGTGATTTTTTTATTCATTATGTTCGTACTTCATCTATACAAATAAAAGAAAAATTAAGTCTCTGTTTGTAACATTAAAATAACCATGCACGTGTACGTGTACACGGTTCATATACCAAAATAACATTTTTTTATATTTTTGTCTGTCCCTCCGTATGTCTGTCTTTCTGTTTGTTCCGGCTACTCTCCGGAATAGCTGGATCGATTTTGATGGGACTTTGATTGGCAGATAGCTAATGATATAAGGAGTAACTTAGGCTACTTTTTTCAGCAAGCTTCGCCTCGCCTCGTTACCCGAAGTTAACAGTAATTTTGCGGGTAACACCGCGGGGCTCAGCTAGTTTGTGTGATAAAAATAAAATAGCTTGTTAAAATGTTTTTCTTTGGTTTCGTATTAAGCTGTCGCAGAGGTCAAACTATATTTTAAGCACTGTAGGGACACATAGTTTTACTAGAGGTAGTTATCGGATCTTCGCAACCGTGGGGGAGAGTGGCCGGCTCGACCAGAGTAATACCACGATCTTACAGAGATCCGATGTGAAACAGCGCTTGCGCTGTATTTCACTAAATGAGTGAGGATACTGGAAGCTCATACCTCAACACTTCCCCCCATTCCCCGAAGGCCCACAATGCACTTGTGACACCTGGAAAAAATCCCTAAGGGTGAACTGAATTTGAAGGTAGAACTAATTGTGGGTATATTTAAGGGCATTAACTTCCCTATAACGATTATCAAAGATGTTCATAGCAACCGGGACTGAGATGGCTTGACGTGCTTTTTTAAGAACGGGAATGAACTACCACCAAACTTCAATACTCCAAGCTGCTATTGAATATAATAATACTATATCAAATTGTACTCAACCAAACATATAAAATAATAATACAAAGCATCATCAAAGCCTAAAGCGTACAGTCTATATACAATTAACAAATACTTGCGCTACACCTACATACAAAATGTTCGCAGTTTAACACAAGACCGCATGTCTTCACGCAAAACCGATGTAAATTGAATTGTAATGGACGAACTTAAAGGTACAGAAAATTCCTCGAAGGCTTGCAATGAAATTATAATGAGAACCTTCGGAATGTTTGATTTAATTAGATAAACGTGTCTATTGAAGTGTTGGGACATCGAACGGTTAGTTGACCTTTATCGATCAAAGAGGATAAGATGAAAATGAGGGAATTATTGGGCGAGTTAGCAATGAGGAGACAGGTTACCTGATCGTCAATGGCTACAATCGTCATCATCAAACAGTCTTTAACAGTCTACTCAGGACTCAGGCCTCTTTTTAGACCTGAGGTAAACCTAATATACTAGGTCGGTATGACGGGTTGGTATAGGGTTTGTTTTGAAATTTCGGGCCGGACGGGATGCCTGCCCAAGTAATATACCGAGCCCTCGACCATATGTCGGACCGCCTCAGGGAGCTTTTGGACGCTAGCTTGGCGTCCGGACGCTTCCCTGATTGCTGGAAGAGTGAGAAGCTGGTCCTGTTGCAGAAGCTGGGACTGCCTGCCGATTCGGTCGCAGCCTACAGGCCCATCATGTTGCTGGACGAGGCGGGCTAATTGTTAAAGAGGATACTCTCTGCCCGCATCGTCCGGCATCTAAGCGAGGTGGGCCCCGACCTGTCGAACGCCCAATTCGGGTTCCGACAGGGGCGTTCAACAGTCGAAGCCGTGATGCGCCTGAGGGCTGTGACTGAAGAGGCGGTGAGCTGCGGCGGCGTGGTGTTGGCGGTGTCTCTGGACATCGCCAGTGCCTTTAATAGTCTGCCATTCAGCTGCATCAGGGAAGCACTCCATTACCACTCGGTGCCAGAGTACCTGAGGCGGCTGGTGGCAGACTATTTGGAGGAGCGTACTGTCGTGTACGAGGATCGAAATGGCGCCTTGAGACGGCAACCCATGTCGTGCGGCGTTTCGCAGGGGTTTGTCCTAGGACCACTCCTGTAGAACGTGGGATACGACTGGGTCCTTCGAGAGCGTCTCCCCTCCGGGCTGGGCGTAATCTATTACGCCGATGACACATTGGTCACAGCCCGGGGGGCGAACTTCCAGGAGGCGGCTTGCCTGGCCACCAGGGGTGTCTCTCTGGTGTTCGAGTGCATCGAGGCGCTGGGCTTACGGGTGGCCCTGGACAAGGCTGAGGCTCTGCTGTTNCTTCACGGGGGTTGTCCGGTCGATGGCGCTGTACGGCGCACCGGTGTGGGTGTCGGCTCTGACCGCCCATTATAGGGCGCGCCTCTGGCGCCCTCATAGGGTATTGGCGGTCTGAGCCTTCCGCGTATGGATACCGCACGGTGTCGGCCGAGCCGGCGTGCGCCTTGGCCGGATCACCCCCGTGGGATTTGGAGGCGGAAGTGCTCGCCGAAGTTTATCGACGGGTGGCTGAATTCCGGGCGGAGAGTGGCGTTCGCCCTCCCTCCGAAGAGGAACGCGAGTGGCGTGAAGCCGCCCGTCGAGCCACTATAGTTTGGTGATCGTCACGGCTGGAGGCTCCACGTGCTAGCTTCGCCACCGGTCATCCTCGAGTGGGCATGGCGGTAGCACGGGACTCTTTCCTTCCGACTGACGCAGGTGCTTTCCGGGCATGATTGTTTCAGGAAGTACCTGTACTCGGTCGCGCGGAGGGAATTGAGTCCCGCCTGCCACCACTGCGACTGCACAGAGGACTCGGTCCAGCACACGCTGGTTACGCCTAAGAAGTATAACTCCTAACGCGTGTACATAAGTACACACACTTTTTTTTAAATTGCAGTAGTTCACGTCTCGGAACCCTTTTAGTTTTACCATTTCCGACTGTCCGCGCTCGGCTTACCATTCTTTCGTTAGTACTAGGAAGGTAAAACCTTGCCTGCCTAACTTGTAAAATAAGCTTACTCGGAAACTGCTTAAAAAAATAATGTAATATAAATTATAAAAAATGAGTGACTGCGGAACCTTTTTCTATGCATGGCCTGACACGAACTTGGCTAATTTTTCTTATAAGTTTAGTTTCTGGAATCCCTTATAGGTTTTTGTTAGAAATCTCAGCCACTGAAGCACCAAAAAGATGAATCAAAATAGTCAAAAGATTAACAAAATGGCTTTGGTAAAAGCCTACAAGTAATAAGTATGGATATATAAATTAATCTTGCTTTATAATAGCATCATTGAATGTTTTATTGAAATATTTTTTTTTATTTCCAGGTACATTTATACAAGCAGATTATAAACAGATATAAACGGCTAAATACGGTAAGATCATAAATGCTGATATACGATAAGATATTTATTAAACGATAAAAAAATTGCATATACCAATATGACAATAATAATGTTAAATAAATATTCAGGTAATTTAAAACTTTAGTGACATTCATATTGATAAGAACACACAGGATTTGGAGAAAAATCGATATGAAATATTTTTTTTATGTCTCCCTATTTATATTGTAATTTTTCGAAAACCCCTATCAAAATTTATATTGAAAAGGGTCTCGTTCTATGTTCTATTTAGCGTAACAAAGGTAAATAATCATCGATAACTTATGGCAAAACTAGTATTCCTATAACGGCTTGAGTAATTTGGCAGTAATTTTATTGACAGAAATTCGCTTTTTAGTTAGAAGTATGAATTTTAATAGCGGTTAACGCTAAGGTTCTCTATGGCAGCATTTGCAGCTGAATATCTGCATCAGAATAATAGCTCAGGTAACGATTATAAGGCTATGAGAATGGTAAAGGTTATATTTAAAGAAGGTCTAGCTTCCTCTAAAAATTGTGATTCCACTTGAAAGAAGTGATGAAACAGTACACTCCAGATCTATTAAAAGTGAAACACGAGAAAACAAAAAAGAAATTCATAGACATTTTTTGATCTCGCGTAAATTTCTTCTAAAACAGTTTGATTGACAAATTATGTTTGTTATATATTTTACATACTTTCGCAAGATTAAATGGATTTAAACCGCATCAATCTTCATTGAGTTTATCATTCGTATATATCTATCTTGTGATGAGTAGCATCGAAGAGCATAAGTGATCAACGAACGCTTGAGTTTACAAAAGTGGAAGATTTGTACATGATTATGATTTTATCGGAGGCCCAAGGAGGGGGAAGGGCGGAAGGGGTGGGGGGTTTCCTCGCTTTCCCTCTATGTTGAGTTCATTTGGCTCATGGAGGTCGTCACACTTATCAAAATTTAAATCAGTGAATTGAAAAAATATTATAAATTTAATGACCCAAATTCTGAGAAAAAGTAATGGATGGTAAAGGGTTTTTATAATATTTTATAAGGTAATAATCGTTACAAGCGCACTTTCTAGTGCATTCTATTAAAAAGACCCATTCTGATGTCGTAACAAGTTTATATTTACAGAGCTATGCGCGGTACGACTATTTTACGATAGAGGTTTTAGTCTGTGGTACAACGCTATTTTAGAATTTCATTTCCCAATATTGCACTCTCGAGAGATGTGCAGTTCTCAAGTTTAGGTTACGAGTGAATTAATATTCTATTAGTACAGTCACCAAAGATATTAATCTAAGACTCTTACGCCAATCTTAATTCATGTCTTAAGAAGATGCGTTGGAGGAAGATAGGAAAGAATTAAATGAAAGTCAGTAATTAAATCGAATAGTCATTAAGAAAATAAAAGTAGCAAGCTGTTCGGTAGACCACCTTGAGTCTTGTATTTAGACTTCTACTATTGTTGTTCGAAGAGTATTTGATACATTTGTTATTTCTCAAACGTTTGGCCAAGATCCGTTCAGAACTCCGACTCTCGGGACCCACCACTGCAGCTATCCAGAAGCCCGGAGTATCTGGTCTTTCAAATATAAATGATAGTGTTACTTTAGCAGGTGTCACTAATTCTCAGATATCAATAAAACAAATAGACTATTGGCCCAAATTTATATTAACCCGTGTATTATAACTAATGGTCGCCTCGTCATTATCGTCACGTTTTAATATACAAAGGCGGTCATAGCCCGTTGCTATCGGTGATTAGAAACTATCACCGAAGGTAAGCAACGACGGTGTGGTCAGTACCTGGATGGATGACCGCTGGTGACATGTTACCATGAGGTCGCGTTAAGCTGTCGGTCCCGGTTGTTATCTTAGGATAACAGTCGTGAAACTTACTTGGAGGCCTTTAGACGGCTTAAAAACATCCAATGGCAAGATTACGTAGCCACAACGTAGTCTTGCCAGTATCAATCCGCACTAGGCCAGCGTAGGGACTTACGGCCTTAATCCTCTATTGATAGGAGACCCGAGCCCAGCAGTGGGACATTATGGGTTGTTGATTGATTGAAAATACATAATTCTCCGTCAGTGCATATTTTATTTAAAAGGGGTAGAAAGTTTTCGATTCACGTATTAATATACAAATATTGATAAAAACCTGAGACACCTTTACCAAATCACGTCGCCTTTTCCTTTTGTAGTAGAAAATACCAATCAGCATGAAAGGAAACAGTAATTCCTATTTAATTGAATCTGATTTGAATATTAAATTTGTTCTGAAGAGCGTATCCTCTCTGGACGAATCTGTCCTATACCCTAGACCATGAAATTATTCATCTCTGAAGCCTGTTTTAATTTCATTGTAATTTTTAGCCTTTTAAATTTGAATATTAATATTCCCGATACATAAAATCTATAAATGTATCACATTTTTTCATTAAACCATTCTTTCTTTCTTTCATTTAACATTCTCTGTAGTAACACGTGTAGTTATGATAATTTCTCTAGTTATGATCGATGCGGCCTATTTGTGTCAAAATTGAAAAGCAAAGCAAAAAGGTATTTAGAAGGTCATGTTAAGCTGCTATTTATATACCGTTAAGACAATAGAGCATAACTTCGAATTATACGTACATCACCAACCACCCCTTTGTTCGTCGACAGTAATTAATAACGTGTAGGAGGTTTGACGCTAATGACATAACCAACCATGAGGAAACCTCGCTACTTCAAACATAATTGGAAACTGTCCTCTAGTTATATATGAAATATTGTATATACGTATAATAATGTACCGAAAACAGAGGTACAACATTTGAAAGTAAGTATAAAGGTATGGCCAATTATTTTTCTTGTTTATAATTCCATTCTAACGTTATAATAATATGAGTAGTAAGTTTATTTTTTTATCATTACGTATGCTATCTTGAATTGTTATAATTTTATTATGTGACATTTGTTTTTATTTTAGTTATATATTATTATTAGTTGACCCACGCAATTTATCTGCGTCTCTTCAAATATACTCAGTTCCTATCAATCTAAGCGTGATGTTAATTGTCCTATATATTAAAACACTTATGCTAAATATTGTTTACTAAATTATAAAATGAATCAATGCGTCATATTTACTTATAAAAGAGGCATAAAGAATTTTTATAATCATAATAAAGATTGCTTTTAACAACAAACTTCTCAGAATTCTTAGGATAATTTCTAACGTAAGGTCTACTTATTTGACAGTTTTGAGTATTTTAAGTGGCCTATATGAATGTCGGAGCCTTTTCTCTCTAAAAGTGTTCAAATACCGTGATTATCTATTTATCCAATTTTTTCGATATTGTGGTCTTTATGAATATAACCTTTACCTGGTAACTGGAATGATTATTTCAAATAAATACCAATTACGACTTCTATATAGTAGATAGATAGGTAGAAAATTCTTTATTTGTACACCGTTTTAACATATTTTAAGTGAGTACATAAAATAACCTACATATAATATAATGTACAAAGAGCCTTATTGCCAAAACAATCTCTTCCAGGCAACCTTAGGATGGATCGAAAAGTGTCGGAGAGCCTGTAGCAGTTGACGGTGCAATTAATTTTAAAGAAAATTTTTAATTCTTATCAATATAATCGGGCACATATACATATATCCATTTATACGCAGATACATACATACACGTGCACACATATATACAGTATTTAAGATTATCTAAACCAGCAATAGACTCACGTGAATTTTTGAGATTGTTTTACAGTTTGAAGTCTGAGCGACGCATTTTTTCAAGGAGAGATATTAACGCAGAAAGTATAGCCTCTTGGGTAAATAAAGTCTTTGGTACAGATTGTTTGCTGTGAATGTGCTCTTATAACAATCTAAAAAAGCCATTCATTTTCGATATATAAAGAAAATAAAACCATAGTACCCTAAAACAACGCGGTCACAGCAAGGGTCTGTACAAATAATATACGTTTATTATTATCACGCAACATGTTCATATAACAAACATTCTGATATTATCCTTGAGTCGGGCCCTGTCCATCCATCAAAAATAAATTATTTCTTTTCTCTTTTGTATTTTGTATTTCCCACAGTTGAACGTTAACCGTTTGTTTATTTTCCGCGTGGCTGGCCACTCTGTGTGGATTTCCTCAGGGCTCTGAGGCCCAACAAAATGAGTTTAGCTTCGAAATTGCGTTCGATATAGGGCAGGAACGTATCACAGATGGACTTTGCCTTGGTGACGAACATTTTAATAAAGCGGTTGAAAAAAGAAACACAATTCAGGTTAGATTAGAACCTTTTTTTATTAAAAGATTGTTTATTTGTGTAGATTCCGTTTTCGATTGTTTTTTTTATATGTTTAGCTTAAAACATTTTGTATTAAGTTCTAAAAGAGGTACTATTTTTGTAAAGATTTTGTTTTCAGTTATTTAGTTTTAGTTTTTTCAAATTAATTTCGACGACTTTTAAATGCTGTTATTAAGAATAATTTCTAATTATTACAGCACAACGTAGTTTTCAATCAAAAACTTTAATGTTTTTTTCTTACCTCAATTTTTAACTGTCAAATTATGTAATAAAAATAAATGATTTGCGAGTCATAACCCATTGACACAAACTTTTTTGACATATCAATTATGGCGTATACAGAAAGACGGATATAATATTTTTCGGTGATCGCAACACTTGTTTTTGGGAGATCGTTTTTTGTTTTTGCGAAAGACGGTCCCCATTTCATGTCATCCACATTTTTTATATTTTTTATCATTAATTCCATCACGACAAAGACTTGAAGACTTGGAAGACTTAGAATTGAAGACATTAAATACTTGACATTCGCAGAAATAGCTGATCCGGCTGGTTGCCATATCATCAAAAGAAGAAGAACACTTGTTTTTGGTGACTATTATTTCACTGAAAATCTGTATTCAAATATCTATCCATATATCATTCCAGTACATTCGACCAATATGTATAGAAGCATGGTTCTCTCTCGCCAAGAGGTACAATTTAAGAATAACTAGCTGAGGCCCGCGGTGTTACCCGCGGTACAACACCAACAAAGGGCCGAAGCTGCACAACACTTTCTTGAAGATGACATGTTCAAATATTTATTAAATATTTTTTTTTTGTTTGCGTAGTTTACGATTCTAAAAAAGACATACAAACAAACATTCAGTTTTATATATGTATAGACGAACTAGGTGCAGAGAACAGAACGAACGACTGTCTACCACATTGTATGTAGAACAATACGTTCGATTTATTAGAACATCATATTTACCTTAACAATGAAAATAAAACGCGATTCACATTGTAAAGAAATTATGTACACTTTTTGTTGTAAAGTATTGACTCGGAACGCAAAACTCTGAACTTTGAACTTATCGTTCTGTGAATTTATGGAATACTTGAGTCAAAGCTGTCACGCTTTCGAGATTTATATTTGTCGTTTTCATCTTTTGTAGTCCTCTCAAACAACATTTTAAATATTTATTGCATTACTTTCGTATGCCAAAGATATCGATAAATGTTGTATCTGTATGTTTGAATATTATTTGTAGTTTTAGTTATTTCTTTTTTATAAATAGTATCTTAAAAAAATCCGACCGAGTGCAATTCGGACTCGCGCATCGAGGTTTCCGTACAAACCTCTAGGTATATTATATGATGTAATTACAATTTATGCTATTCGCAATTTTTCTTTTATCTGTGCTATAAGACGTAGCTTCATACCAAATTTCATGATTATTAGTTCACGGGAAGTACCCTGTAGGTTTTGATTCCCTTGCGAGTGTCGAGCAGTGCAAAAGCAGCATAACATCCACCACTTTTAGAAACTATATTAAATCTATGCTTCCATAAATGTCTATTTCATATTCATGGAATAGAGGGCAAACGAGCAGACGTATTGCATGATGGTAAGCGATTACTGCCGTCCATGGACACCCGCAACACCAGAGGCATCACAAATGCGTTGCTTCCGATATCCTCATTCATCCGGTGAAACACAGCGCAAGCGGTGTTTCACAACCGTTTTCTGTGAGGCTGTGGTATCACTACGATCGAGCCGGCCGATCCATTCATGCCGCAACATGGCTCTTTCACGATAATATATAAAAAAAGGTTCTTAAAGGCAATAAAATAAACAATTCATGGGATGCAAAATTGATTTTTTTGACTTAGGTGACAAACACGCAGATGTGTCCCCTGATTATGTCGCCTATGGACACCTGCAATTTCAAAAGAATTATTACATCCCCCCTCAAAAATTTCAAAGATATGGACAGATATCATGTCCCTCCAACACAAAAGGAGGATCCTGCAACTACACGAGGTGATCATGCCTGGCGGGCGAGGTCCAACGGTATATATATTCGCCGATTTTTAATGAAGTCTATAGGCGACGAGGCATGACTCATATCCACCCTGTTTTTGTATTACTACACGAACTATTTTAATAGTAATACGTGACATGCTTTATATATTCATTGTAATTGCCATTGCAGTAGTCAGTCTGGTGAAGTAGGTGACCTAGGGCATCGTAAACTCCATATGCAGTGTGTTGCATGCAGGTCATTACAGAGTATTCGACTCAAGTTTATTGACTTCTAAGTAAATTAGGTTTACTTTTTAATTATACTGTTACTTAGTATTGGTATTATATCTTGAAGTTCAATTTGATGGATAAATGTAAGCTCACAATTACATAATCAAATGCTAAACTACTGCAGATACTGTGTTCAATTACCACCCGGTATTAGTTTTTATATGGTAGAACATCAACCGTTGGCCCGCGGTCCGCCAGGCATGATCACCTCGCATGGTCGTAGGATCCTCCTTTTGTGTTGAGGGACCTGATATCCGTTCCTCCACATCCTTTAAATTTATGGGGGATGTCCTCATGCTTTTCAAGTTGAAGGTGTCCATGGGTAACGTAAAACACTTAACATCAAAAGTCCCCTTATATTATATTACGTGTTTTTTTCTGCTGGAAAACATGAGTAGAATGGTTTTACTGTCCTCAATCCGAACGTGGACAGTGCAGCATGATGACGCACACTATGGCGGCTTAGTGAGATGCTTTTCACGCCCCGCTTAATGGACCCAGGATCATAATGTAAGTGAAAGGCGTGCGGTGTTAGTGAGTTCCAGAAGGAAGAACCGAAACGTTGCGTTCTAGCGAAAGCGTTCGAGCGTATGTGTACCAATCTAAAAGGGTGACTTCGAAGGCCATCACGTGTTGTCATGTGGAGGAAGTGAGAAGGGAGGGGAGGGTGTGTGAAAAACACGAGGTATTTATTCTGAGTCTGGGTGTAATTTACCTATAATATAGGTAAATTGCATTCTAGTCGAAAATTTATGA
Organism: Hyphantria cunea; assembly: GCA_003709505.1. Lineage (NCBI taxonomy): Eukaryota > Metazoa > Arthropoda > Insecta > Lepidoptera > Erebidae > Hyphantria > Hyphantria cunea. The sequence continues at coordinate 282,999 of PKRV01001083.1, read as the reverse complement.
GTTTTATTTCATTTAGAAAGCTTATTACTAACTATCTAGTATATTCTACATCTGTTGTAGGTTTATTTAAATTTTTATATATCTGCTTGATATACTATTTCTTTAATAATGACAATAATAATAACCTACATACTTCTTCATAAAGCTGTCATACTTAACACCGTAGAATCGTAAGAAAGTTTCCGCAAATAGACGAACAGACACACGATGCAATAGACTTACACACATAATTCACTTGTACAAAAACCGTGACATTTACTTGATTTAGTCCGTAAGTGCCACCTAAATTATCTCACCAGTGAAAGCTGAGACAAAAAAGAAGATGTGAGTATATGTATGTATAATGGTATGTATATTAGTAAAATAAATACACATGGATTTACAAACCATCCAATCATTCTCACTAAACTAAAAACAATAACATTTGTGCAATTTAAACATACAAATTGTTTCAAAAACAAATTGTAAAAAGTTACATTTTAAGTTTAAAACTGTTCTATTTGTGACATAAATTTTGACTTAGTCATACAAAATCAAATCTTCATTTCATCTGCTTGATATTCTTTCGTTTATTTTTATTTCCCTGGAGAATGGAGACGCGATTATTTTCGTGTCAATCGTAACTTTGTACGTCGCGGCGACGCAATTTTATGAAATCAACATGTACATAGAAGAAAATTCTATCTGTATGATTTAAGGAACCTATTTCTAACTTTTAAGGTAACTACCGTGTTAGAATACCGAGGAAGAACTCTATGAAATCCATATAGAGTTTTTACGGGTGCGGGGAAACGAGCTGACGTATTGCCTGATAGTAGGTCATTACCGTCGCCCGTGGATACCCGCAATACCTGAGGCATCACAAGTGCGTTGCCGGCCTTTGGGGGAAGGGGAGAGGGGAGAAGAGAGGTTGGGATATGGGCCTTCGGTATCCTCACTCACTCGGTGAAGTGCAAGAGCTGAAAACTGATGAAAACAGAACGAACAGTAACATTATACACTTTCGTACCTTTTCACGAAACTACTCATAGAGATCACTGGCAAGTAAAAGGAAAATCTAACACAGATGTGGAAGTCGCGTCAAAAGAAAATAATCAGTTGATCAATTAATCTTGTCACATTTTGGTTATACTTATAGTAATTATCCATACATACATAAAAATAAATAAAATTAGAATGTTTGTTTGTAATATTAAAATAACCAAACATGTATCAAAACAATTTTTTTTGCAATTTTAGACTGTCCGCTTGTCTGTTTTTCCGGCTATTCTTTGTAACGGTGGTCCCGATTTTGACTGGAATTCCATTGTCAAATAATTATTGATTACCTTAGCTATGTATCATGCTGTTGAAACCCGAGTAACGCCGCGGGACTCAGCTAGCTTAGAATATAAATCAAGTGCAAAGATACGTCGCCAACTTCCAAATTATATTCACCATTGAGAGTGTCCAAATCTTGAGCTGTGAGAGAATATTAAGTAACATCGACAACTTGAACGGTACTAAATCAAATTACCAAGTTTCTACAACATTATTTTGGTTATTGATGCTTTTCAGTATACTCGAAGACATTATACTGTTCAAATTGATTTATTTTCCATCATGCCCAAGAGATTTGTATTATTTTGAAATGATGAAATTGAAATAAAGGGACTTTGAAAGTTTTCAAAGGCAAAGTTTTCTTATTTAGTCTATATTAATATTATTAAGAGGTAAAGTTTCTAACTTTGTTTGTAAGGTGGTACTGATCCGATCTTAAAAATTCTTTTACTAACAGAAAGAAATACTATTCAGGTGTGACATACATTATATTTTAGTATGATTCAACAAAAAATTAAGGTAAAATATTAGTATTTGTAAATCAAGTCGAAGAGAAGCGGGCGGTTATCGCCCAAAGAATTGGACAGGGGTCAGCTAGTAAATATATAAAAAATAAACTTTATTTAAATTTGAATCTTCGTTTTCTTTTTCTATCATTGTGAATTTGATGAATTTTATAGGTTTAAGTTATGTAGCTAAACGATAACAATAATATTTTGGTAAACACGGTACAATAATGTTTCGGTAATCTCCAACCCGCACTTGGCCAGGGTGGGGACGTATGGCCTTAACCCTCTCCTGAGAGTAGACCCGAGCCTAGCAGTGGGACATTATGAGTTGTTAATGATATACTTTTTTTAGTATTATCTGACTTCTGTGACCAAGAAAAATAGTTTTAGAACTCCTCAGAGTGTTTATATTCATGTTACTAAACAAAGAGTACAAAATAAATCCTCGCTTCTTAATTTTTAAATAGCTATACTACAGGTGTAAACAGTCTCAAAATATATTGATCAAAGTCACGCATTTACTATACTTACTTCTATTACTCTACATCTCACACAAGGTGGTCTAAACCCACACAACACACCGCTTGCGCTACTGCGTGTTGTAAATTGACTGTTAACAAACATACCTATATAATGTTTCTTAATATCGTGATCATTCTGACAACGCTACTATTTATCCTAGGTTAGAATCGAAATCGAATCTACGACATATAATCTTAGCTGTCTCTTACTACAAAACCAACAGTATGAGCAAAATGTGAGGCTTATTAAGATAAATAAAAAATATGTTCAGACATTTTAACACACAACACCATCTAGTCCCAAACTAAGCAGAGCTTGTACTATGGGTACTAGAAAACTGATATTAATACTTATATACTTTTTTTTTGTAAATACATACATATTATACATAGAAAACACCCAAACTCCGAAACAAATATTTGCAGATCATACAAACATTTGGTCCGACTCAGGAATCGAACCCGAGACCTCTTGCACAGCAGTCGCATTCGCTACCACTGTGCCACAGAGGCAGTCAATAAGAGGTAAGTAAGGAAGACTATTATAGAACAGAAAAATTGTTCAGTTGAATGGGTTGAGATATATAGGAAATAACTCAACGATAACTTTACAGTTCTGATTTATACAGTTATCTTACTAACATTATAAATGTGAATTTTTAACAATAGTTATACGGATGTTTGTTACTTTTTCTCGCAGAAAAAGCTGAACGAATTCAGAAGAAAATTCTCAGTAATAAAGCCTATACATCGGAATCATACACAAGCTACTATTTAAAGCGATTTAAGCCGTGTGAGAGCAACGCTTCGACATGCATATCACCACATAGAAAACCGGTGTGAAACAGCACCTGCGCTGCGTTTCACTGAGTGAGGAGGATTTTTCTCAACCTCACAAAGGCTGGCAATCCCCTTGTGACGCCTCTGTGTTGCAGGTGTTCATGGGTGGAGGTAGTCACTTACTACCAGGGGATACGTCAGCTCATTTGCACCATATTCCATAAAACTAAAATAACCGACATACAGCGAGCGGAGATGCGGGTAATATTTAGTTATTCAGATACCATGAATACTTAATACAATACATACTATACAATATATATATACAATACAATACATATATACAATACATTCGTGTTTCTATCGAAGCCCTATGGATGCTTAGCAATGACGATAATAAAAGGAAGAAACGATGATAGAATGACGAAATTTATCCTCAAAATGATGATTAAATCCACCTACTGTATTCATATACATTATTAGGAATAAAATCAAAGTTTGCTCGAAAAGTTTTTATACAAATTCCGAAATTATCATTCAAGTGAATTCAACATCTGAAACTGAAGCTCCTCCAATATCTGTTTAAGTGACTGTTGCTCCGAAATTGTCGCAAACAATGGTTCGTTTACAACTCTGAAATACTTTGTTAAGTGGATTTTCAGATTAGTATAATGAAGAAATGTAAGAACGTATAATTTTATTTATATGCATATATTTTTAGAGAAGAGCCTACCAAAGTGACTCTTTCTGATGGAAAGCATGGGCAGATTCCAAGAGTATTGGTCACCATACTTATTGTGAATGCAGACCAGGCAACAATGCAGCATGGTGACCCACACTATAGTGGCCTATTGAAATACTTCTACACTACTGTGCTCCACCCTCCGGTCTCGCACTCACCATTGAAACACGACAGCACGAATGCTATACTTTTAGGTTGATCTTCTGTACGAGATTAATACTTACCCGGTCGAGCCGGTCTATACATGCTGTACCACCTACGTGGGATCTCTACGTACTTATGATGGAAGCAATACCATCATGAATGACTTTTCAAAATTATGTAATACATATTGATTCACATTGCATTAACAGTGCTTAATAGTCCACACACACACATTCATTCATTCCGTGGGAGAGTCAAGCTTCGGTATGCATGGACCGTCTTGAGCGGAGTAACATCACGGCCTTACAGAAAAATTGGTCTGAAACAGCACCTGCGCGGTGTGAGTGAGGATAACCTAACCCCTTCTCCCATCCCACAAAGGAAGGCAACGCTGTTACGGGTGTCCATGGGCGGCAGTAATCGCTTCCAATATGCTGAGGGGGGAACGTCTGCTCGTTTGTCACATATTCTAAACAGTAGAAATAGATGAAGACAAAATGGTTAATTTCTTTTTGTGTCTATTGTATTTATAAGCAATTTTTATTTCAACGAAAAGAAAATAAGACAGCCTTAAAGAACCACTCCGTTGTCCGAACGTTTATTTGTATTTCAGTCAAGATCCTTTTGGGCAGGGTTATTGATGTCTGCGGTCTCTAGGTGTAAGGAAAAGTCAAACTTCAAAATGTAAATATTCTATCTGTTAATATTTAATTTTTTTTTGTAAAATTGAAATCCACAGGCAACCTCCTTTCTATTACTACTACCTACTCCTACGTAAATTATACAATTTGGCAAAACTAATTAACAAAAAACGTTTAAAGTATTTCATGAATGTTTAAAAACCTGAGTGAATTTTACTTCATAATTTTGCTCCTGCTGAAATGTAATTAACGGATGGTAATCTAATTCATAAATATATGTATATTTATATATAATCTGCATTTCAGAAACTGCTCTAACGATTTTCATGAAATTTAGTATGCAATGGATTTTGGCGATAAATCGATCTGGCTACTGTTCAATTTTAGAAAATATACTAAAATAAAATGCCATCAAAGTTCGGTCATCCAGGCACTTGTACTTAAATATTAATACATTTTAATAGTTACAAAAATTTAAGCATATTTAGTTTATATTCTAAGAATATTTCGTATTTCATAGAAATTTAAAAATTGCACTATATTTTTAAACGTACCAGTGAATTCAGATTACAAAAGCAATCTGAGCTAAAGAATATGTTTATTAAGTTTTTTAAGTCGAACCTGCTCGTATGAGTGAAGGCATGTTTCTTCCACGACAGCTGTACTTTAAAATATTTTGTAACCCTATATTCATCCTTTCATATATAATAAATGTTTCCATAACATTCAAAGGTACATATACACATGCAGTATATATGTGTAAGAGGGAATAACTTTTATATTTTCACATTTCTTACGAAAACTGTTCATTCTTCGTGATAGCGGTTACATCGCTTACATAAAATATCGAGGCGTTCATACGTAAAGTATTCATCTCAAAATGTTATATTATGAAATGTATTTTATTTGCAGTCTTCCCTCTTTTCGCTAAAACAGGAAATGGTAAAAAAATTATGTATTTAAAAGTGTTCTTAAAATTTACTGCTTTAGAAATGATTTTCATGTTTAGTCCGTGGTATGAAAATTTTATGAACCGTAAAATTAAGCGTCAATTATTTACTGGTAAGATTAAGATTTACGTTAGTGTTTATTGTATTTGTGGTTCTGGTTATAAGTGATTCTAGCTGAACACTAAGCTTGCTAAGTTCGTTTATACATGTAGGTAAAACTGGAACTCACTACCAGCGCATGTGTTTCCCTCCCACTATGATCCCGGGTCCTTTAAGCGGGACGTGAAAATACATTTCACCAGGCCGCCATAGTGTGGGACGACATACTGCACTGTCTGATTTCACAGTGAGTATGGTAGCCCCCACCATTGGATTCTGCTTGAACTTACCATCAGGCTGAGCAGAGTCACTTTGGTGAGTTAATTATATAAAAAACGGTCAGAACCACGAGGTATTTAAATACTTTTATCAATAATATAATATTAATTTACTAATTCTAGAACATCCATGCAACCTCGTCTGCCCGTCCGTATAGCCGGCAGCGTGATTTTATAATATGTGAACAAATTAGTTTATCATAAAAATGGTTATATATCCTTTAAGGTTGGCTCACAATCTTAAAAGATACTCGCCCGTTTGCAGCACGACGTGACACGATCGTCGTCTCGCGGGAACACGAGTGGGATTATGCACGAGCGGGTGTAGTATTGTCTCGCGTTTTCACGTTCTATTCAGGAGTCCGGATGACGTAAGAAAGCGGTTCCCGGATTCCTCCCGTCTCAGGCGCAGAGTGGCACTTCGCGAGGTTTTAGTCGGTTCGATTCCGACACACAGCCCCGCCACAAACCCTGGTGGGGTGAAGACCCGAGGGGGTCTCTACACGTAAAAAAAACTAGCTAAAAGAGCTTCAATTTCGGGTCTTCAAATTTATATTTTACCTATCTGTTCGGAAATATTATCAAAATTCAAAAAACATTGTTACGATGAGTGGAAAACTCACTTAGATGATATATGTAAATATAAAGGCATTTGGTATAAAATTATACAAAATAAACCTCCTCGCTTCCCATGGTTTAATAATTATGATTTAAATTGTAATGCTTTGGTTACTGCCCACCGGCTTCAATCCGGACAAATGCCACTCAATGGCTTTGCTTTCTTAATGAAAAAAGTCAACTCGCCTAACTACCAAGTTTGTAACATGGTTGAGGATATACATCACCGTTTAATGGAATGTGTTAGAAACGAAGCTGAAAGAAATATAATTATTAAGGAATTAAATATAAATAAATTAGATCTAGGTGCATTTACTAAGGTCTTAACAAGACCTACGTCACGTGAGGCTAAAATGTTGTATGCACTCGTAAAAATACCGGTTAATAAAAATACGACGAAATTATGTTGATATTCTTACAAGTATATAATAAGTTAAAATAGTAAAGCAGTAGAAGATAAAAGCTCGGTTAAATAAATGTTTGTTGTTGTTAAATATTTATATGTTTAGGTTAAGATGGAAATGGCATGAACTGTGTTCCAAAGTTCCTTAAAATAATATAAAGATTAAAAAAAAAAGTTTGGGTGTTTCCTATGTATAATATGTATTTACAAAAATAGTATATATGAATTTATATCAATTGTCTAGTAACCATAATACAAGCTCTACTTAGCTTGGGGCTAGATAAAGTAAAAATATATTTATTATAAATATCATACCTATAAAATTGCATTCTCCAATTCAAATGAAAAGATCATCATCATTATCATCATCTGCCTATCGCAGTCCACTGCTGGACGTAGGCCTCTCCAATTTCACGCCACTTAGTTCATTTTACTTAAAGCCCCCACGACGGTCAGAATCTGACGCCCTACCTCGGGAGGACCTGGATAATAAGATTGTAGGGCCTTCCCAAATTGCCGCCATACCTTTTCCTGGTACAACAGACCTAATTATCTAAAGAGGTCATAAATATATTTTAGTTTTCATATATCGTTTGCGTTTAACATACCTGTATCCACCAAATGAGCAGCCATATTAATTTAGGCCAAGATAAAAAAAAACAAATCTATTTCGACTACCTGTAGTTTTATTGCTGTTTTTTGTAGATATCAATTCAAATACTTGCTTTTGTAACCTCGTTATCAAACGCGTTTATGTATATAATTTATTACATTTGCGAGTCTATTTTCGACATTGTGCCAATGTAATCTTTCTCTCTATTTTCTTTTTATGTAAATACTTGTGATACATAATAATATTTGCTTTCCTCAGTGAGGATTTATAGGGAATAATTTTTTTTTGATCGCAGTCTACTGCTGGTCATAAGCCTTTGCCAATTGCACGTCACTTTGTTAGATCCTCGGCTTCTCGCATCCAGCTCCTGCCCACCGTCTTGCGCAAATCACTCCACCTGGCCTATGAATGTTCTGCACCACGTTTTCCGAGACGCGATCTCCACTCAGAACTCGTTTACCCCAACGGTTATTGGTTAGATGAACAGATGAGCTTACTGTCATGATATTATCAGTGCATATTTTACACATAATATAGGATCTGATACTAATTTCACAAACGGTTTTTTGGACTGAAACTAAACAAAAATAGTTGCGTAATGTACGCTTCAAAAGCACAACAAGTTTTGCACCTACTGAACTCAATTTTCCACACGATATACAAACTATTTTAAAGATTATTTTTTCTCATTTAGCGCATCACTTTTGTTCTTGATTTCGTGTGAATATAATCACAATATGCTACTACACCGAATCGTGGCAGGATACAGTTAATATAAATCCTAGGTATAGATCTAATGATCATGCTTATCATGCGATTATTGGTCTTGGATGGGTATAGAGCCTATGGGCCTTGGGTTCGGCGTCCAGGGTCACTTATATTAATAAAATATGCCAGTGACATACATATTAACATTTTTAATATAATGAGAGATTTTCCAATATTGAAATCGTCGCTCATATTACGGATGGCACTGGGGAAATCAATCGAGTGAGCTTCCAGTAATAGCTGTAATAGGTATTGGTGGAAGGCCCGGAGGGCGCAGTGAGGCTTTCAGGTTAATATGCCACAAAGCCCACTCCGTTGTTACGGTGAATCAGTTCATGGACACATGCATTTACCGAAACCACAACGTAGAAATAATGGAGTTGAAATTTTAATGGAAATTCGCCACAATTTACGATAAAAGAATATAATATAATTTTACTTATTTATGTATACAACTTTATTGAACACCACTAAGTATAGAAAAAAATAAAGACGTAACTAGATAAGAAACTACTATTGGTATAAAAATAGGTGGTTTCATCGCTCACGGCGATCTCTTCCACATAAAATTTATTTATATATAAAATTTGAATACATTTTTCATTTTATTTCTCAATTTTAGTTAGGACTAGGTGGTCCCCGCGTCTGCACGTAATTTTGGTTTTCGCGTTGAAGAGTAGTTTTTGTCCTTTTTCAAGCAACAAAGTATCTCCATGTATTTCTTTAAAAACAGAACAGCGCTTCAGCCGTGACAGCGTAACAAACAGATAGAGTTACTTTAGAATTTATAATTTAGGTATGAAAGTATAGATTTGTGTGACATATATTATCAAAGAACGCAATCGCTGATGATAACGTCAGTAAGAATGTATTTGTTTTAAGATCATAGACGTATTTTTACGAAATTTTTCTGAACATCAATCCTAGCTAGATCGATTTATCGCCCCGAAGCCCCCGTATACTAAAATTCATGAAAATCTTACCGTGGGAGAGCACGCTTCGGCTCGGCCTAAGTGATACCACGGCCTTACAGAAAACCGATTTGAAACAACGCTTACTCTGTATTTCACCGAGTGAGTGAGGATCACATACCTCAACCCTTCCCCGCACCCCCCTCACCATCTCCCAAAGGCCAGCTATGCACTTGTGACACCTCTGGTATTGCGAGCGCCCATAGGCAGCAGTAATCGCTTACCGTCAGGCGATACGTATGTTCCTTTGCCCCTATTACATAAAAAGTCTATGCGAACCAAATAATCTATGTAATCATTGCGGTGTATTTAATAATATGATTGTTTCCTAGATTGTGTGATAACGTCAATCCTACGTCTTCTACAGACGTCGTGATGCGTTTAGATATTTTTATTCAAGAGCGTCAACTTCTGCGATGGACTACATCTTTTTGTCTATAAATACATACAAATGGATACAGAGCAAGAAATCTTGTATATTTTCCTACATTATTTATTAAAAGAATTTCTTTTTTCGAATTTTGTAGCCCCTGTTCTATTCCTAGTGCGAGAGTTGTGTTTTTTTATTAAAAGTAGATTTTTGTAATTTCGCGATGCCAATCCTACATGGTTACCACTTAGTCACAAGCCCTCCTTGTACGATAACTACATCTAGAGCATAACACCAAAAATAAATTAACCTATCGATCACATACTCTCCAGAAAAGAGGGTACAATCCTTTATATCGTTAATTTCACACATGTTAGCGCTCAATAGCAAACATCGCCCAACCAGTGACGATTGACGTGTTTATCACACAATTATGACCCATAACTATGTGACTCAAGTGACTGGAAATACTTTGTATTACATGTAATAAACACAATGGATTGAATGTGAATCAGGTGCTGTAGAGGACCAGTTGCGTCTTCTAACTTGTAATTGAATTCGTGGACGAGATGTGACGTATAATATATTTTTTCTTGCTTTGATAAGAAAAAACAAAGTTTATATAGCAACATTTTCTAACATTTAATCGTTACATATTGACATAAGGCATCTTTTTGTCTATAATGAATAAAATAACATTTATTTTTTTATCTTTAGGTGACCCCGGTAGATGTACATTAAGAATTATATAACTTGTAATAAAGTAAAATAGTTTCTTAAATTAATGGTTTTACGGAAAGAGTAATTACAATTGTGTATTACAGTTATAAATGCAAAATTCATTTGCCTTGAAGAGTTTGAAATATAGTCACTAACTAGTTACAATCTTGTCATAATTTTTTAGACTTGTTGCGCCTTCCACATACAACGGAAACAGCAACACACAGTGCCATCTACCGAAGACACGTCAAACTGCGGAGTAACAAAGGAAATGAAGAAACTACCAATCCTGAATAACACAATAGAAGTGGTCGCGCCGATTAGCATATATACAACATCTTAACATCAACCGTGGGGCAGTGGCCCGCCAGGCATGTTAACCTCGCCTGGTCTTAGCATCTTCCCTTTGTATAGAAGGGAAATCACACTCGTTCCTACGCAAACTAAACATTTATTTACAAAAAAACTTCACAATTCGACTTTTCCAAAGTCAAATACTTTCATTAGGAAATGGGATCGTTCATTCGCTATACAAACTACATATACACTATACCTTTATCCAAACCGATACCGAGTTCCTTAATAGTTCCATGATCGTCAAAGTTGCGAACAATAGTTCAAAGAACAAGGCCCACATCACATATAGTTAAGCCCTATATGTTACGTCACGGTGAATTCAAAGCTTCATAAACGACAAGAAAGTTTTTAAATTGCTTTTCCCGCTTTTATGCTTGAAGGTGATTGTGAAATTCTTTGAGGCATAGACAAAAAGGTTTTCTTTAGGGGAATTTTATTAGTTTCCAATATCGACATCGAAAACAATACGGAGACAATATATGCATTTGAAATTATTTATCATGTTTTACTGATTCATCATCAGAGTCTATGGGCCACAAGATTGAAATTTTGAGAGCTGATGCTTTTTGCTGCTAGTTCTGCTAAGTCAAAAGTCGTGGATTCAATTCCGACACAGAATAATTATGATGATGTGATGAATACGATCATTTATTTTTGAGATTATTTATTTTATTTCAATTATTCTAAGCGGGCATCAAATCCGTGACTTCTAACGTCCTTGTCTTTCTAAATAAAAGTGTTCATTCATTTATTTAATAGTTCTCCACTTTGGTACTTTTCTTCGAATTTGAAGGTCTATCAAATCAGTTAATAAAAGACCTGGTTATGTGGTAACGAACATTAAAAAATACAATCGAATTTTAAATCTCTTTCTCTTTAAAAAGAGTTTGCTTAAAAAAAATCTGTCGCGTACAAAATGTAAAACGAAGGTTTTTTGAAATGTATTAGCCCCACGTCCGTGATAACTGCGTTATCTAGTTGGGTATTTCAATAAATTACGTGGACGATCTAATGTCGGGATCTGAATATTTATGAAATGGTCCGTTATACCGACCCTTTCGGGACATTCCAGATACCTTCAATAGCAAGGACCTGTTGAAAATTCAACAATGTGTGCCCTACCCTGCGAGAGGGTCTTCAAATAAATAGGATTTCCAGATTATTATGTCACGTATCAAGTCTTTATTAGATACTTTAAACACGATATATGAATTGGGGTAAATTGTGCTTTTTTTACGCATACAATGAGTATTATTATTTAGAAGCCTGGTCCTGCTTAAAAATTATGAGTGATATTAAGACATAAAGAAGTGTAACTTTAATTGTAAATAATTTTTATATTTCGTGCTTACTATAAGGTTCAATAAAATGCCAAAATGATATATTCACAGACAGTTATATATATTGACTACCTCAGTATCTACAATTTATAGCTTATATCTCTGTGATAGATGACAACAAAACCGAAGAAGTAACTTTGAAGATTTTCATTCATTATGTACACAGTTCTATCACAAGTGCAATACATCTATAAGTTTATATATATTATAATTCATGTGCTCACGATGACCTCCGAAACCATCTAAAACCAATAGCTACGTTATGTTTCCAAATGTGTGTTTTTTTGAAGTGCCTAAGATAGAATAGTTAACATAATGCTTATACCAATATAATATGCCAAGCCAAGCATGATCTCCGAAAGAGACGCGAACGGTATAGCGTGGGTTAGCTAGTTTTAAATAGAAATCTTTTGCTTTTTCCCCCCTAAGCAACGAAATAATTGCTTGCAGTCTTCTACGAAGCTTGGATCAAACCGATTAAGCTGATTTATATGTGCCGGAGACTGGTTATCCAACAGTAGAATACTATGCACAAATATATAAATATTTACTAGCCAAAGTTTTTAATTATTTAAAATTCGAACCCGTAACCTCGGTCCTAGCAGACAAAACACCAACCACAATACATACATACCTAGGACCCACCCGATGTACTAGTTAGATACCCTATTCATTACAAAGCTCCTTCGACCACACTTCAAGTTCCCCAATATTCCAAATGATGACAATTTTAATCGCAATTACACCCGGGTATAATTCGCAAGCTTTATATCGACGTTTGATAAACCTCGAGCCCGGATAAGATTTCTCTCGAATCTGAGGATACACGGACGTAAAAGGAAGATCGTTTGAGGATAACGGCGCTTAGTACCGGGCTTCGTTCCAACTAAAGTTCGAGTTTGTTTTACGTGTATTATCTGAACTGCTATAATAATAATTTGTAGATTTAATGAAATATGTAATTTTTTGTGCATTAATGTAATGAAGTATTAAAGTTATTGATAATTTTAAAATATTTCTTGTTTTTTTACCTTCGTTTTTCTCCTGAAAAGGTTTCGTAAGTGTACAGTCAAAGTATTGTAATCTCTTTACTTCAGTTTTGTAGTTTGGTACTGATTAATAATATAAACAAATTTATAAAAATGAAATATACTGATTTTATGTAAATATAAGTCTAGACACATACATATATGCCTATACAAATTATTGATATTTTTTAGATTAATTTCCCAATATTATTCCACAGCACTAATAGTATGCACACAGGCAATATACGAAAATTCTTAGGATTTATCTAGGTGTTGGCGAGCCGTTCACATGCTTAGTAAGTACACCACACAATTGACAGTACGATATCATTAGTATAAAAATACTCACATTATTGAATCTACCTCAAGTGTAAAACACTTTTTGAATTTATACTTGCAACTTTTCGGATGTGTCCTGTCTATTTGGTCTATTAACTTAAGCCATGACAGTTATTTATTTAATAAAAGCGAATTAAAATCTCATAAATTGTGAATTCATCCAATAGCTTTTATACAATCATAATGATATTCAAATATTTCGATGGAAACTTCATAAATTGTAATTGACTTAGTTCATCATTGTTCTATTATATCATTCACTCAATTTATGCTAAAAGTTCTTATTCTAAATGTGTCAGACGCTCCCCTATTAAAGCCCAATTGAAAAACTTTTCGAATTATAAGGTACTTAGTTTTCATAATTGGGAAAATTCAATAACTTAACTATTTTTGGATGTTGTACAAATGTGTAAATGGTTTTAGTATATCTAGGAGGCCTATGTGTATATTTCACTGTTTTACAGTCGTAAATCACCAAATACGTCACAAGTGCAACCTTTGGGGGATGGGTAAAGGGGATGGAAGAAAGGGTGGGGAAGGGAATGGGATTTCACTCTGGATAAGTCGACCCATTTTTTCGGTAAAAAGAAAATTTGAATGTAACTTGTAAAATTAATGTATAAAACTAGAAGTTTCATAATATTTAAATTAAAATTATGAAAATCAAATATGCAACATATCGGTAACGCTAACTTATAAGATATTCCCCCTTTTTTTGTACGGGAGTTCCTGCGGATACCATCAAGTAGTGGTTATGTCGGACTTGAACCGACTAAAAACCGTACTCCGTCTCTGATACTAGAAGCCGATGAACCAGGTGAACCCTCGACTGGAAATCCCTGGAACTCCGACGTACCTCGGGCCACCCACTGTTTGTAGGTGGTCCCCTCCTGTGTAGGAATCCTAACACTGCTATTCTATTTAGAAAAAAGTCACGAGCTCGCGTCTCCACCCCGGCCTGCTTCTGCTCGGGTGACTTGACTGACTCAGGCTTGCACTTATGGAGGACGGAGTTTTGCGATCTTTTGCGTCTGAGTTGTCTGCTTTTGGTAGTGGAATATCTTAATCCAGGCCCGGGAACGTGCCTACCAAAAAGTGCTCAACGCGGCCAAAGAAGTTTTCAGAATGTCTTTGACGCGAACTTATAAGATTTTCTTCTACCAAAAAGTGCCCAAAAGTGCAAAATATAAAAAGATAAAATAATTTTTCAAGCGTCAACGAAAGGAGCAAATATAAATCTGCGTGTATTGCTCGCGTAAAATAACTCTGCGCCTAACGGAGTGTTCGCGTTCTCCAAAGTAATGAGGTGTACAATTTACCTTTGACTAACAAGTAGAAAATATATTCATAACTTGTGCAATTTTAGCTAGCTTTGAACTCAATAAAAGCTGCTCAGATTACAATATTAAGGTTTTGTTGTTATTTGTGAGTTTAATTGTGGTAGTTTAGTTTTATTTATCGTTATAGTTGAGATATCCAAGTCGTTCTCAGAAAACAGAGAGCGGTTTTCACTGTATACAATTATGTTTACGGGAATTAACGCGTTCAAGAAAGATATGTTATTGGGTAACAACGGCCATTGCAACCTGTTAAAAACGTAAGGCAATTCATAGATGTGTTCTTAATACCTATTACGAGTACTTTTGTAAACATATTTTAATGTAGGTACAAGTTCTTGTCATGAGGTACGGCAGGGTGGATTGCAGAAGCCGCTGATGTGTTTCTGGAACTCCTCCAGTCTGTCGAGGTGCTCTGCTGCGGTGGTTTGTGGGTAGACTGGTTTGCGGGGAGTTTCATATACACCCTTCGTTTCCCCGAGAGAGGTAAGGTGCAAAAAGCATTCCCGCGTAAAAGAAAAGGAAAAGAGTACAAGTTCTTTTGACTGTGTTGATATGCGTTAATAAAGGTGGGGGTAAAATAAAAAGAATTGTACAATAGTACACAAATTATAATTAGTCAAATACCTATTATGAATGTTCTAAGACAAGGTGATTTTATTTTATTTTTATTTTATTTTATTTTATTTTAAAACTTCATGCACATATGTACAACGGCGGGCTTAATGCCCAAGGCATTCTCTTGCAGCCAACCTTTGGATGGTGTAGAAATTTTGTGGGGTAGATGCATTGTGGTGGGGAAAAAAATATATATTCGTGAAGTTACAATATATACATGAAAATATAAATAAATATAGATGCATGGTAATATATAAACTTTATATACGTACACTATGATACACACTAATACATAAACTTTACATACGTACACTGTGAGTGGGTACTAGGTTGTTTACTAATTAAGGCTTTCCTGCCATCTGGTTAAAGGTGGTTTTTTACATTCTTCTTAAATGAGTCACGGCTTGTAGACATCCTGATTTCGAGTGGGAGCGTGTTTTCATTTCGATTGTACTTTTTTAGGGTTCCGTACCCAAAGGTTAAAAAGGGGACCCCATTTCTAAGACTTCACTGTCTGTCTATTCGGCCGTCTAACACCAGGCTGTATCTTATAGTAAGATACTTGAAATGTTCAGAGATGATGTATTTCTGTTGCCGCTATAACAAGAAATATAAAAAATATGAATAAAACAAATATTTAAGGGGCTCCCATACAAAAAACGCTTGTAATATTTAGGTCTACTATTCCTGCGCGAGTCCGACTCGTACTTGTCAGATTTTTTATGTTAATTACATCTGAAATCCGTCATTTATGAGGCGGAAAATTAGAAATCTCTTTTTTGTCTGGTATGGTAAATTTGAAACTCTATACTAAGTTCAAAGAAAATAAGAGGTGTTTTTAAGGGCTTAGGTTATTTATTTAATTAAAACCAGATAAAAAATTCAACTTATACATACAAAAATATTCAGGGTATAGGTGTGGCTGAACTCTGGCACCCATGATAAGATTTAACTTGTATTATGGGTACCAGGGCTCTCTCACAAGGTAACGACATTGTCTACGAAAATATGAGTTAAGAAGATCGTATAATTACAAGAGAAGGTATTACTTACAAATGCAAAGTAATATCTCAAACAAAAATAGAACAAAACATTAAAATAATTGAAAACAAAGATATGCTAACAATATTAATGTGACTAAGAGAAGTATTCTAATTCAAACGAAAATTAATTCAACACAATTAAATCAAATAAAAACACAATTAAAATCATACTCATGATGAAAAATTTAATTTGATATCACAATCAAAAGTAACAATCAATTAGAGCAGATTTGAAATTAGGTTAAAAATTAAACAGTCAGAAATAATTCAAAACTAAAATTCAAATCAAAACCGCGATTTAAATTAGAATAAAAATTGATAAAATATTCAAAGCTTTATGTATAATGCACATTAAACGTAAATTAGTTAAGTAAAAGCTAAGGAATAAAAAATAACATTTATTTACTTGTCTCCAGGCAACGCCGCGGATCCAAGCTAGTCTATAAAAATAGGTCAAGTTACTCCTTATATCATCATGTATATGCCAGTGAAAGCTCTGTCAAAATCGGTCCAGAGATTAACCGAAACAAACAGAGAGACCGACAGACAGACAGCCAAAAATTGTAAAAAGTCATAATTTGATACATGTACCGTAACAAATTTACAGACTTTTTTTAGTTCTGTAACTATAATTGGTATGTATATATAAGGTTGCCTGGAAGAGATTGCTTTTGGCAATAAGGCCGCCCTTTGTACACTCCGTCTCACATTCACTGTACTCTCTTCTAACTGTAATATTATAGTGTGCAAATAAAGAGTTTTCTATTTATCCATCTAAAATTGTTTTTTTTTCAAGATGTAAATGAACCATTAGGTTTTATTCATGACTTTGCCCACGTGAATATCGGTTGTCGTTTTAAAATCTATCTTACGTCCTTCTTCATCAATAAAAACATCTTCATGTTAAATCTCACTAAATTCGAAAAGATATATTTACCATGAAATCTTAACAAGATAGAACAGATACACAAACTTACTTCGCATTTATATAATTAGTGGGGAAGCAATCAAAATATTAGCAATTAAAATTGTGAGTCATTTATCTCATGTCCACACACACACACACACACACACTCAAATACGCATACACACTCACTCACACACACACTTACAAGACTAGTTCGTTTGAAGATATTACGAGTCAATATAGTTGCACACCACATGAAAGATTGTATCTTAATAGATGTGTGATGTAAAGTTTCTTTGGCGTAACACAAATACACACAAATAAACTCCTAAAATTAAATATTACGCAGTTATGTTGAAAGCTGAGCGACACGATTGTATTACATAGACAGATTATTATTACAGTGTAATACTATCCTTCAAAATCTGAATCGTAACTCAAAACTTGGCTTTTGTAATGATGAAGTTTGAGACAGATTTATTTTGAATTGTAAATTTGAATTAAAACGCAATTTAAAGAATTGCTAAGGAATCTGAAACACCAATCTGCTGCCATAAAAACCACAGCAAATGTAAATTAGAATCGAAATCATCATATATCAAAGATACGAAATACATCGTAAGGGCAGGCAATCGAAATTTTCGGAAAAGTCCCTAGGCTTAATGAAGGAACATCATGAAAACCCACCTGTCGCATCGACTCCAAAGCGGACTCTAAACCAAGAGATCGGAAAGCTTGTGCTACACGACTTATGATGCTCCAATACTCTTACAATTGATAGAGCGGTCGAGCGGTATCGGGGACCAAAAGTGTTAATACAATCTTTTGGAGGAAGCCACCATTGTATCGAGGAGTGAGATATAGGGAACTTTATTTTTTTGTGATTGCAGATATTTAGTATTTATTTATTTCTTTGGACAATCAGTTGCTGTTACATTATATCTTACAATAAGAAGCAGTTAATTCACAACATTTTAAGGTGTCACAACATGCACCAGTATTATTCTTATTTCTCTAAAATTGTTCTCAAATGCAATGCAAAGCTGCACTGGAACTGTGCAACGGAGAGAACAATGCTAGGCCTTCCTCTAAGGGTTCGTATCATGAACGAGGTAATCAGTCAGAGAACCAAGGTTATCGATATAGCCCGTGACAAGCTGAAGTGTCAGTAGGCTAGCCATATTAGTCGCAAACCGATGATCAGTGTAAATGGTTTCTTGAGTGGAGCGTAGTGTGGAGTGATGATTTGACTATATATATTATTATATATCTAATAATCGTCAATATTATCATGTTAAAACAAAATACGTGTTTTTTGAACCTAACTGAAATGTTCAACAATAATTTTAATATTGATGTATTGTAGAGAACCTAAAAAAGTCAATGTAAATCACATTTCGATTCGTAAATTGTTTTCTTAAATATTACGAACGATTTCTGCTTCGTAGAACACAGTAAATAGGTAATCGAATTTCATAACATTGAAAAATAAAACATTGAAAAATATAACATTGAGAAAAGTTTCGCTATTTGATATTATTCAATCACAAACACGAGCAAATAATAAAAGTCAATAAGTTAGAATTGGTTAACTGTTTTGTACGCAAAACAAAACAAATATAAACAAGTGATTAATTTAAAATGTTTTCTTCATATACAACTTTTTATTACTCGTTAATAAAATAAAAACAATAACTTTAAGACCTTTTCTTTGATAGCCACATTGGAAGGGTTGTTCAGAAATATGTACGTCACTATTTTATTACAGCGGCCATTTTAGATTAATAATAATAATAATTAAAAATAATTGCATTGTCATATATTTAACTTGCAAGATTTGATTACATACAAACATCGGGACAGGAGAAACCAAGTAAAAAGTTGTAAAAGACATTTTTGTTGACCCAATCGAATTTAAAAGAACTTTACTCATTGCATTAAAATAAAAAAACAAAAATATACGTCACGGGGAGTCAATTTTATGTGCTCAATGTAAATAATGTGGAAATCATCACAAAAAAGATAAAATTAATGATTTAGAAAACTCCCTACCCAAGCACTTAATCAAATAATCCATCGGCCAAAATACCTGACATTATTTTGGAAAAGAGCTGATACTTTTACACTGCTGGACCGATATGTAAGCAAATTAATTGCCAAAGAAAGCAAAGTAATTGGCTTTTCAATGATAAGAACAACATCGTAATTGGTCCATCGGATGGAGAGTTACGATGCTATAGACAGACATACGAACACACAGAAAGACAAGATATCGACGTCAAACTTATAATACCCCTCTTTAATACGTCGAGGGTTTAAAAAAAGAATAGACGCTTGGTGACGTAATTAGGGCTTGTTGACACGACCCACGTTCACAGTCTCAAACACTTCACATCAAGCAGAAGACTAATAATGATATGTTAAGAAGAGCGTGGAAGAGCTCTCGGTAGTTCAAGCACAAATCACACCATTTGCAATTTTATGAATAAACGATTGGTCTTTGTCGGTAAAATATATTTTCTCTAGAAAATTTGTATATGTCATCTAAAATTGGAAATTTATTTTAGATCGAAAGCTAAAGGATTTCGATACATGTCTTCGAGCAAATGCACTTAAAGTTAGCTACTTCAGTTATTCTCTACACACAAATTTCTACCCTATCTTTCAGAAATAAAGATCAAACAATATTCAGTGTCGCTTGTATATCTTACGATTCTGTGTAACTATGGTTCGGTCGAGTAAAGTTGCAAGACGCAACTGCACATTCTGTAATTGGCATTGGCGTAACCAGGTAAAGTACTTTGGCAGCCGAGTCGGCTATTATTTAAGCTGTCTTAAGTGTTCTTGGACAGGTGTTTGTGTAAGCTAATGTATTCAAACTTTGCTTCGGCACTTACAGACACTTTAGGAGACGTCTTCAAACTGCTATAGAACGTACATTTTTATGGTAAGACTTACGTCAGAATATTTTTAATAGAAGATTGGATTAGAAAGAAGTCTATATTTAGTAGTATAAAACTATTTGTCTANCTTCGGCACTTACTGACACTTTAGGAGACGTCTTCAAACTGCTATAGAACGTACATTTTTTATGTAAGACTTACGCCAGAATATTTTTAATAGAAGATTAGATGAGAAAGAAGTCTATATTTAGTAGTATAAAACTATTTATCTATTATATATATTATTATATAATATTTTTAGCTAGCGTTTTGTAGTTACGTAATGAATGAATGATTATTATCACTTACAATTTCTAATAAAATAGGATTTGTTTTTTCTTACAGAACAAAAACGAATAAAAAGAACACCCAGACTTATAACACCAATTGAACCACACAAAGTGCTGTTCAATGTAGGGATCGAACTCATAATATACAGCGTAGTAGGAAGCGAAAACTACAATACTATCCACGAAGTCAAATAATATAATACCAAATGAACATAATCAATACACATAAATAAAGTTTTAACATATAGTTTGCAATTCCAAATTGACAATTTTTTACTAAAAACTTATGGAGGTATGATGTTAAACAGCTTACATCAAAAACAGTTACATGAAATAATCAATTTTTGAGTTTTTTGCAGTCAATATTTTAACAATGATAAAGGGTAACACTCAAATATTTTGGAGACGAGGTTCGTAAGGAGGGACATGAACAAGTGAAACTATTGCTAGGACATGTGTGATCTTTTTCTTTGATTGACTTTTCCGTAGGTTGGCTTGATGGATGATCGCAAAGGTCAGGTATTTCAATATTTAGTGTCAATAGATGATGCACAAGCCAACTGATTACGAGGCTAATAGCTTCTTCAGATTCTAGTTTCAGACCAGGTCTTTCCGTAAACTAAAATGGTAGTGTCATAAGTGTATGAATGGATATAAGAGTTAGGCAAGGATATGTTACAAAGTTCATTACGGTTAATCGCAAAGAGAGTAGGGCCCAAGCTGCTCCCTTGAGGTACCCCACAGTGTACCGAAACTTTGTTACTGGTATGTGATTAATGGGGAAGAATTGAGTGCTGTCTCTTAAATATTCAGTGAAAATTTCCAGGGCATCTCCTGTGTCACTCACCATTCCCAGCTTATTTACTAAAATTTCAATAGAAACTGTACCAAGCCTTTAGAGAACTCAAGAAATATTCTCAAGTATTTTTTTTATCATCTATCTTAACAACCGCCAGCTTCTTAAATGGTGCAACCGTATCTTTATTAGATAAGCCTTTTTCTAAAGATGAACTGATTTTTTGAAATAATTGTAAAATACCTGTGACGACCTCGTCGACGAGTTGGCAATAATTACACAGAGCTGGAAGTTATAAATATAGGTCTATAATGACCCACTTTTTTATGATATATGTGGCAAACGAGCAGATGTACTTCACCCCTGTAACCCTTTTTGAAGATTGAAAACTGACTTACTGACGATTTAAGAAATAACTTAGGCTTTTTTAAACTACATACGCCCATCGTACTATATATATTTTTATCAACATTTGCGGGTAACACCGCGGACAACAGCTAGAGGTTACTTGTTGAATACAATGTATAATTTAGTTAGCCTTTACTTCTGTTTAAATGATTCCAAAAGGTGGAGGTTCTATGTTCCACTGTATTTACAGCACCTAACAAAAGCGTTCCCTAGATATTCAATTTCCGGATATTATGTACTGTTCCCGGCCAGTGAGCGACCGTGTAGTGAATTATCTGTTTCCTAACAAACCATGCTCGGCTGTCCCCAGGGAGTAAAGGCAACTTGGCCGAAGGCAAAGCAAACATACAGAGGTGAGCTCAGAAGTCAAAAGAAATCTTATAAATGACAGGCATTTCTTTGGACATAAAAATTGATTATAGTCTTTCAGCTTTTGTTTATCGTAGCTTGATGTATACATCGATCTTTGATAAATGAAATATCTAAAAGTAAAAAAAAATCGAAGCAGTAGTTATACCAAAAAATCTCTACAATTTCATAATATAAGTGAATTAGTCTAGTAATAGTTATTCAGTTGAGATTACCAAATCAAGTTTAATTCAAATTGTTTTTGATTTAAAAGAGTTACTTTATAGCGCATACTATTATTGCAATATAAGTTAAAGAAGAAAAGTATATTAAAATTAAAAGCCGTAAGTCCTGAGTTTAATCTCGAGATAAAAGACAAGGAGATTCTATTATCATCTCAACGGGGAATATTAAATCTATAACTTATTCAGAGCGTTTTGAGCTTTTGCCTACTTTTCTTTTAGAATTTATTCGCTTATGTAAATTAATTTAATAAATGATGTTTTCCTTTGCAACTAGTTTAATATGGTGTCTTTCACACGAAGATGTCTCGTAGCCGATTTCGGCCTCGGTGAGCAGTCTTACCGGAGACGAGTTAAGCAAGCAACGCTAGTACAGGAGCACTCTCTGTTCCCTCATTCTCATTAATCGATGGAACGGTTGTGTCGGATGGCTACCGACCGGGGAGAGATCGGACGCAAGACCGATGGCTTTGCGTGTAATTATGTTCTAGAAAAACTATTTTTAAAGGTGTAAAGGGCCAAATACGAAGATAGATCGCTGATAGTAACTAGCTACTTTCGTCTATGGACACCTCAAGGATCCACCATCAATTTTAGAAGTGCATTACCAATTTTATG
Organism: Hyphantria cunea; assembly: GCA_003709505.1. NCBI lineage: Eukaryota > Metazoa > Arthropoda > Insecta > Lepidoptera > Erebidae > Hyphantria > Hyphantria cunea. The sequence goes on along the minus strand of PKRV01001083.1, from coordinate 259,939 downwards.
AGTCCATTTGCCTGCTTTCAGAGAGGACCAATGCCCAGCAATAGATCTCGGCGGATTACTTACTTATTACCTTCATTTAGCATCGGTTTCCGTTGAGCCCATCACTCTGACTGAACAACCAATATGTACGAAAATATTGTTATTCAAATATAAATTAAATAAAAACATTAAATATTAAATTATGTTTTAGTGATTATAAAATTTATGATCGGTGTTTTGGTATAGGTTTTATGACTTACTATTTTATAATAGTAATACTAATAATATGACGTACCTATTTATTTTAGATCCTTAAAAAACCTATACCAAAACACCGATCATAAATTTTATAATCACTATACGCGGTCGGAGGCGCGGGCATATGCCGCGCCGCCTCCTATATGTCGCTTATCGCGGCAAATAGTAGCCTATGTGTTATTCTAATGAATCAACTCTATTGTAAAGTTTCATCCAAATCTGTTGAGTAGTTTTAACGAGAAAGAGTAACAAACATCCATACATACAAACTTTCGTGTTTATAATATTAGTAGGAATACAAAAATATACTATTCAGGTTATTTAAAAGACAGAAATTCACTTGTTATTTACAAAGAATAATTTACAAATATAAATGTGTGTTTATCAGCGGATTTTGGAGATCACACGATTGTGTGTGAGATGTGCGAACTTATCTAATACCTTTAAACGAGCAATTCTGTTCAAATATAATCTGATTCTCGAAAATGGCTCCAACGATTGAGCTAGGATTCATTGAGTTCGAGAGAGAGAGTTTCGGTAATCCAGGTACTTGTTATTAAAAACTGTGTCATAGGTACACATAAATAAATATATTTTCGGGGATTACTTGCAACAGACTTACGATATCTGTCATGGTCTCGGTTACGAAATCTAGTTTGGTTTCTGAACGGTTATAATTTTAGAAAGATATCGATTTAAAACAGACTTTAGGATTCACAACTGAATCCATTCTCGATATTTATTATAATTTACTAATAGTGTTCTGGGGGCATCTACCTTGGTTAACTCCACAAGTACATAGCAAGCCTTTAAGTTTCTCCCCGAGGGCTTTATTCTCATATAAATTTGCTACAAAAAAGTATTAAATTGTAATATCTGACTTATTAAAAACTTTTAACAAAATTTATAAAGTTTGTGCCATCCGGGATAACACTACAAATCTATTGACACCTTATTCTTTACAATTAGTTCAGCAATTGAGGTGCTACGGTGGAACATACAAACATACATATGCTGCCAAATATATAACCCTTCCTTTTGAAAAAGGAGTACGCTCTTTTTTTTAAAGATCGTATCTTGATAGATAATTGATCGAATCAATCTTAATTTTAAAACAATGTAATCGTCGATTTAAAACATCAAATCTATATAAACATGCATATGTTATTATATAATAGTTTTTGTTTTTGTAAATTCATACATATTATACATATAAAACACCCAAACTCAAATAAAAATATTTGTTAGATTCCCGAGTCCGACGACTCGGGAATATAACCCGAGACCTCAGCACGAGACACAGCAGTCGCATATGCTACCACTGGGCAATACGTGGCAGCCTCAGAGTAATAATCAATACGAACCTACCTTATATATTCAGCTTAAAATATATTTTTACGCTTCAAGTGATTCGCTAAACGTAGAATATCCGTCCAGATATTCTAGATACCGTCGTTCTTAACCGTGACCTACATACACCCGGGTGCAGAACACTAAATCTGCCACAAAAGTTTTCATTTACTTGTGATTTAAAGTTTAAGTTATGATATATTAAAGTTAAACGTTAAAAGCGTACTGTAATTTATATTTCTTTAATTTTTTTGTAAGTACTTACGCTGCTGCCTATGGAGGTGTGCAACTACAAAGTCATGAGTTCCTGGCCTTTGTTAGTCAGTCAATACTGGGAGGGGTTGGATCCCCGAGAATCTCTCTAGTTTAGTGAAATGCATTGAACTAATTGCTCAACATTTTTTTGCTTTCAATATATACTTTCAATAAATAAGATTTAATTAGAAGCGGGGGCTACAACGCAAAGTCTATTTACTTTATACGTATAAATATTCATAATACAAGTTTTTCCTTTTCTGTCCAACGTATAATTAAGTGTACTAAAATTACTGCTGTTACTTATCCAATAAATGATTTTAGTGCCACATTTGCAAATATTTTAGTTGTTAGCAATCCACTTATACAATCACGGTTTATGAGTTATTTTACTCGTCCATAAATTTCTTCATTTGGTGGTCTACAAGTAGACGCAATACGACGGCGTTTTATTACATTTTTGATAGCAATAAAACTCCTTTCAAGATAGATAGAAATACTTTCACCCATCTTATTTTTTTTAATATTTTAATATAAAGTGACAAACGGTTAGGCTGGTTACCTGTTGGCAAGTACACTACTACAATCCTAACTATAAATTTCAAAGTAATTTTATCTATCTGTCTTTCAAGGCTAAACTGCTGTGCCAATTTTAACGAAACTTTCCGTGGACATACTTTGATTTTTAAGGACGGACATAAGCTACTCTTTACCACAATAATATACGTACACGCAAACGGAAGTGTTTCTGAAGCTGGTATGTTTATAAAAATGCCAGTCAAATAGGTGCTTGTTATATAGTTTGTTAGGGGCTGTTTACGCGAATGAGAGAATCAAGACGAATTTGCTCTTCTACGGTTAAACTACACGTATGGTCGATTATTCCTTCAGCGTGATAATCGCCTATACGACTGGTAACAGAGTCGTCGTATGTATATAAATAATAAGAAATACGGAGAAAGACGGTAATATTGCCACGATTCTCTCACCCGAAGAGAGGGATCCTTAGTTTATACAGACAAATTTTAATTTAATATTTATAACACCTTTCATTTCACCTCATTTTTTGTCATATTTTTCTATTTATAAACATATAAAATAACTTGACAGTGGTATTTTATACTTGTTAACGGCATCTGAAGAAACCACATAGGTTTTAGAGTTTACAATTTTATAAAATGTTAAAAAATGTGAGATTACATACGGGTGTTTGACTACAATATGAATGAATACGTAGTTCATTAATTTAAATGAATAAATTAAGAATATTAGACTAATTTTGCATGTTACAAAGTTACTTTCGATTTGATAATATTAATATGGATTAGGTTCAGTAAGTATTGTTTATGATATGATATTTATTGTTTTTATCGGTCACATTAACAACTACACTGGAAAGTAAATAATAGGCATTACTTCGTACATTTATATGACTCGAAAATTGCTCGCAAGTGTATATCTATCTGTTAAATAAACTACCGGTCATTTGTACCCCCATTCCCAGGAAGCTCTGAAGATTTATTACTCATTGACTTACGGGTTAACCTCGTCTTATTTCAAGAGGGGAAGATAAAACTCATTCCGATCTTTAAGGGATTTTTCCACTTGTCTGCAAGTACGGTAGATTTTCTAGCTAAATAACAGTGAAGGTAAATAAAAGCCAAGATTACTTTTACTTTTCTCCTTTTAAACTCTTTGATGTATTACTTACTTCTCTTTGTTCTCGTTTTTGTGGGATCTGTTGAAGCTATTTTATTAAAAGGGGCAGAAATACGTGAAAGGAAGCTGTGAAAATGCAAGGTATTGAATTTAATTAATGAACATGTGGTCCTAGGGTTATGTTTAGAATAGCTGGCAAACAAGCAGATGTACTCCTGATGGTAAGCAATTACCGCTGCCCATGGACATCCGCAACACCAGAGGCGTCACAAGTGAATTGTCGACCTTTGGGGGATGGAGGTGGGGGGGGGGGTGAAGACGGGTCGGAATATGGGCTTCCGGTATCCTCACTTACTCGGTGAAACACATCGCAAGCGCTGTTTCACACCGGTTTTCTGTGATTGCCGTGGTATCACTCCGGTCGAGCCGGGCCATCCGTGCCGAAGCATGGCTCTCTTACGGTAAACGTTTTATCACCATGGTTTATCTTCGTTCTTCGTTTATAAAAAAGGTTAAATCAATAAAACTATGAATCTTTCTATATTTTGAAAAAAAAACTTAAATTTGATTGCTCCTTTATTGCATAAAAATAAAGTTTCTTACCTTTGCCATACTGTTAGAAAAATATAGTTAATCTGTCTTATTTTTCCAGGTAACAATAAAACCAAAGATAGAACCTGCAGAAAAGTAAGTGATTGTATCTATAATTTCTTTATATTTTTTATATCCTAATATCATGTATGAGTGAAGTAGATTCTATACATAGAACTAAGTCGCATGTAAAATGTTACAATAATATTTTTACCCTATTTTTTGTATCACCGATTTTTTTTCTTTGCGTACCAGTTTCATCACACATGAAGTATTATTATAAACATTAAATTCACACAGTAACAAGTGATGAATTATTAAAAACCCGACTGCGTTTCCTCCACATCTTTTAGAATTAAAAAGATAGAAAGAACTAAAAAGAAAATATGTTTTGAATTTTTTTTTTGTCAGCGATAAGCAGTATTGTTATTTTGATGACGTGCTTCACTAGTATTTAGTTAAAATATAGTCGATAGAGTTTGGAATTCACAGGCTAATAGTCTGTGGAACGTTAGACTGTATTCCCAGTCAAAGGGATAACTAAGTGAATGTCCGGCCTATAATATGATTAACAAACCACTCGAGTTCGGTCGAATCGTTCTAGTTTGATATGCGAAACTGGAGATAGCTCACGATTGAGTTTCCAGTTACCATTTCATCTCCCCTTTTGTGGTCCCTCATATCTGTGTATCACTGTCTGCGTCAGGGGCCTCTCTCCACCAGTCACAAATTGAAAGACAATCTGTCTTTTACTGGTTCGGCTCATTTTGTTTTAAGGCGACAGCGCCTTGTTTCCAAGCACAAGTACTAGTTGTGACAGAAATCTAATGTGTGAATGGACGGCGTGGTTTGAGCGATCACCTTATTGCTTTTTACAGCGCCTGAGCGCCGATCGTTGTACGCTTAAACCCCACTTGGGGCAATACCGGTGTCATGCTCTTTGTTTTGAATCTAGATGTTTTGTATTCATTCAATATATATTTGCGACGTTCCCGCGACACACGAATATCACTAGTTCGGGAAATGAAGAAGATGAAAAATAGAATACGAAGATTATAACTACTAGTAGTATCTATTATAACAAAATCCAATCTATCTCCATTATAATTTAACCAAATTAGTTTAGCAGTTTAGCCGTGAAAGCATAACAGCCAGACAGCCAGACAGAGCTGATTTCGAATCTATAATATTAGTCTGGATGTCATTAAAAAAACGTTATTATCGACGATGATCTGGTTTAAAAGTTTCCTGCTGCCTCACTGAAAACTCTTCAAATAATTTGTCTAGAATCCTTATCAGAGACAGTATCCTACGTCTTTATTATTTTTCTTCGAGTCAGATAAAATTACAAACTTTTCTCGATGCTCCAGTTCCTGCAGACAGCTGGAGGTTTTTCTTCACAAAATTATAAACTTAAAATATATATTTAGTTCGTGTAAGGATTTCAACTTTGATACTAAATTTAATTAACGTAGGACAAAAATAAACCCTTTCATGAATATATCTATTTACATCCTTTGGAGTATATCTATCTTTGTTACATAGTATGTGTCTCTATTTAAGAACCTGTGTAAATGTAAAAGTTGCGATAGTCAGTTAATTTTGTTGTTGATATTAATAATAATGAATAAAACAATAAATTTATTTTAAAAAACTAGAAATCCGTTAAAAATAAACAAACATACAGATAAAACTTACAAAAGCATGCATGCATTCCATCATTAAAATGGTACAGTCCGTCATGCTAATTTGAATATCACTTTTACAAGCATTATCTAAACATTTGCATTGGATTAATATTTTGCATACATAATAATAATCAGAAATATTTGTGTTAATGTTCGTATTCACATAACATTTAAATAACATAAGAGATAATGTTTACTCTATACAATTATTTATAACTTAAATATTTTATTAATACTCTCTGTTTTTGGGCCTTGATGGATGTTATTATGTGATGGAAATATCTTTTTATTGATTTCAATTATGAAAATAATATTTGGCACTTTGAATTTTGTAATTTTGTATCTTAGCTTTGATTTGTGAAATTTAATTTTGATAAGATTCCAAATAAAGAACTAGTGATGGTAGATGGAATACACAGTTTCCCTATTTTCGGGGAGATTTTTTTGCACTGATTCACTGTTATTCCGTGTACCCACAGTTGTTAGGTTTTACATGTAAATATTATATGTAATCAGTAACCTTTGATAATGCCAAAAGGTGAAATCGGTAAGGATTAGACTTAATATAAATATTAGAGTGATTTAATTTCTAGAAGGTAAATTTTGTAAGCTAACAAGCACACCGTTGCTGAAATTTTATCGAATAAATGTATTTATTGTACACCGCAATAAAATTTACAGTATAGCGATACATTAAAGATCTATATGTACCTAGCGAGATTGTAAACTGTCGAAAGATTGTCAACTGTGACATACTGCTTACAATTTAACGTACTATTTTTCGTTAGATAATAATGTATCGAAGTTAAACCATAAAATCTCAATCTGCGTGCGACAAATTGTCAACCGTCCCTGATTAGTCGATCGTACAGTAGGCCGTTCTATGGATATGGAGATAGGCTTTGTTAAAACTTACAAGGGCCCGGATGGCGTAAGAAAGCAGTTCCCAGATCCCTCCCATCTCAGGTGCAGAGTGGCAGACTGTGTGGTTTTAATCGGTTCGATTCCGACACACCGCCCCGCCGTAAGCCCCGGTGGGGTGAAGGCCCGAGGGGGTTTCCACAAGTCAAAAAAAAGGTTTGGTCAGAACTTCTTTGATAAATTTTACTGCCAAAGCAATTTTAATGTAATTAATTGTAAAGATGTGAGGTATTTTCAACATGAAATAAATTTACAATCACAAAAATACTTTACATTTAGCAATAAACGCATTAACAAACAAATATGGCGGCGCGGGATAAACGCTGTTCAACCAATTAGCGCGTAGGATACGATCCATCGCATACCATGTCACAATTTCACGGTTTCACTTCTATACATTATAATCTAACTAAAAATAATACGTTACATTGTAAGCAGTATGTTACGATTCACAATTTTTCAACCTTTTATAATCCAGCAAGATAGATTACAATCTAACGGTCGGTAACATATACATTGTTGCATTGTTTGCATTCGCAATAAGTATGGTGATCACCACTTTGGGATTCTGCTCATATTTTTCATCAGGCAGAGTAGAGTTTCTTTGGCAGGTTTATACATAGCAGAGATACAGAGTGTAAAATAAAAATAGTATATTTATGTTTTTTTATTTATTGAATAGGGGGCAAACAAGCAAACCTGCCGCCCATGGACACCCGCAACACCAGAGGCGTCATAAGTGTGTTACCGGCCTATGGGGGATGGGGAGAGGGGTGAGGAGAGAAGTTGAAGTATGGGCCTCTGGCTCCTCACTCACTCGGTGAAACACAGAGCCGGCCTATTAAACGTGCACCCAATATCTTATTGATATATTATTACAAATAAATAAACGATCGATTGATCCTGCGTCAGACTATCAATTGGAATTGACAGCTTTGGTTCCAGTAATGTGTCTATTATTTCGATAAGGGTCTACAAATCTCTTTGATAGTAATAAAACAATGGAATAAATGTTGCAAGATATCGCAGAGAAATGTGATCATATAATTTAAAGGTATTTTAAATATCAATCTTATACCTTTAATCGCGCGATAATTGTATAAATATTATAATCTGAATCTCGGAAACGGCTCGTGAATTTAGTATGCAGGGTTTCGGGGCGTTGAATCGATCTAGAACAATATATATCAAAGATTGATCAACGAGGTATATAAAGATTAAGTGCAGTACCACCTTCAAGTGCCATCAAGGGTTTAGGAAAGGAATAGCCCAGCATCGTTTTTCTACGGTGAGGTGAGGTACGGTTTTAGTGAGGCTCCTTTCGAATCCTACGACTATCAATGGTGATCACCACATTGCTAACTTGCATGTTTCATCGATATTATCCTATCTCTTAATAAAAGGTTTAGGGTTTTAGATAAGCAACAAGATGCAAAAGTATAGCTGAACAAGATAAAATTATAGCTGTCTAACTATAGTTTTTAAAATATAGTTTGCTCTTTGTAACAGACAGCAACAAAGTAGACGATGTACCTATGAACAAGCAATTTTATTCGGTATCATCTATATTTTCATTCTGTATGTAACTGTTTTATCACAAACTAGCAGCCCAGTCCGGCTTCTTTAAGGACATCATTTTTTTCGTTCATCTAACACACAACGCTATCTAGTCCCAAACTTAGCAGAGCTTGTGTTATGGGTACTAGACAACTGATAAAAATACATGAATCCTTTTTTTCTAAATACATACATATTGTACATAGAAAACACCCAAACTCCGAAACAAATATTAGCAAATCATACAAACATTTGATCCGACCAGGGAATCGAACCCTTTTGTTCCTTTCCTAAGAGTCACAGCTTGATATATTATAACCTAAAGCCTACCTTAACTAACAAATAAAAATTATTACTTAAATGTTAGTTATGATTTCAAAGGTTAAATAAACAATCAAAGTAAAACAACACTTCGATACATATTTGTATGTCGTCATATTTGTCCTGTCAGTTTTACGTCAAATGAAATGACTGACGTTTGTGGTTGGTGTTGACAGATGACATATTATAAGTCTGAGTTCTCGTAAACTGTGTGTGGCAGTAGTAAATGAAATATTACACCGATGTAACCTCTCAATCAAACTGACAGCTTTCGATTATTGAAAGAACAAATTTCCTACAACCTATAGAACTGAATTCGTAAAGAAGACTAGAATATGTAACATAAAGCCCAACAAAAAGGTAGAAATAACAGTCAAGTGGTAGAAATGATGTCAAATACCACTACTGTAGGTCCCCCTTGCTTTTATAATGAATCGAGACTCTCATTAAATTTAGTTTGCTTACTGTCAAGGCAAGGATAAGGAGTAAGGAATCGCGATGTTCCCTTGCGGTCCACAAAAGGACTCGCGTCTAGTTAAATGCTAGTTATCAAAAACATCGCCGGATTGTCAATTTTAGGTATCAATATTACTTTGTTATCTTTTTATTAAGCTGGTTACTCCGATATAAAGACGGATTAACATACATCAAAGTATTAAGGATTTTTTTAAACCAACTAGTATACTTACTGTTTCATATTATAGGCAATCATGCAGACACATAGGGGTGCACATTATCCTTCCTCAATCGGCGAAAAGAGAGGAAATAATCACTTAATACTGAGATCTTTTGAGACCCTGGGATCACTTCGGTCGAGTCAGTTTATTATTATGTGCCGAAGTATGGCTCTTCCATAGCTAGAACTAATGATCAAAGCCCCTTGAGTATGATGTTCTCTAGTCATGGGTATACTACCCAAGTGATTGCGCAAACATAGATACAATCTCTTTTCCCTTACTCTCACAATCCAATGACCCACGACTTTACGTGCCCTCCGAAGTACTTACGTATATGTCATAATTGAGTCTAACACAATCATTATAATAAAAAATACAATTTACAAAGATTTATCACCAATTTTGAACTATATAAAATCTTGTCTTATGTAGATATTGTAACTTTACCCTAAATTAGAAACCGGAAACTTTCCTACCATTATGTAGATAACGTTGAAAATTTCCCATTCAAATAATATTTTAACTACCTACCGTAAAACATGAAAGTTATTTGCATATATTATATTAACTAACAGTAAATTGAAGGAAGTTTCGTCGCTTATAACATAGCCGCTGTTTTAGGGGACTACGTTTGAAGAAAGAATTATTATAGATAAAATAAATAACAATAACGATCATGTAGAAACGTTGATCAAATGGCCATTTATCGAATACAAGGTTTTTATGTTGCTATTATACCCTTGCAAGAAGAGCCACGCTGATTTCAGCACGAATGGGCCGGCTCGACCGGGGAGCCACTACCCACTCACAGAAGACTTACTTAAAATAAGTGATTTATTATCAATTTTTTTTAAACCAATCTTTTTTTACTTCTGAATATAAAACTTATTTTAAGCCCTCTCATGTAAAACCTATATTGGGTGGGTTGTTCAGAAATATGTAAGCCGCCATTTTGTAGCGGCGGTCATTTTAGATTAATTATAATATCGATTATATATAATTGTTTTGTATGGGCGGCGGTAATCACTTGCCATCAGGCAACACGTATGCTCGTTTGCTCCCTATTACGAAAAAAATGCATTTCAAATTTCAACTCAATTGGCAATCGGTAAGTGGATCAACTTTAACTCGCAAGATTTTATTACAGACAAATATCGGGACAGGTGAAATTAATAAAGCTTGTAATAACAGAATTCGTGAACTGAATTATCTACAATAGCCGATGTAAGTGTTGCACTTACATCGGCTATTGTAGACAGACATAGTACATAGACATTGAAAATGGCAAATTTGAAATGCATTGGAGATATTCTATTTATTATTTACTTTTTTTATTATTGCTGACGGTAATTGATAACAATAATCTCTATGATATCTGAGTGTATGATTATATGAGTATGAATATAGGAGTTTTCTTATTGAAGTATAAATTATTACGGCATATAATCATATTACTAAACCAATTTTTAGACCCCCACCTCCTGAAGATGCCCGCCGTTATCTTATAACATGCTCGATTTATTAGTTTTTCACAGCATGTTACCTATACTTTTGGTAAACGAAAAATCAAATATAAAATTCGCTTGTAGCAGGTGTTTATCGAATTCTGGGAACTCATAGCTTACTATGAAAATATATTTAAGGAATTAAATAAAGTCTTTGATGGAATTTCAGAAATTATACAGTAATCTGTGTATATTTTACTAAGAATTTTGTTCCAAAAAATATTGCCTGTGAGTATAGAAAATAAATAGTGTTTAATTTGAATATATTCATTTTTGGTTTGAAATAGTGAATAATTTCACTTCTTTAGATTTTGAACCTTAATTGACTTCAAGGAAAGGTTTGTATTCTCCATTATGCTTTGTCTTTTTATTAAATTATTTCGTGATCTCCGTCGTTTATGAATATTCAGGTTTTATACATAGTATATTTTTATAAGCCTACCAAAGTGATGGAAAGCACGATCATTCAAAAATAGTGGTCACCATATTCATTGCAAATGCAATAATGCAGCATGGTGATCCACACTTGGAAACTTCTCCATTATTGGGCCTCCAGTTTTGCAGCTTAGTCTTCTGTGAGAGATAGTACCGTCCCGATCGAGCCTATCTTTTTGTGTTAAAATCAGCGTGGCTTTATTATCTCTGGGTTGGTCTATTATATTATGAGTAAAAATACCACTCCTATGAGAGATACTTTTTTTTAAAAGTGATTCTGAATCTACAACACTGCTTCAATAACTATCTCAAGTCAAAATAGTATTTTCGGTACACTTTGCAAGTTTATATTATATTAGCGTTTGTCCTGTTTCGCTTGCACAGAAGTAGATAATTTCATCGCCTATTTTACCCCTTTAGAGGTGGGTCTCAATACTCACTTACGTTATATACAGATCCAGCATGCAAAATTTCAGGATGCTAGGTTCAGCGGTTTGGGCTTTTCGTTGATCTTTGGTTATCTTAGTCAGTCTGTCACCTTCCTCTTATATATATATATATAGATGGTATATTGTTCTATGAAGTATATACGTAAGTACCTACGTTATATAAGTCGTTAGAATTAAAAATCATTTACTTTTTATATTAAAGTCACGCTGTGTACATTAAATCAGTGTTTGTTTTGACATAGGGGTAAGCGGTCACGCTGGTCTTTTAATATCTGATAGTAATAGACTGCCAGTATCTCGAAGGATCTGACCAATTACCAATGCAGTCGACCATTGATATGATGGCATGGTTTTATGTCAGAACCTTAGAGATAGAGTTAATAAACAAATACTTTTCGGACATTTATCTCACACAATGCCATCTAGTCCCAAACTAAGCAAAGCTTGTACCATAGGTACTGGACTGCTGTTATAAATACATATATACTTTTTTTGTAAATAAATTCATAGTATACACAGAAAACACCCAAACTCCGAAACAAATATTTTCAGACCACACAAACATTTGGCTAGACCAACGAGGCAGTCAAAAGAAGAAAATACTCAAGGCAAGGATTATTTGTGTCCCACGGGTTGTTTGTGTCATACAGAAAGTCCGAGAAAAGCCTAACGCTGGAGTACCAAAAAAGCGTTCGAAAGAAAAAGAAATTAATTCATGTTATTTCCAAACTTTGTGAAATATTTTAAGTGTGGTTAGTCACTTGATTGAATAATAGTTTCCAAAAAACAACTACTAACTTAATTTGGTGTATCTTTGAGTAGCATATCTTCAAATTAAAATTTTATTACGTAACTAGCTTTTACACATGTAAACATTTGTCTTCAACCACTTTAAATATTCTATTCATAAAAATCCGTTGAGAAGTTTAAAAGACCTAAGCGAATAGGCAGCGGAAGCGACATAACTTTATACTATAGAAGTATATTCAAATTTAGCTGAAAGTTTACAGAATCTTTTAAGAAAATAGCGGCATTCAAATTCTTTATTCTATTAATTGGATGAGATAAATCCTAAATAATTATAAAGTCGTTCCAAGTGATGCGTGAACCTTGAACATGGTTCACTTAACAAAAGACAAATATTTATTAATTTAAAATCTTGAAATACTATATTGGAAATAAACGTTAAAGTGAATTTATTGTAAAACATTTATTAAGGACATAAAATATACCGCCCATTTAAAAAAGCCTTTTATTCCTTGCTTCACAATAGACAATTCACAACACAACACAATCCACAACTGCATGCAAATTATGACATTTTTTTTATCTTAGTACCTTTGAAGACCGAGCTTTGGTCGGTATTTTTTTTGATAAAATTTTCCAAAATGAATCCTAGCTAGATCGATATATAATCCCCGTAACCTCCTGCATAAAATCGTTGGAGCCGTTTCCGAGATTCAAATTGTATAAATTCAAGAATTGCTCGTTTAAAAATATTAAATTAGATTACCCATGTATAATTGTATACTTCCTACAAATGTTAATGTTAATGGAAAAGCAACAGATGTCGTCTCTCAATGCTAAGTCACGAATCAAATCAAAATACTAGTCAATAATACAAGAGAATATGGTCGTCGGTCGGCGAAAAACTTGGATTATAGCGAAAGAAGTTGATCTCACAATAGAATATTCCATTTCTTTCATTTCGAGATATATTACTTTATATCTTATACGGACCATCTAGGACTTACTTTTGTAATTACGGAAAAGTGTATAAATTTAAATGGGAAACTTTCAGATGCGGAAGTATCTTGACGGTATTCGTAAACCTTCAAAGTGAAAGATAATTAATATTGAAAACTCGGAAAAGCGTGACTGGCGTCTAAATTCCAAGTACTTAATAAATGAATGACTGTTCATTTTAAATATATGAAAAATTAATGCTAATAAGCTGTAATGTTATGAAATTTTTTTATTCCTCGAGACAAAGTGCAATTAAATTCAAAAATACACACATTTTTCGTCTCTATTTTCGTGAACGATAATATTTTTAAATGACATTTTTTTAAAGACATCTTCCGCATCTGTAATATATATCCTGTATCGTAGGGGGCTTTACAAACATGTAATTATGAAACGAACACAGAAACAACCAGACTAAGGACAACAATTTGTGGATCACATAGTAACATGTGGGATTTGAACCCACAACACTTGAAGCAGTAGAAAGGGGCATGGTGACCGTTTATACTATTTTTTTTTTACTTGTGGAAACCCCCTCGGGCCTTCATCCCACCGGGGTTGGCGGCGGGGCGGTGTGTCGGATATCGGACCGACAAAAACCACACGGTGTACCACTCTGCACCTGAGACTGAAGGAGAGATCTGGGAACCTCTTTCTTACGCCATCCGGATCACCGCTTAAACTACTAGGCCAGCCGTGCAGTCATTCATTGCTTTATTTATTATACTCCTTTTATAGGAGTTAATATATTGGTAGCGTACGCGACTACTATGCATGAGGTCTTTGGTTTGTATCCCGAGTCGGACCAAATGTTTATATGATATGCAAATCTAAATTTGATTCGAAGTTCGGATGTTTTCTATGTATTATATTATATGTAAATATTCACAAAAAGTATATATGTATTTATATCAGTAGTCTAGTACCCATAATACAAGCTCTGCATGGTTTGGGACTAGATTGTGTTGCGTGTTAGATGTCTGAAATATTTACATTGCATATTATATTTTTATATATACCTAGGTTGTTCCGAAAATTCATAGCCGCAGAATAAATACTATTTCTTATTTCATGAAACTATTTTAGATTGACGGCTAACTTCAATACAAACCTTTGTGAAAATCACTGTCTGCCTATGTGTAGTTTTTTTCATATGTTTAAAGATTATCTATTACTTTTCTTTTGTGTGCCACAATGGAAGTCTTGCGGATAGCTTTTTATGTTATGATTCTCTACGATTCTAAACGAGGGTTAAACATCGAGGAATCTCAAGAAAATTTACGAACTGCTTTGAGGAGTCTGTTCCTGCGTTAGCAACAATAACTTATTTGTTTCGTGAATTTAAACATAGTCGAAAGAACTTAAACAATGACCCGGCCGACGACTTTTTTAAAAAAGCCCCCGTATTTATAAATGTTAATGGTTAACAGTTATCAAACAATATCATTTCAAATCTTTACCTTAACAAAAAAGTTCATAAATACATGACATTAAATAAAACTATATCGAATCTCACCGTGATAGAACATATCTGATTACCATTTTGCCCAGTCTACCTTAACATCTGTGATAGAAACGCAGATGTATTCTTCACGTCTGTTCGTTCCAGGTCAGCGCATACATCTGGCGAATAGATTGAATCGATTGCGATTTGTAAGGACCTCATCTTATCTCCATATTTTATTTTAAAAATATTTCGAATTTTGTGGGAAATCAAAGTGTGGTTTATGGACATTTTTTGATCAAAAATGTGTAATGGAAACCTATGTTTTGCAATCAAAGTTAGCCGTGGTTTGTACAGTATCAATTTTATATACACGTTCATATGTTAATTGCTACCTATACAATAAAAAAATGTACATTAAGTATGTATTTACAAAAAGAAGTATATGTGTAATTATATCAGTTGTCTAGTACGTATAATACAAGCTCTGATTAGTTTGGGACTAGATAGCGTTGTGTGTTAGATATCCGAAATATATATTTATTATTTATTTATTTACTTCTTACAATGAGAGCAAAAACGTTAAGAAAACTATAAAACGACTACGTAAAAACGTTTCATAATATCTATATCACTCAGGCAATTATTACGATTCTGTTGACAACTAATTCAATAAAATCGGTTCGGTATGTTAAGGCGTTACGATAGAACATGCAAACACACATGGACTTCCATAACTATTACCCTTCCTACTGACTTGCATTAAACAAAAAAGACAAAATAAACCCATATTCAGCCTTTAGCGCTTCATGTTAGGGCCAGTCTGTTTCTTCAAATTGTTAAGCTATTTTCTGTATAACCTGTATAAACCTCATGGAAACGTGTTCCATATACGTGTAATATAATCTAGAACTAAATTAAATTATATTAGTAGTAACAAGAGGATTATAAGTTAAAGTTAGATATTAGCCGTTGGAGAGCCACGCTTCGGCATGCATGGGCCGGCTCGACCGGAGTGATACCACGGCCTCACAGAAAACCGGTGTGAAACAGTTCCTGCACTGTTACGAGTGTCCATGGGCGTCGGTAATCGCTTACCATCAGGCGATACGTCTGCTTGTTTGCTTTATTGCACAAAAAAAACTACAAAATAACTGAAACAGACGGCCCAAGTTCATATTACTGTAATGAAAATCGTGATTATCCAGTTTTTTTTGGTAACAATAAGAAACGGAACTTATTGGCAAGCTGTTAGACACAATACTAACATAGCTAGACTCATCAATTATATTGAATAAAATACCTATTTCATAATTTCGTCCCTATTTCCCTTGGTCACTGTATTACTCGTAAACGCTGAACCAAATTCACTTATTCTTTGAGAGTTGGAAAGCTTATTTATCGGGGAAGGTTATAAATTAACATTAATGGAAATCATAATTATTCCTTTTGATGGACGTAAACAAAGCTACTTGGGTTAGCTAGTTCATATATTTAGGTAATTTACTTAATTGTTGTACCAGCTATTATATCGTTAGAAAGTATAGAGTAACGCGGTAGGGAGTAACCATACGCAGATAGAACGGAGTGATACCACGGCTTCACAAAAAAGTGGGGTGAAGTAGCGCTTGCGCTGTGTTTCAACGAGTGAGTGAGGATACTGGAAGCCCATATACAGCTTATTCCAAAGTAATGTAAGGCAGTTTAGGCGTATGATTACTAGATTAAATGCTTATACATAAGCACTTAAGCAAGTTTTTTTTTATTTTAGCTTGTAGTTATGTTTTTGTTGTTATGTGTGAGCTTGTAGTGACAGGCGATTATTTTTGTATATGAGTCTACATTGTGTATGTGTAGATTTCCCCCCAAAATAAATAACACACTGTTTTGAATCGGAAAAAGACGCTATGCTAATCCCCTCCGTTTTTTTTTCAAATTTATTTATTGTAACAAAGTATGGGTTTAGAGGCCCGTATTGCTCTATGCTAGTAAGAATGAACGTGTGAACAATTGAATGATTGAATGATAAAATCTATGTATGAATGAACAAATTAATTATACATTTTTACCAATAAATTATATTATGAAAAATTAAAGACTAGATGACTAATTTCTTTGTGAAAAAATGTCTTTGAACTATTGCTCATTAATAATAATGAATAAAACTAAAAAGTTAGCACTTGAAATGTGTACATAAAAGTATTAAATATATTTAGGTACGCAAAGAAACATGTCTACAAGTATGACGTACTTTTTCACTTCAGTAAACTCAAACTCAGTGTCCAATAGACCGATATCTTAATTAGATTTAGTTCGAATAAAGGGCCTGAGGGTAAAATTGCCTATTTCAATTTATATTGTGTATTTCTTAGAAGTTCACCAAACTTTTAGACATTGATTGCTATGAAATTAACAGTTTTTTTTTAATAAATCAACCAATTTACTTTGAAGTAAATTTATATTTAGTTGCTGTTATTCAAGATTCATTTTTTTCTGACTTATAATGTTACAGATTTCACGTACGGTACTTTGAATTTCATACAAGGCAGAGTCAGCACTATTCTAAGCAGACATACTTAATTATTTCTAAAACATACATATATATTGCAGATACATCCAGACAAAAAACAAATGATATTACTCAACACACAACTATTCATCTTCAATGGTAATCAAAACCTCGACATCTACCTTAGTAGTAAAGGTCACTAACCACTGCACTATGTGTAAGGTAGCAGAGCCACGTTGATTTCAGCATGAACGGTCTGGCTCGATAGGGGTGGTACTACCCCTGTGAGATCGGAGGCTTAATGATACAGAAGCATCTGCCACGGTGTGAGTCACGATGCTGCATTGTCTGCATTCACAATGTGTATGATGACCACCACTCTTGGATTCTGCTTATTATTTATTTATGCAATTGGGGGCATACGAGCATATGTATCGCCTGATGGTAAGCGATTATTCTTACCACTCGCTCATAGACATCCGCAACACCAGAGGCGTCACAAGTGCATTACCGGCCTTTATGGGATGGAGGTTAGGTTACGGTATCTTCTCTCACTTGGTGAAACACAGCGTAAGCGTTTTCACAGCGTGGTATCACTCCGGTCGAGCAGGCCCATTCGTGCCGAAGCGTGGCTCTCCCGCGGTAAGGGAGATTTATAAGAATTGTCCGCTGCTAAGTCACCTGTATACGAATTAATATACCTATGCTTTCTATAAGGTAGAGCAGAGTCATTTTGGCCATACATAAAAAAACAGCCAATAGTCATTACGTTTAAACCCTCTATTTCACAACGAACAAACATACGTGCGAAATAAGAACATCGTATTTCTGAACGTTTCTATTCGTGCCAATTGAATTGTTGTTATGTAATTCAGAGAACGTACGAGAACCAATCGTGCGGTACATAAAGATATATAATAACTGTGGATTAGTATTACTGTTTCTTGTTTTATATTTGCTGATATTTATTTGTATTGAAATTACACCTAATTACAACAAATACTAGGTGATTCATTGGACTTAGACATAAGTTTTAGCTAAGGACGTTTCATGTTTCAGCACTATTCTTTTTCAAATGAGCCTTTTTTTTCCTCGTACGTAAATCCCCCCGGATACCACCTCCCACAATTCTTGGCATGTCGGACTCGGACCGACTATGATCGTACGCCTTCTGGGGTACTATTAGCCGGGGAACCAAGTGCACCCTAGAAAGGAAAACCCTGGAACCCCGATGTACCTCGGGCCACCTATTGTTCGTAGATGCCCCCCTACTGTGTGGGAACTTTGATGTTACCGTTACTATTTCCACGCTCCGCAGCGTGCGCGCCTCCACCCGCCTGCTTCTGCTAGGGTGACGGATAGCCTTAATTATTTATTTTTTTAAATTTAAATTAAATGAGCCTGCCGAAATGAATTTACTACTCTGTTTTATAGAAATCATGATCACAATACAAGAGCAGTGATCACCATAACACGGCACTAGTACGGTCCTTTTGATGGCTTTCAGTGGTTTTACGACCTCATACTCACTCATTCGATTTTTGACAGAAAAAGAAATTTTGTTGTCAATTAAGGAAAATAATTGAGTTTCGGAAACTTGTTTTAAGTTTTTAAGTTTCTAATGTGACTGAAGAACATGTTTGAATCATTATCTCAGCCGAATAATATCCTTTGGTGGATATAGGCCTCCAAAGTTCTCCATAATCCAATCCTGTGTTGCCCTCATACATCGACCATCACCTTGTAAAGGACGCTGTATAAAATCTAAAATCCTAATCGTATAACTGACTTTGTATTAGTGGGGTGAAATTAAACTATTAGTAACTGACAACTTAGTTATAAATAAAATTCAATCAAACTCATCATCAATTATGTTAAACAAACTCCAAAGTGACCATTTGTTAGTACAGAGCACCCACAACTTTACCTACACTCTATTCGAGTTGAAAGTTTTAAATAGTGTCGTCATCCCGAGTGTTGGAACATAATAGGTACAAAACGGGACTACAATTTGGAGCCTTGATATTCAATTACAAAGTGAAATTGTGTGGCTCTTTCTACATTAAACAAAGATATAGACCGATAGACACTCTTTATTTGACTCTATTGATATTATCTTAATAAATGGATTAAGAATTTGCAGTATTATCCCTGTGGCCACTTGCACATGCAATGCAACAACAGAAACACACTACAGCGCCATCTACCGAAGATATGTCGAACTATGGAGTAACGAAGAAAACTAAGAAACTTCTAATCCTAAAACGTGCCGATTATCGATCCGATCCGATCTCGTATCGATTAGCGTATATACAACATCCCAACGTCAACCGTTGGGCAGTGGCCCACTAACATATGTATATGTGACCCGTTCCTCCATAATCCCTATTCACCTCATGGATGTCGTAACACCCGGTTAAGAAAGCAAACTCGGAAGAATGAGAGGATGGCAAAGAGAAAGAATACAAAGAGAAAAGCAACCTGAAATAAACTTAATATCATCCAGTATGGCCATTGTTGTATAGTTCGCTAAAATCTCCTTTCTAAAGAGACGCTGATGTTCAGTAGTGACCTGTGAAGGAAAGTTGATGATGATGGTTGGACACACACAATGAAGAATAGTAATAAGAATTGTGGTACGATTGGCTCAAACTAATCTGTGATCCCTTACAAACATACAAACTACATAAAACACGATACTTTACATTCTGTAAATTGGTATGTGTAGTTTGTGGTGAATTCGTATTTTATGGGAGATTCAATTGATATTTTTATGGTACATGCATGTAAAAAGCAAACGTTATGTTCATACTTACTAAAATGCTTAATACATGTCTTTTTCCCAGTCTCACTCCGCTCAAACCGGTGGTAAATTGGTCCCAAACCATTGGTCTCGCACGAAAATGAAATAAATTAGCAATTTCGTAGAGAAAGAAGAATGATCTCAGAACTCATTACGTTTTTACATCAGGTGGACGCAGACAGGAGCCTATTAGCAATAACAATAAAGAATACTCATAAACGTTGGTTTAACTTAGTCAATAAAACTGCAAACGGTCCATAAAGGCCTAATATCTTAATAATCATAAAATTATTATTTTAATGCGATGTGATGTAAATATATTTATGAACGGAAAAAAAAGGCATTTTCGATGCTTATAAGAAAAATAGATAAGCCCTGCGGTATAAATTCATTCGCAGGTAACGCCGCGGGTCGAATCAATTAGTTACAAAATTAGATCTTTCCGATGGTAGAACTATGATTTGGAAAATATGAGCAGTCTGGATTCTTCCAGAAAAACGGTGTTAAACAAATCTTTCGTTGCTTTTTACCGAGTGAGGTTAATGGTACCCCTTCTCCCGCTCCTTATGATTCTGTAGGGGGTTCTTCAGTTTATTTGCCATCACTTAGGTACATATCTGCTCATAATGCCTGAATATAATCACTTGGATTATAGATTATTATTTTATTACATGGTTACTATAATAGAGCCTAAACTTTCTGAGCTTAAACTATTCTGAGTAGTTATTCTTCACATTAAGGAAACGCTTACATTAGAACACAGAGAACAGAACAGAGAGAACACAATTTAGACAAATAAAATTAACTGTAGACACATTAGTACTGTGCAACCTGAATTCCTCTCTATTGATTCGAAGCTAGAGTCCCTTTTTAAAATATTTAATAAGACTTCGCAGAGTGAGTTTTCTGTACTCTTATTTTTACACCTGTACAGTTTGTGGGATACCTTTAAAATTCGATCTCTTCACAACTCCCTACATGGCAATAAACATTATTTTATGGAAAAATCATAGCTGTTACAAATAGTCGGCATGTAGACGCAGTTGCTATCATTAACTAGAGTTTTATGACCCTAATAAATAATGGCCACGCCTTTTAACATTCCTCCAGGCTCTTGGGGTCTGTAAAATATCGGTGTGTTATCTGAAACATTCTTAAGTAGAGTTTGAAGAATCTACCAATGTTTTAGTAACGTTTTAGGAATTAAATTAGAGAGTAAGTTTAGTTTGAAATAATTTGGTATTTTATTTTCAGAGATCTTATATTATTTTCTTAGACTGTCAATATCACGGGTTTGATTCTCACACATTACATTTTTTATGACTTAAGGGCTAACGAGCAGACGTGTCGCCTGATGTTAAGCGATTACCGCCGCCCATGGACACCCGCAACACCATAGTTTGTATTTATGTAAGTATGCTCGTATATTTCACCATAGCACCTAAATTACTACAGAGCACTACAGCCCCAGCCCAAATTGTAATAAACTTAAATCTTTTTAGAAGTCGCTCTTTGGTCCGTGTGTAAATAGATGTTTGAAGATGTTTCAGTATGTGAATTCATCCTAAGTATACAGATATACATACACTAGCTGACCCGGTAAACGTTGTTGCCAACAACAAAAATATTTAGGAGTCGGTCACCCTTAGCATTCAAGGGTATGAAAAATAGATGTTGGCAGATTCACAGACCTGCCCGATATGCAAATAAAATTTCATAAATATCAGTTCAGCCGTTTCGGAGGAGTTTGTTACAAACACCGCGACACAAGAATTTTATTTGTTGTAGAAAAAATTGTTCCCATAAACTCATTCGTTGAAAAAGCAAACACAATCATTTCTTTATAAAATTTATATCTTCTGTGTGGCCTTAGTATCAGCCTGTTTATTTGTGCATCAACACTTGCGAAAGTGAAATGTTGAATTTAAAATTGGAATATGCAAACTTGAGATTTTCCACACAAAATTATAATTAAATAGCTTTACGAAAAGTAGTTGCCAGTTTAAAATATTTATGACAAAACAAAATTCGCCCCTAAAATCTTTCAACGTTCAACAACAAACTACTTAAGGTTAAACATTATTAAAGTTTAATATCTAAAGCCGTCAATTTGGGGGGACAATCAATCAAACTGTTTACTCTAAGGAGACGATAACTTGATTAATCTGCTTTCGGCAAACTCGGTTCAAGAGTAGCGATTCTCACTGAGTCGACAGAATATCGAGGGACTCATGCTTCAGTAATGTCACGGTTAGACTGTGATGTGTTTATTTTGAGAGCTTCTTTTCACTTTAAACTACTATTTTATACTTTTCAGAAAGGGTTCATAGCTAAATGGTTCCCTAGTTGCTTTGAATATTGCAAAGTTAAACAATATTAGCTAGGTCTATCTACGGGCAAATGAGCGTTTGGCTTTGGCAATCGTTAAGGCTAGTGTACCCGAAAAAATATTCTTCTATAGTGTAAACTGATACTGTCATGGCTCCAAAATGATTGATTCTATTACGTGTCCAAGATCAATAAAAAAATTATATAAGTTTTGATATCAAAACGTTTAATGGCACATGCACCGTAGTGTAACACATATTGAAATGGGAACTTAGCTATACAATTTATTATTCTGCAATGTTAATTTAAACCATACGTCTAATGCTTTACAAATACTTTTTATAAATGCTATAAGTAAAGTAAGCATTCTTAAGCGAAAAATTATCCAATAACAGTGAAAGTAAACCATAAAATAAAATAATAAAACTACAATAACGTAAAGAGAACAACTAAAGACGGGCTCAGGTGCTCTGAAATAAAACGAATGAAACTTTGTACACATGTAAAAGCGAGGCTGTCTGTCTTTATTGTATCAGATTATAGTGTTCTTCCTTTTCAACAGAACTAACGTTAGAAATAGAAACACAGTATCGTAAATTTTAAAACTTGAAGTTATTGCAAAGTAATTATAAATGACGCTACCAATAAGGGTTACAGTTGAATGTTAATTCGTCTGTATAGTATCAAGAATCTGTTTTGTTGGGCCTCCAGTATCCTTACTCACTCGGTGAAACATAGCACAGATGCTATTTCACACCTGTTTTCTGTGAGGTCGTGGCATCATTCTGGTCGGGACATCCCATTCGTGCCGAATAGCTCTCCCACGGTGAGTGATAATTTTGGCGGTGGTAGTTTTAAATTTCTCACTGGTACGATGACAGTCACTCTGTTGGAGAACTGATATTCTAGTAAAACCGGTTGAACTAGTAACCGACCCCAAATAATATCAAGAATAATAAAGGCTAAGAAGAAGACTGACTATACTAACATAAAAGGAGTATGTAATCAATTATATATACTATTTACGATAAGGATATGCATAAACACTGCTTCGCTTCTACTGCGTCAAGTGACGTTCACTGTCGTCGAGTGTTCAGTGAGTCGTTAAGTTCAAATCCTACATGGGAAAACACTTTATCCACAAATTGTTGTTCTGAGTCTGGGTGTTCCTTGTGTCCGTTTTATGTATGTTTGTAAAGTCCCCCATGACACAAGATATTTATTCCTTAAGAGTTGTCTTTAAAAAAGAATAACACTGAACTACATAAAGTACTCAATAGACGGTAGTACCAGAATATTTTTATTACATGCTGCTCTGTAGCGAGTTAATTGCTCGTTCGGATACAGCAATTGATCCGTTATGTTAATTGTAGCAGTAGTTAGCAACTCTACATAGCATACACTTAGGGTTGGCAATTAGTGAAATTTGCCAACGAAACTAAATATTGCGAAGGTATTTTAAGAAAAGTTTATGAAGACTTCAATAAAAGAAAATCCTTGGAATACTATCACGCCAAATTCCACCGCGTCAGAGAGGCGTGCGACGCGAAAAGGAATTCTATTGTAAGATCTTGGCTATTAAGTAATTGTTTTTTACTTTTATACTGCACTAGTTTTTACTCACGGATTCCCTCTTGTTCATTGAGTTTCATCTAATCTACAAGAACACTACTATCTTTTTGTGTACGTGTATAATAATAATAATAGTGTAAAATAAGCCATGGGCGAGACAAGCTTCAACCCGCTTCATGAAGCTGAAGCATTCCAACATCAAGTAGGCTTAAATAAAATAAAAATGTATGCAAGTAATATTGGTCGTATAATAATACCAAATCTTAATATGTATTACTCAGATATAACTCAATTTAAGTCGTGCCAGCCCTAGGCAAACCGCATCCACATTCATCCGCACCGAGCCCTCGCAAAATGCACTCATTTACGTAAGCCGCTGGAAAGTGGGATTCTGGCTTGAAAGCGCTATCTGCTGAATTTTTAACAGACAAATCTGATATTACTCCTTACCTAGACATGTGTTTAATTCATCGGGTAGTGTTGTGTGAAGGGATTCTCTACACGAAGTGCCACGTTTTAAATTATTCCGATGGTAAGCCATTTAAGTCTACAGACGCTTGCGTTTGTAGGCGGCTCATAACTTTTGTAGGTCATCTGTGTCCGATCCGCAAGGAGCCAACGCCTAAACGCCACCACGGCGATAGCATTCCAGCGTGAGGGGAGCCGGGGAGTCTCGTGGTCATCAGAGTGGGTATTGTCTCGATCGTAAATATGATTGCAGCCACGATGCGGGGTGAGAAAATCGTTTTCAGATTAAATTGTTAAATTAGATTCTTCTCTTAACAATTATTATCAATCACTATAAATCTTACCATGTAAATCGTAGTCTCAAAGAATGTACAATTAAGATAACTAAGTATTTATAAGAACTTTAAAAATCTAAAATGCGTTAAATCTTTTATTCAGATTAAACCAAATTAGATTTTTACTTTGCCCTAACTAAATCTGTATTAAAAAAGTAATTTCAATTTGAATGTTTCTAAGACCTCTTTTGCATAAAAATATTGAGGCTCTTTCAAAGTGGACGCAGAAAAATGTTGAGGAAAGCGATGGGTCCTTAGATTAATTCTTTCATTGGACACTCTTAAACTGATACAGCATATTTTCAACTGACTTAAAAAAGGATTATGTTCTAAATTCGATTATTTTTTATGTATATGTATATCGAAAGTATATTATTTTTAAAGAGATTCACTAACTTACGACTGAACTGATTTTCCTAGACTGTATTTGTCGTATGGAAATATAAAGTATGGACACATATATGTGCTCCTGTATGTACATGTGTGTGTGTGTTTGTGCGTGCACGTGTGTCCGCGTGTGTATGTGTATGTGTGTGTGTGTGTGTGTGTGTGTGTGTGTGCGTGTGTACGGCTGTACCTATAATTGTATATGTTTGTACATCTCGGCGTCTGTTATCATGTACAATTACTGATTCAATCCTGCAATTTAATTTTGCCACATAAGGAAATTTCTGAATAACAAGGCGATAAAAAAATATTCATGATTATGAAAATGTGAAATGCTCCATGAAATTAAATAAAGGGCGATTTTAAAAGCTTGAAAGGGCCCTTTAATCACAGCACAGAACAAAGAAGAGCACTAAATAATAATGGTACTTTTTTCTGAGACTTTCAATTTGTTATTTACTTTAAAAATTTGGTTCTTTTCAGTAGGAGATTTGATATATTTTTTTCTTCTAATAAACTTATATATAATTATTGAAACGTGTAGTGGGAATGGAATTATTCTCATCTGAAAGCAACTTTTCATGGCCTTACAGAAATTTAGCGCTAAACAACCCTGAGTTTATCTAGGTTAGAAGATAAAGTCTCCCTTTTTCCTGATATTGCAGAGACGAGGGAGAACTGTAAACGCCGTGATATCACTTATGGCCCTTGAGTTGCAGGTGCCTTTGGCCGTCAGTAGTCACTCACCAATATCTATGTGGTGTCCCCTTAATCATTAAAATAGAACTCGATATTTGTTTTTTTGTTTTTTTTTTTAATTTTTCCTAATTTGCCTAAAACTATTTGCCATTTAGCTAAACGTTATGAAGTTTAAAATCATCATGAAATGGTATCAGTCCAATAACCAATTCATTTTCTTATTTTCAAGCGTTAAAAGAGATCTTTAGGGGCTCTTCTCTTTAGTCTTTTGAAAGAACTTTCAGTCATCAGGCTGCTAGCGTGCGCGTTTGGGTGAAATTTAATACGTTTTGCATATATCTTGAGCTTATTAAGTATCTCCTGTTTGACCATAAGTATCTTCAGTCGCGGGGAAGCTGGTGACATACCAAGGTGCATTTGTTATCATCCGTACCGTTAGAGGGTTACCAGATTTGAGTTTGAGTTCTCACTATAATTCTTGAAATATAACTTGTTTTATATGACAGTTGACACTAACGTCATTTCAAAACTTACGAGTTACATTTTAGATTGGGACTAATCCCGCCCATACTCCCACCACTGGAACTCCTGTACACCAGGATCAACAGCAGTGACCCACGAACACACCGAGTTATGACACTCGGGAAGTATATTATAGATGTGGAATTTAGTTTTTATAACGTAATGCATGTATATCTTTATATATGTATAAATTTTACGTACGTGTATATGTGACTGAACACCTCTTAAACGGTTGAACCGATTTTAATGTTGTTTTTGTATCTTTTCCTGAAAATTCAAGATTGGCTAAGATTATAAAAAATATATTCGACCTGCGGCCTTACCTGCGTGTGAAATTATACCGCGGGTAACATCAAGTGTATTCATATAATAATGGTTTATCATTTCTGACAAAAAGGCACCTAAATAATGATATATATAAGTGAGACAAAATAAAATCGCTTGTTCAAAGTTCCTCTCTGGGTTTTATAAACATATGTAACCCGTTTTAACCTTTACATCATAAAGGAGCTTAACCTTTACAGCGAATTCGATAAGGAAAGGACACCGGTGGTAGTCATCGTTTAAACTCAATACACCGTAGCAAGTAATGTAACACAAAAACGTTCCGGGGTCACCAATTTTTAGAATCATGGTTCAAGGTTACCTTAATATTACTTGTATATATGTGTAATTAAATGAGTACACCTGTTTACGTTTACTGTGCTTATTAGCGACGGACGCCTCTACCCGAAAACCTACCCATGCATATATCATTGTGTCCCTACATACTCTACATTTAATTCTATACCACTAAAAGAAATGATGTAATCCTAACATCTTATCTAAAAACCATGTTATCCTTTGTTAATTAAAAAAGATAATAGATGTTATAAACATAAAAGAGATAACAAATTTAATATCTAAAGATTTTAGTATCTTCAAAGATTTCTTAAGCACTCGCCTTTTTTTAAAATGGTTATCAATTCTAGTACAAAAGTGTTTTCATAATGAAATATAAAAATTATTCTTTAATAACTTTAGAAAACCTCATTAACTTTTAATTTATTTATAAAAAGGGTAAAAAATGAAGATTAATTTATTGGAATAAATGAAAGAAAACCAATTACGTGCTTACAGTTGAACAGATATCGCTAATCTTGAAAGTTTTTATTCATAATAGAACTTGAAATAAGAGGTGTAAAGGTCAGGCTTAAAATCAAAACTCTGGTATTAATATGGGGTGCAATAAACATTCAGTACTTAGACCGATATAATAAACATGCAATGCTTTGAAATGTTTGATGTTTACACTAATAATATTTTCGAATATCTGACACGCCGTTGTGTATTAACTCTGCTTATTTTGAAACTAGATGGCGTTCCATCTAGTTTCAACATAAGCTGAGCTTGTACTATAACAACTAGATTGACTGACAGAATAATAATATATGTTTTACAAAAAGAAACGGCCTAATAAATATTTGCGAATCATACAAATATTTAATCCGACTCAAGAATCAATCTCGAGACCTCAAGCAAATGTACTACTAGTTGGCCTGCTTGAAGTAGGCAGACCAGACTCGTAGCTGAGATGTATGTGTCCCATCCGGCTCAAAGGACCAAAAAGATGTTATGTTACCACACAACTTTCGATGCTATGATGTCTAATGCTAAAATGAAACGAGACTTAGAGCCTCAATGTTTTACTGCTATATATCTGATATGATATAAAATAAGATTATTTGCTAAATGATACTGATAATTGAGAACACACGGTGCGTATAATGACCGGTAGTGAACTAACTTTTAAATGGATATTAATATGAATGTTGATGGGTTTGCTCACGCAATGTTTAAAATTTCGCAATGCACCATACAGTTTCTTTTTGTACAATCACTAAAGCCTCTATTCCTTTGTATTATTGGCTAATATTTAAATTATTAATAAATTTTAGTCAATAATATTCGTACTTTTTCATTCCCAAACATGTGTTAGTTATCTACAAACTTTTACGTTACGTAAAATGTCAACCTGACTAGGAGGGCAGATTTCACAGGCCGTGGTGACGGGCTGATTGTGACTGCACTTAAAAGCAATGATTCGGCACAATCCAGCATTTCTTTCATATAAAGGAAGGCTAACCCTTTTAACCCTTTTGTTTACCTTTATGATTTACATTTGAAGTAACTATATATCTTCTTTTTGGGTTGTTTGAACTATGTAGGTTTAAAGAATAAAAGAGAAAATCAGTGTAGCGGTTAGCTGCAAAAGCGTATCAGACAGCTAGAATTATTTTTAAATCTATATAATTAAAAATGAATCGATGAAATGTATGTACGCGCATAACTTCTGATTAACTGCTTCAAATTGGATAATTCTTTTTTCTATAGGTTTGTAATTATTAGGATAAGGTTTGTATAGAATGAAATCATAACTTGTTGGGATTTTTTTTCTACGACTGCGAAATTTAGAAAATATTTATAAAAGAAAAATATCGCGGTACGAAGTTCACCGGGTCATCTAGTTTATAATATAGGTTTGAATGAACGTTTTTATTCACGAGTTTATTTCAGGAATTCCTACTAAGTTTTGAACTTGAATACACTTTCGTTTAATATACTTATAGTAAACAGTAAACTCGCACACCTCTCTCACCTGAGGCTGTAATCACACCTGTAAGTTTTCGAGCTGTACAGAACCTATGCTAAATTAGACTACTGGTAAATATATATAGGAGATCATTTTTTGTATTTTCGAAAGACGGTCCCCATTTCATCTCACCCACATTTTTTATACTTTTTATCATCATCTTCATCACGACGAAGACCTGAAGATTCGAAGACTTATAATTGAAGACTTTACATTGACATTGGCAGAAATAGCTGATTAGCTGGTTGCCATTTCATCAAAAGAAAAAGAACATATTTTTTTATTTCTAAATATATAGGTGCATGGTACCTTGATCACAGCTTGTTTTTAAGTTTTCTCAAAATGAATTCTAGCTAAATTGATTTATAGCTTCGAAACCCCCTGCATACTAGATTTCATGATAATTGTTGGAGCCATTTCCGAGATTCAGATTATTGTACCATAGTTTCCTAGGTGATCTGAGTGATAGATTCCTATTCGTATAATATAATATAATAATAAATAAATATTTCGGACATCTAACACACAACGATATCTAGTCCCAAACTAAGCAGATCTAACTGATATAAATACATGTACGTTTTTGTAAATACACACTTATTACACATAGAAAAAACCCAAAATCCGAAACAAATTTTTCTATATCATATAAACATTTGGTCTGACTCGGGATCCGATCCCGAGACCTCAAGCGTAGCAGTCGCGTACACTACCACTGCGCCACCTAGGCAGATATAACCTACCTATAACCTAGATATAACTTAATATATAGGTAATTATTCTATACTACTTTCAATTTGGGTATATTGTGCGGAGAAAAATCTTCTAACAACAGAAAAGAAAGTACAGAATAATCTTGAATTGGATTTACAATTATTTTTAGAATACTTTTTATATTACTTGCTTTTGCCTACATCCACCTGCGTATATCGGGTATTATGGTAAAGATTATGCCGATGTCTTATCTCAAGCATTTGAGTATCTTCATGCCAATTTTCATTGAAATCGTTGCAGTGAGTGCAGTTGTTTAGCCATGAACGCTTACAAACAGACAAAGTTACTTCGCAATTTGTAATATTATTATTAGTACTTATGAATAAATAATTTAAATTATAGGAATGGATACATGTAGGCTTCGAACACTTCGGGGAATAGTTGGTTAGCGTACGATCACCGACAGGTACCGAAGGTCAACAGGTGAAAGTGAATAGGTTTTTCTGCTCACATCATATGCAATAAAAGTTCTGCAAAAGTGTTTTGATATTCTAACAGTAGGGTTAATTCTTAAACAACATTAACCTGAAGCATTGTGTAACTTTTTGATAATATTCGGTTTGTTTATGGTTAGTTATTTTCATAGAACAATGACTTACATTACAAATATTAACTAGTTAGCGGGACAGATTTAAACACTATCTTATAAAAAAACAGTGTTGAGTTATATTTTTGTTTTTCAAAAACAGCGTACGAGATCAGTGGAGAACCAACTAACACTGATGAACGGAGCACTTAAAAGATTCAAATGCACTTGTGTTTCTTGAAGTTCGGTGTCTATGAGGAGTAATGCACTTACTCATATTAATCTATCGACGTCTATTGCTGAATGAAGGTCTCCTCCAAGGAGTGCCAACTAACCCGTCTTGGACAATCCGCATCCATACGTTGCCACTTTCTTCAATTCGTCGATCCATTGTATCGATGAGCACTTATTATTAGGGAACCTGTCTGCTTATTTGTCTCCTATTCTATTAAAATAACGTATAAGTTTACTCGCTAATCGCTTGTCTTAAATCTCTATCTAACCTCTTCTAATCTCCTCAAGCGGTCTAATTACAAAGTTTGTAAGACTCATCGGTTCAGAGGTTCGACATTGAAATCGAATATCAAAGCTTAATATAAGATGTACGTTTATGGAATGCATAATCGACCTCTAACAGACGTGCCTAATCTGTTACCGCTTTCAAAACTATGTTATGTGAGTATTATCTGTCTTTCATAGTTTGAAACTAATGTTTGTATGTATGTATTTAAATTAGTTAACATTGATATATATTATGTATGTTCATATGACTATGTAGGCATGTATGCATAGTACTTTTTTATTTATATTCTTGTATTATCATTTCATATTATTTAATTTGTAATATTTTTGTTATATACGTAAAGACCCTGCACCAGTTTAGCACGAAACCTGTCCATGCAAAGGTTGCCTGGAATAAATTTCTAAGAGCAATAAGGTCCCCTGGTACATCTCATTTTAAATTTTTGTTAATATTTAGGATCGTAAAATATATTGTTTATAAACTTTGGTGTACAAATAAAGTTTTATCTATCCATCTACAGTGAACTAAAGAAAGAAAGCTAGAAAATCAAAAAGTATTCCTAGAATCTTCATTTATCTAGTAGTTGAGACTACTTTATTTGAGACTTTCCGGTTGTTGTAGAGGTCACAAACTGCCGTGGTTATCACCACGGGGCTTAGCTAGTCACATACATACAAATATTAGTCTCAAAATATATACGCGGAAAAAAGGTATTAAGAATTCCTCGGCTGTTTTCCCACGGCGCTAGATATTTGATGGTACAAGTATTTTTCTACGATATGCTCAAAGCTTAATGGTGCTTTTCATTTTATTGACATCAGAATTACCTTTGAACTTTGAAGCTACATTAGTTTAAAAAATCTAAATAACTTCACTCTGTTATTTTTTTATTATTATTTATGAGCCTGTCCGTAGCATGGTGACTCGCACTATGGCCACCTTCTGGGGAGGGAAGTATTAGCATTAGGCCAACAAGTCGAGTCGAATAATCAAGCCTAATCCCCAAGTATTTAAGTTAGCATTTCCAATTGCATAATTATATGATAATGAGAAATATAAACTTTCTGGCAGACTTTAAGAAAAAGGTCTTTCATCCCTCATAAAAACCGGAAGCCGCAATAAAATCTTTTAACTGCTGTCCATTAAAACTCCGACCAATACTTTACTATATACTTTTGTTTCTTCACGAGAACTTCAACACTAAAGTGCTTGAAACTTCAGGAAACATAAAAAAGCAATTACCAAGACATAACTTGTATTATCAGTTGGATCTGGAGCGCTACAGCCGAAGACTGTTGTACTATATCTTAAGGATAACAGAAATAAACTGAGCGTTAATATTGAGTCAGTTTTTAGTTTTTAGTTGTCAGTTTAGTGTTGTATTAACAAACATTTATGTATTTGCACTACATTGTTCTACTTTGCTTTAGCCCAACTTCGGTAAGGCAGCTTGGTCAATTGACCGACTAGGTAGTAAGTCCCGTATTAGGTAGCGCACAAAGGTAGTTTTAATTGTTTTATTTTCTTTAAGGTGCTCATAGCCCAGTTGCACTCGGTGATTAGAAACAATCACCGAGGGTAAGCCATGAGCGTCTCCGTGATTCGGAGGTCACGTTAAGCAGTCGGTCCCGGTTGTTATCATAGGATAACAGTCGTGAAGCTTAGTTGGAGGCCTTCGGGCGGCTTAAAAACATCCAACGGTAAGATTACGTAGCCACAACGTTGTCTTGCCAATCCCCAACCCGCACTCGGCCAGCGTGGGGACATATGGCCTTAACCCTCTTCTGAGAGGAGATCCGAGCCCAGCAGTGGGACATTATGGGTTGTTGATGATGATGATGATTGACATCATAGACTCTAGCTACTTGTCTGGCATTATCTTAACTTAACCTCACAAACCTCGGTACTACGGGTAGCTCTACTGATTGAAACAGTGTCATTCTGATAAACTTATGTATCAATAGAGATAGCGACTGCACAAATGATATAGTTTTTTCGAAGGTCACAGCTTCTTACTATATTAAGTATTGTATTGCTAGCACGGCGTTTTCTTAAGCACTGAGTATTGTGGGACAACATTTTGTGTGATCTACAAATTGTGGTTCCGAGTCCGAGTGTTCTTTGTCCTTTT
The DNA here is from genome assembly GCA_003709505.1 of Hyphantria cunea. NCBI lineage: Eukaryota > Metazoa > Arthropoda > Insecta > Lepidoptera > Erebidae > Hyphantria > Hyphantria cunea. Next base: position 226,895 of record PKRV01001083.1, on the reverse strand, counting down.
CATACATCTGTAAAGTCCCCCGCGTCGCAGGACTTATTTCCAATGCGGAACTTGTTTTGTCATGGAAAAATAAAATTGGTGTTATTCATAAATTGTAGTTCAGGTATTTTTGTGTACGTTTAACGAACGTTTGTATGCGCCTGAATAAATTCATTTTAAAAGATTAAAAAAATAAAAAGATTTAAATAAAATAGTTACAACTACTCTGATCTCAAAAATCTGACAAATTCTGGTCAAATTGAGAACAACCTTCTTGTTGGAAGTCTTAGTCTTAACTTTTCACTCTTGATTACATATATCGAGTACTTCGTCTAAGTCTACAATGGCCCACAGTAAATTACTCTTCGAAGCCTGTCTTTCACTTAATCATAGCTAGAACAAACAGGCAGACCTGGAACTTTTCAAGGAACTTCATCCTGTCTCTGGAGAAAGTTTTAATTACAACGCAAAAATACTCATTATAATAAATGACCAAGTTGTTTCCACTTTCGTAGTTGGACAACAGTTTGGTAGACAGCCCGTAATTAAGACGTTATACATCGCAGGAAGAGATAGCAGATAGTAGAAGTTCTAAACGAACGAAATCTCACACTCAGATTAACAGAAATTGTTAAGGGTGTTCTAAAGTCAAGATCAGATTGCCTATTATGAGTTTTTTTTACGCCAACTTGCTTTCGATGGCGACCGCGTTCGGTAAAAATTAAGTGTAAACCAATAGCAACGCTGAATGTAGTTTTCGCGATGATATCCAAACCCGGTATAACTTTCAATAAGGATGATGATGATGACAAAGTATCTAAAAATCATCACCAATCAAAAAATTTTTATATGACCTTAAACTTCATGGGTTAAGAATTATAAGTCCAGTTTTAGTTTCAGTAAAAAATCATGTAAACACAAGCTTGAGGTGTTTATACTAACTTTTATATATTTACAATAATTATTTTCACGGGAAGTAACGCAAGCACTTTTTTAAAAGTGTTACATACCTTAATTTTCCTGACGTTTGGACAAGTTTGCAGTAGCGGTGGTCAAAGGCTGACTCCACGGCCAGTGGAACCTAAAATGCAGTGTGAAAATAATAATTATTATTGAGGTGTTTCATCACTGAATGATCCCAATAATTATGTTCTGGCTTTATTTAAAATTTGGCTTCAAAATCCTACAATTATAACCTTATAATAGTCACTTGAGCAACACATGTCTAGAAGTAAAGTAATTTTAACTTAAAATGTTTATTTGTATTGTTACTTACATATAAAGTTCACTGTATAAAAGGAAATCTGAAAGTTTATTGCCCCTTCACAGAATATAAATCAACCCTTATGTCAAGTCTTCATTCAAGAATATGAATTAGATGAGCAAATGAAAGCTACTCTGAGTATTTTTAGTTCTTACCCGATGTCAACTTTCGAACACGTCTGTTTTAAATAATTTAGAAAAAAATGGTTAATTGCGTTTATTTTACAGAAAAAATTCTTGGTGAGTGATATCTTGACCTCTCGAACAACATGGGGCTTAATAATGAGGGAATTACAAACTATAAACAAACAATATAGCATTTCAGATACATTTTTGGTGCATCTTTAATACTATTTTAATCAAAATATTTAAAAACATCTCTTTAATGATTATTATGGATGACTGCCATAACGGTCATTAAGGGGTTTATTAAAGTTATATTACAGGTAAAGGGAAAGATATATATGCTATACGATTACAGTTTAATTTAACTTACAAAAAAACGTAATAAAAACAAACGTTGCAGTATTTTGACAAGAAATTTAATTAAAACGCTCGCATCCGCCACGTACGAATTACGGGCAGTTTGAACCGGTATATACCAGTTTTAACCGGTTTGGACTGGTATCGATGTATGTGTTTGTTGTTGGCAAATATCGCCACAACTTTGATTAAAATGTTTCACGCTGAATAAAAGAAATTTTCGGGTTCGCATTCGAGGGGATTGACGGTCAAGCGCTTTTGTTATACTTGTTTGTGCAAGTTAAATATTTTACGCACTTTGTTTGATATTGGCTGATACAATGGCTTTCTTCAGTCTGCTGTGAGTATATTGTGGATAAACCAAAATCAAATAAACCTTAAACAAATTTCGAGAATTCTAGATTGATATTTATTATAATAAACTTATACCATGATAAATAACTCAGGATCATATCCAAATCAACAAATTAACTAGTCAATTTGAGTTTGCATATTGAGATGGAACGCAATATGTTTTCTTTCAAGATACCTGATTCTGACTACACGAATCGTGTTACGTTTCAAGCTCAGCTCTTCCTACCTGGTCAATTTTTATAATGCCACCACTGTTGTTTTACAATATTGCCCAACTTAAAAGTAATTAGCTTTAGCCCGCGGCTCCATTCAAAAAGTTTCCAATGTCCTTCCTCAAGAATCAAAGTACCTCCATGAAAAACTTGATTGGAATAGGTGCAACGGCTTGTTTTTTATGGAATGGGAAGCAAACGAGCAGGCGTATAGTAACTGATACGATTACTGTAAGCGATTACTGCCGCCCATAGACACCCGTAACACCAGAGGAGAAGTGCGATACCGACCTTTGGGGACAGCGAGGGGGGTGGGGAGGAGGATGGGAGAGGGGCTGGTGTAGGGTCCTCCGGTATTCTCACTCACTCGGTGAAACATAGCGCAAGCGCTGTTTCACACCGGTTTTCTGTGAGGCCGTGATATCAGTCCGGTCGAACCGACCTATATATGCCGAAACTTGACTCTCCCACGGTAAAACGACTTAGCCGTAAAATGCAACAGACAGATAAATAAAGATAGTTACTTTCAGATTATAATATGGATATGCATTTTCAAACTGTATGTTAAGGGTAACTTTTCATTGCAATAAGTACTTTTTGCAATGAATTTTCTTCGACTTTCCACTTTATCAAAACCATTGTACTGTAATATAAGATAAAGGACTTATTCTGAAATTTTCAGAAACAAGAAAGATTTTTTTTTGCAATTGACATCTATAAATATATTTTAAATTTAGCGAAGTATCGATATAGATTTAAAATTAGGTTCAAGTTGAATCTAAATTTAGTCACGTATACCCTCAATTTAGAATCTACATAAATCTAACCCTAAATCAATGGAATGTAAACAAACAACTCTGGTAAACACATTACCGTGTCCTACAGTGAAGTTTAATTAATTTTAGATGGTGCCCAAACACAAATAGACCTGTATGAAATAATCAAGACCCGCCTTCTGCCTCCAATAACACTATCTAACTTTGTATGTAAATTATATTAAACTAGCTGACCCGACGAACTTCGTATCGCCTTTTTTTCGTAATTATTTTCTTAAAATCTCAAAAACTTGTTTTTAGTAGCTATGTCCACCTCAGCTTCCCAAGGTGCAGCGGTGGACAAAAATAATCTCATTAACTTTTGATTTTCTTCTTTACAAACCTTGTTCCAAGAAAAACGAACCTATAGAAAAAAGAATTATCCAATTTGCTGCAGTTGATCGGAAGTTACGCACGTACATACATTTTAAATTATATTGATTTGTATTATCATCAGCAACCTCTACTGATCTGAAACATGGGCTGAGAAAGGAGAAACTATTATAAAATTGTATAATATAACCTTACCTAAACATATTTTGTTGAAGTTGACAAAATTAATTTACAGTGAATTGACGATATCATATGTATCCTTATATAGCCTTGATAAATTCGTCACTAAGACATTCTATATTGATGTTATAATCATGTATATATATATATATATATATGAATAAAACATGATTGTTATTGCATTCGTTTTGAATCTTTGCAGGTATGATCATGTATATCCTTTTGTTTCAAGTTGCAATGGCTCCCAATTCGTCAGCGTCGCAGTTATTGAGCTCTAATTTCTCTTTGTATTGAGTGCGCCCACAATCTTCTTCTTGGTAAAAAAAAGTGTACCTTCCCTAGTACAGAAATTATTTTTGTTTACCTGGGTTTTGAAATTACACAGTAACATTTATACGTTATTCTAGAATGAACATCACTCCCGATAGTCGGCACTTGATGGAACTTGTTGCAATACGTTTTGGAATTATACTCACTTGCACTTATTCCACTAACTTTTTTTCCTGTCCGATTTGGCCTTAAGACGTCATCAAAGGTTAAAGGTTAAGATTTATTGATACCATAAGACGATACCAAAAAATTAATAAGTAAATAGTGGAATAAGTGCAAGTGAGTTTAATTCTAAAATATAACATCTACCAAGACTAAAGAATGTGAAGAAGAAAGAATTATAATTAAAAGTTAATGGACAGTTCATGGATGACCGATTTTAGCTCTTTATTTTATTTCAGTAAATTTTCTAAAAATTAATCTTAGATAGATCGATTTGTGGCCCCTGAAACCTGCTTACTAAATTTCATGAAAATCGTTTGAATCGTTTCTGAGATTCGGAATATTATATACAAGAATTGCTCGTTTAAAAGCTAATACTTTTAAACGAGCAATTCTTGTATATAATATTCTATATATATAAGAATAGATGAAGGCCATATGAAAGATGATTTCGTAATATATTTATTATAAAAATAACTAAAATTGAGGAGTCATAGAGGTGAACTAAACAATATATTGTCCCAAATAAATTTATAAACAGAGTAGGAGCAGCAATATTATGTAGTACATATACTACGCACAATCATAAAATTCCCTCAGTCACGTAGCCAAGTCTATAAAAATCCGACTTCAACGATGCATGTGAAAAGAGCAATTTTTCAAGAAATATTGCTCATTGTTTCACAACTTTGTTTCAGTTCCTCGACTACAGTCTGTTACATTCGTCCACTCTAGCCTATTTTATTACGATACCCACACAATCTTGCCTATTTATCAATGACTGAGTGGTTATTGATCCTGATGGCTAATAGAGAAGAACAGTGCAATCATTGCTCGATACATGATGATGATGTGCTATGTGATGTTTTCTTGTTTATGGAATAGACGTATCGCCTGATCGTAAACGGATACCGCCGTCCAAAGACACCGGCAGAGGCGTCGCAAATGCGTTGCCGGCCTTTTTGAGATATGGAGGAGGATGGAGGGAAATTTTGGGGATATGGGCTTCCAGTATCCTCGCTCACTAAATGAAACACATCGGGTTCACACTGGTTTTCTCTAAGGCTGTGGTATCACCCTAGTCGAGCCGGCCTATTCGTGCCGAAGCGTGGCTCTCTCACGATATACCTCCCACGGTGATGTGATGTAATGTGATATGATGATGTACGGTATTTTACACACCAAACGCCATGTAAGCCGGTCCAGCCAGCCATTCAAGATTGCCACCCGGGCTATTGTTATTTATTCATACACCTCATAATCTTTCTTTCTACTGCCCAACTATTACTCATTTTTTTTACTTTGCCAAAATCAAAATATGCTTTGTTTACAAAGAGGCTTACAACTGTTGAGTTGAGTTACATGTCACCGGGTTCCTTGCTCCGAACCAGCCCCCCTAGAAAAGTAGATATTCTACAAACATAAACTTTAATAGGAAACTAACAAATAGAAAAGAATGACGTCTCTTGATCGCGAGTCACGTGGTCAAAACAAAATATAAGACACTACAAATGTTAGCAATTGTAGAATTAATACTAAGGCGTTTAAAATAAGGTGGACACAAACTCTGCAAATGGCACGCATGTATTTTTGAAGGTTGTGGCTTGTATATAATATATGTTAGCTGGGTTACAAACAGTGTGGCATTGTTTTCGTCGGGAGCGCACGTTTCACACGCGTGCTACGACTTGGAGTGACTGTCAAATGACAATCTCCATTACTTAACGTATTGTCTTAGTTTTTTAGTGTGGGAAGGTGTTAAAACACGGAAATTTTCTGCGTTCGTGAAAACGGTTCAATAGTAAGTGCTTGAGTGGGGCCGCTGTGTTTAAAAAGGGCAAAAGCATTCAAAGGATCATTCGAGAATGAGATGCATGATTGTCGACCGCGAACCAGAATCACACCAGACAACAGTCGCTGCGTAGAACAACAACAAGAGTCTATCATCCACGAACACCTTCAATCTCACCTAATAACAGGGCGACGGGTTCCGAAGCTGTTGCACTTCGAGCAAAAATTTGCCGCGCGTCTCACGCTCGATACAATATCTAAATTGCTGTGGGAGGTACTGGAACACCCCCTACAGTCTGTATTTATCACCCTGCGACTACCACATGTTTAGACCCCTGAAAAAAACCCTCGGAAGTCAAAGACTGAATACCAACGATAAGGTAGAGGGTTCGTGCCAACATGGCTGTCTGTCTGAGTTTCCCAAGAAATTCTTCGATAGTGAGGGGAAGTACCTAGTGCTAGTATCTAAATTTATGATTTTTTTTTCTATAGTCAATAAATATATCAGAGCGTTTGTCTCGATCATATTTAAACCACTCTTGTACTTGCATCGTGGTTACGAGGGTGTTAAACTTCATTTAATTTTGTACAACCTGTCCAAGAGGACTGATCAAACGCAGTGTTTTAAGTAATTATTTATTTTTTGGTTATATTTTTGTAGAAGGCTCGCGTTTTTAGAAAGTTGTAGAAGATTGACGTGAAGATTTCGATCCTGCGCCTGATTTCTCCAGTCGTATTAGATAACCGTCTCATCGGATTATAAGAGTAAGGGAAAAAGTTATGTTTGCGTATACACTTGTGCACTATAATATCTTCCGTTGCCGAAATCGGCTAGGAGAACATACCTTTACATCATTACTTGCCGGACCTGATAACTCTATGACACACCAAAATCAAATATAGACCGCTGCAGGCTTAAAGGCGTGAATGTATGTATATAATGTAAAAGTATTCTAGCCGTAACAAAATAAAAAAGACAGCGAATGATTTCTACTCCACTTTGAGCTTTCATTAAACCAATATTGCATTGGACTCGACGACGACCAACGGATCTCACTTTGATTATTTCAGCTTAATTCACTCACGTACTTATCTTTGATTAAAGTAACTAGGTGAAGGTTTGTTTGTGTCAATTTAGATCTAGACATCTAACGAGAGTTTTTATAATTTTACTTAGTTAACTCGGTGTATTCTACCATGGTTGTATACCTACATTGTGGTTTCAAAAAGCTAGTATATTATGATGTATATACGAGAGAGTAAGGAATCGAAAAATTTGCTTTATTTTTTGTTTTTTTTTAAAGTAAACTCCCGCTTCTAGTATATACATCCCTTTTTTAACTTGTGGAAACCCCCTCGGGCCTTCACCCCACCGGGGTTTGCGGTGGGGCGGTGTGTTGGAATCGAATCGACTAAAACCACTCGGTTTGCCAATCTGAGGGATCCTGGAACTGCTGCTATTAACATATCCGGACCTAGGAATGGGTATCATGTCCTTCCAAATCAAAAGGAGGATCTTCTCACCAGGCGAGGTGATCATGCCTGGTGGACCACTGCCCAATGTCGACGTTGCAGAGTTGTACAAAAACTAATCTGCGCAAGAACGACTATTGCGCGATGCAGGATTGGTAGTTTCTTCGTGTAGTACATTACTCCGTAGTTCAGTATATCTGTGGTAGATGGTGCTGTAGTATGTTTCTTTGTTGCGCTGTATGTGGAATTCACCACACCTCATTTATTATAATTGGATTCGGACTACTACTTTAACCCTTCCAGGTTCACCGTAATTGGGTAAAAGTAGTATAAGCTTTTATCCACCATACTATAATCTATATATGGATGAAGTTTGACTTCAAAGTAGTTAACTGATCTGATATCATTGATAAACAAATCGGTGTTAGTGCCATCTACTAGATTCAAATTATATATATACATGAATTACTCGTGTTAATATAGATAAGATTGCATACACATACATATATTTTAAAAGAAACATAATATAAATAGAGACCAAACAAAGCACCCATTAGTTATTACAATCAATGCAGTGACGTAACCCAATGATCCCTATCAATGTTAGGGTACGGTATTAGCCCAAATGTCTGAGATTTAAAGTTTAACTCCGGAACGTGGAACTTTGCTGCATGTAAATGACGGTCACTAATTGGAATTTTGACTATGGATTAGATAGTTTGGAAATCACGCAATTATAACTTTGGTTCCGGTAAGTAAAATTGGCAAATAGGATTAAATTTTCTGTACTTTTTGAGTTACTTGAATCCTTTATACTATAAAGGTGAAAGTTTTTAATATTTGTTTGTATATTTGTTACGTGTTCGCACCCACACAGCTCAACGAATTTCGATAATGTTGCTATTTTTAAGACATAAGCTATTTTTATGCCAAAAATTTGATGCTCCTGTGAAATGAGCCTATCTAATACAATACACGGGACGCTATAGTAGAAACATCAAGACAATAGCTTGTTAATGAAACACGGCTTCCATATCTTGAAAACAGTCGCAAATCATATTTTGTTCTATTGATTGGTTTTGTATTTTAAATGATTATACGGAAGTGCAGTGGTTAATTTCTAATTATCCAATGAAATGAGGAAAGTATAACACAAAACGTTTATTAAGATTTACAAAATAAGTAAATCTTTAAAAACTTTCCTCGGCAGAGGGAGAGCCACGCTTCGGCATGCATGGGCCAGCTTGACCGGAGTGATACCACGGCCTCACAGACAACTGGTGTAAAACAGCGCCTGCGCTGTGTTTCACTGATCCGGTATCCTCACTGAGTGATTGAGGATACCGGAGGCCCATAATCCAACCCTTTCCTTAATCCCCCTTCCCATCCCCCAAGGGCGACAACGCACTTGTGACGCCCCTGGTGTTGCGGTTGTCCATGGGCGGTGGCAATCGTTTACCATCAGGTGATACGTCTGCTCGTTTGCCCCCTATAACATAAAAAAAGACATGCATCGGTATGACTGTGCCAAGGCGACCAGGGTTAAAAAATTTAATTGGTTTACTTTCACCACGAAAGTGAGGTTACTGGAGACCAGAATCACAAGGAACCCCTTTCCCCTTTGGGCCTTGCTTTCTGATTTTGAATAGAAGGGCAAGATTTAGAAATATATTCACTTTACAAACAAACAAGATACGGACACAAAGAATACCCAGAGTCAGAACAACAATTTGGTGACTACAAAAACTGTTGTCGACTGCTCTACAACATCCATGCATTTAAGTTGAAGTCAGCATGAGTCTCCTTTACAGCAATGCACTTGTGACGTTTGAGTTCCAGCTGTATATGAGCGCTGGTTGTCACTTACTGTGAATAATAGATATAATTTTTATATTAATATCTAAATCCCTACTACGTATAAACTTTTGATAAAATTGATATAGCTTATGTCACTCGCTTACAAATCTATTGACACCTCAATAATTAAAATCTAGTCAGTAGTTTTTTAACCCCCGACGCAAAAACATGGTTGTTTTAAGTTTGACGACAACAACGACAGTTATAAACGATTTTCATGAAATTTGGTATGCAGGGGGTTCCGGGGCGATAAATTGGTCTATCTACAACGAAGTTTTTGTAAAAATTACCAACCAAAACGAAGCGAAACTCGGTCATTCAGTTACAGTCAGTTACATAGTATACGATGTATCAATATTCTCTAAACATTTTTTCCAGCAAAGACATAAAACTACGAGGCTTCGAGTTATTGTAGGCTAAAACAATTCCTAACCACATCCCTTTTCGACGTAGTACAAAACCCTCCAATAAATAGTTTGCGGCGAAGTGTTGCCATAGAAATATATTGTTTTTGGGTCGTGTTTTATTTCTTGAGAGGGTATTGGTGGTGCAGCTCCGAAATAAGACTTTTTTGGATTCACAATTGATAGTTATTTCTGTACCTTTAGATCAGTTAGTTAAGTGAGTAATAGCCATAGGCATATTCAGCTTAATAACTCTTTATTTGTGTAATATTGTTACAATATCATATACATGATGTCTCGGATAGATAATTTGCAAACTGCGACTTTGCTGCTAAAAGCATTGTTGCTACGGGAATTCACCGGAGTTATGCCATGGCCTCACATAATGCTGCAAAAAGTATTGTTGCTACGGGAATTCACCGGAGTTATAGCCGGAGTTATAACATGGCTTCACAAAATACTGATATTATGGAAATCTTTCGTTGCTTTACACCGAGTGTACGAAGCTACCCCCACCTTAGCCGTGATGCAAGTGTTTTGCGTCGATTATACTACTAAAATGACTCCCTATTTTATTATATTATTGGCATATATTTAATTTTAGCATAGACTTATCGCTAAGATGTGAACTTGCCTAAGGAGCTAAGTTGTCCCCCGTTTAACTCTTTTGTCTCAAAGGGAATAATGAGAGAATGCCTATTGAACCATAAAAAGTGTCTTTCAGACATCTTAAGAGATTTTGAATAATAAAGACAGTAAGTAGTAGCTGAAAGTAAAGTGAAACGAAAAGATTGGCAACGCATTTATATCTTTCTGGTTGCTGGTTTCTACTGGCGAAGATAATAATAGGTATTATTTTCAGGTATCTGTTTAAAACGCTATCTAGCCCAGACTAAGCAGAGCTTATTTTATGGGTACTAGACAACTGATATAAATGCATATTATATACTTCAATCATCAAATCATACAAATATATAAATATAAATATTTGTATGATATGCAAATATTTCGTCCGATTCGGTATTTGAAGCCGAGACATGCGCCACCGGACCAGTCTTATCATATAATAATACAAAAAAAGATACAAAAAGAGAAAGGTACAAGAAAAGACACAAGAAAGGAAAACCATACCAAGCTTTTCCTTGCTTGTATCTCAAAATCAGATGGTCAATCTAACTACTTCCATATGAAAAAAATGTAATAGACAATAAATAATCGCTATCGCTTGCAGTTATTTACTCCCTATATGTATAATAAACCCGACAAATCTTCAGGATTACAATATTAATGTATGCAGAAATTAGTATTCATACATTAATCAATTAATTAGTGGTTATGCATTTCGGATATATTACGTTACGTACAGTAATATAATTAGCATAATTTGTGCTTAATTGCGACTATATTTGATAGAAGATATATTTCGGTCGTTATGTAACTGTAGAATTTATGATCTTGAAGTTACCATCAACAGCTTTTAAAGAGTTTGAAATAGCAGGTTAACACCTCATTTATAAGGACAGGCATATGTCTAGCAGTGGACTTGCTATAATTGATATCAGTAATTACTGACCTTTATTTGGGTTTTATTGGCATACGCTGCCTGATTCCGAATAAGACAGTACCTGTAAAGTGTTAACTAATATGTTGATCTGATTATTGATAGAGTTGATTGATGAAATTATTGTCACATAAATAACAATGTTTTCTGTTCTTACAGGTAAATTACAAAACTTGCGAGTCTTGTGAAATGGGAAACAAAACTCAAAATGAAACAGCAGGAATCATTGGATAAGACGCTTTTATTTAAAGTAAGATGGTATCGTAACTGAGTTTAATATTTCATTTATTGTTAGAATTTTATAGTCACCACCAAATCAGCCATAGGGCTCACTCCTTAATTTTAAAGAAAGCCCTTTAAAATATTCCTTGCAATCACAAAATATATTTTTTATATTTTGTGATTGCAGGTTTGCGCAGAAATTAAATGTGATGTTGTCCTAGCCGATTACGGCCATGGCGGCCAGTCTCAACGGAGACCAGTCAACTACGCAAGAGATATTATAGTGCACAAGTGTGTGCGCAAACACATGAACACTCTCTGTTCCCTCACTCTCATAATCCGATGGGACGGTTAACCGACACGATCAGGGAGAGATCAGGCGCAAGACCGACAGTTTTATGTGCTCTTCGAGGTACCTTAACTTCCAAACTACGAACTTTTATTAAGTATTTATACAATCAGAAAAACTTAATAACACTTTTGGCCCGACCCGGGATTTGAACCCGCGATCTCTTGATTGGCAGTCGTATACTTCAATTTTAGACCAATGCACGTATGTGTCGGCTCCGACATCCGATATCGGGCTGGACTATTGTCCATCATATTTGAAAGACATACATATTTCAAACATTTGACTTCCTCCGATATCGTATTGGCGCACGATCGTATCGGGTAATGTGAAAACCTTCTTACCCGCAATTTCTACGGTTATTTAAACGTAATATCCAATGAAAAGAAAATCATTATTGTCCGTGTTTATTATTCCATTTCATTAAAATAATCTTCGTCAAAAAAGTTCCGATAATGACGTTAAACTCTTCAACAACAGTTTTCTCATTTAATGTCAACCGTCATGTCATACGATTAATGAAATTAACACAAATAACGGCCATAAATGACATCACGTGTGATTTAATTTGCCGCTCCTTAATATATATTCGTGTCGATTAGGGATAAAGTTGTTTTCACACATTTAATCGACTTAGGGTTCCCTCGTGACCAAAAAACACGATTATATCATAAAACGAGCACCCCTATAAAGACTAATTCCTTTACTGATTACCTCCCTGAAGACTAACTAAACCAGATCCGGGGAAAGAATAAAAATAAACTTAATTACCTCCGCTTAGAAAACATCGTAAAGGACGAAAGGGGTCTTGATAAAATGGACTTGACACGGGTGGTAATGGAGTCTTTCGCTGTTAAATAATTGCCGTTGCACAATTTTCTATCTTTAGCGCATAGAATTAAGATTGGAATTTGCTTGGCGGGTTCCGAGACGGGATTAATTAGAATAAAACAGCTCCTACCGCATCCTTCTCTCCTGGTAGTTGGAGCCAGGTCCAGCTAATTAGAAAAAAGGTGATTAACTTGGTCTCATATATAAAGCAGAATTAAGAGAATCGTTCAATTCTAATTTACTATAATTAGTTTAAAAAGAAATAAATATAATTCTACTTTCAGATATTTGATTTATGATTATCTTTAATAATATAAGGTATTGTTATACCCCTAAACGGGCATACATAAACCATGTCACACGAAGGGGGATGAAGCGTGACAATGTATGATAATGAATTAAATTTTAATCTTCGTATTAAAATACGCAGTTAGAATTTTTAACAGTAATAAAGGTTTCCTTTTTTTCTCTCTCTCTCTTAAGACTTAATTAAAAAGGAAATAATATAAAATATTAAGGACTATTTTTTTTCAAGCAGCTCCGCCCATGTGTGTCTTGGTTAAAGTGGTAAATAGTGGCTTATGTATTTTTCTAATGTATAAGCTATATTACTGTAAATTGCGTGAAAAAGTAATAAACCTCAATACGTCTTCAAAAAATTTCGCAAATATTATATTAGTAGGAACTAAGATACCTGATATATTGAAAATGCTATTTTAATTGCATAATTTATTCATAAGTTGGAAAATTTATCACGTTATGCTAGGAAAGAGACTCACGAAAGTAATCAGCTGTAGCAAAAATAAGAGTGAGAGCTAAAACGCTATAAAATTGATGTGACGTAATTTGTGGATGATTACTAAAGTAGATGATAAATTCTGTAAAATTCGTGAATTCACGACTGGCATTTGGCCAGAAGTGACATTAAATAATTTGCTTATTATCCAGCATAAATAAAATATTATAAACTAGATTGAATTATTAGTACTAGATGATATCCACAATAGAATTCCAGTTACAATAATCTGTATAAACATCTCGTGTCAAAGTGATTGTAATCGCACTTCCCTGAACCAGCTTGACCGATTTTAATGATTAATTTTTTTTTGGTATATTCGGTAATAATGAGAATAATTCGAAGAGTTTTTACCCCTCCTAAATACTCCAAATTTTAATCCCCAACCCCCAATCTTCTTGTTAACTTTTGATATAGCAAAACAACATTTATCGGATCGGTGCTTCATCATACTAATATTATAAACGTGAATATAAGTGTGCTTGTTACGCTTTCAGGCGAAAACTACTTAGCCGATCATCATGAAACTTTGTTCGCATATTCTCGAGTGTATTAGAAGTAACAAAAAATACTTTTTTGTAAGTATCAAAAGGAAAAAATTTTTTTTTTATAAATTAGTGATATATAAATCTCTAACACAACAACGTCCAATATAAATTTGCAGACAGAAAAGCCATCTTTAAAATGGAAACTTTTAATAACCATAGATGATTTTCCTTATTTCCTTGAGCCGTTCCACGTTTAAACAGGATAAATTAATTTTCAGGATTCCCGGAATCGTTTGATCTCGGGACAAACGAAATTAAGATTAAATATCAAATGTTCAACTTTTTTTAAATTTACTTTTTTACAAAATGATTATAATGAACTGACGTTGTACAAAAAATACATGTTCATAATATCCCAGTGATATCATCGCTTTTGATCTCGTCGATTGTTTCTGTAATAAATTTGTGACCCTAATGAGTCTCGGCTGGGACAAATAAATTGTGTGCTGAGCAGAATCATATGTTCTGTGTCTAGGTGAAAATCTGTGATATATATGTATATCGAAACATTTAAGTACATATATCAGAAATCAGAGTTATAGGGGACAAACGAGCAGACGCATCGCGTGATAATAAACAATTACCGCCGCCCATGGACACCCACAACACCAGGGGCGTCACAAGTGCGTTGCCACCCTTGGGGGATGGGAAGGGCAATTAGGGGAAGGGTAGGATTATGGGCCTCCGGTATTCTCATTCACTCGGTGAAACACAGCGCAGGCGCTGTTTCACACCGGTTTTCTGTGTTCAAGATATGTAAAGTTAATATGTATTTATATTTAAAACTGTATTTTATTTTCGATAAGATCACATTGGTCACATACCTGTTCTCTTTGATTTACGTACATAAATACCCAATAAATGTCCTGCTGTCGGTAGTGTTGCGCTTCGGGTTGTTAATCTTGACTAATAACGGTTAGGTTAATACGATGACTGAATGCTCGTATGCCATCTATTTGAACAGGCTGACTCACAGCTATGATCCTTCCTTCAAAAGGCTATTCCAGACCCTATACTGTACTCGCTTTGTAATATCAATATTGATAGACTTAAAAAAATGACATACCTGTTGTTTGTTTTGGCATTCCGTGCTAGAGTTACTCGAAGGAAATGCCGGTGCTTTCTAGCTCAAATGCCCGACCTTAAAAATATCTGTAAAAGATTTAGTCACCAAAATAAATATAATTTTTCGTACACTTTCATCAAAAATTCTCTCTAAATGTTTGTATGACAAATATAAGTAAAGATCATTACTATCAAAGTATTGTTATGTACCAAGTTATCAAAATAAATATATTGAAAACCTATTGGAACTGCTATAAAACCTCTTGGGAGCCGTTTTATGTATTTTATTATTTGAGATTGTAACAGAAGATTACTTTTTGATACTTTTTTGTAACATATTTTAGATATTACATAAGTTAAATACACATTTATACGATAATAGCTTTTATTGTGTCAGAGGGCTGGTCAGCCGCAGAACAGATAACCGTTCTAACCGGTTCTTGAGTGGCGTCCACAGGCCAGGAGCAGTGATGATTTGTGCAAAATTTACTGAAGAGGCCTATGTCCAGTCAATGGACTGTGATAGGCTGATGTTGATGGGAATGATAACTTTTACTTGTACACTTCTAGTAAGTTAAAAGTTAGTGACTTGACCCTACGGCCTCACAAAAACCGTATAAAGTAATTGTTTCTATCCTGTACAGCGCAGAAACCTAAAGCCCTTTTCCCTAATTACTGTGGGGGAGGACTTAAAGAACAGCAACGCTTCGCTTCTTGGGCGGCAATAAGCACTTAGCGGTGAGTGCGTATTACCATTCTTGGTGAGTGCTTCGTGGCGTTGCTGTTTTTTGAGTCCTCCCCCACATTAATTGGGGAAAAGGGGTTTGGGGGATGACATGTGTACTCGTATGTCCCTCCATTCCAAAAAAATTGATTCTAAAGCCACTTCAACGATTAAAAAAGTATTGACTTCATCATTCATTATTTAGTTATTTGTGCTTGTTAAACTTAGATCTAGAATAATCATGGAATTCGAAGCAGATTAATCATCTAAGAGCCAATTAAAAGTTTTTAGTTCTTCTTTTAGTCTAATATTGTAATCAAATAAGTTAGAAACAAACGAAAAGAATACGTGATACATAAGTGCTGATATGATACATAGCTCCACAATTACTGCAAGAGCGCAGATTGAATGCCACATTATGTCTTCTTGAAAAAGTTCAGGTTACTATAGATTAACTATGGAAATCCTTGCTTTGAAAATTTGTAAATATTTGACTTGAGGAAGTCCAAGAAAATCTTTAACTCAGCAAGTAAAAAGTGCAGATGGCAGGGCAGAAGGAAAAAAGTATCTAGGCTTGTGGTCCTTTAGTTAAAGGTACTATTATTACACAGTCGTCTTCTTCTTGGCAGCTTATTAAGACAACTACTCAACCAGGACAGAGCGATGTAAACAATGGATCGATAAGATTCCATACTACAACTACGAAATTCTAAAAATCAGAACCCCGAATTGACATTCACACATGCAAATACGTTTAACAAAAAATTCTCGATTACATTTATTATACTTCAAAACTCAAACAAGCAATCACCCAATTTTTATTTGTAATACAAAACAAATGCCCAAGAACTGGAAGTTTTAAGAGTGACTTTCAAACAATTCTATAATGAAACTCTCAATATTTATACTAAATATAAAAAACAAATAATTCTGATAACCCATCGTAACGGAAAACTCGCGAATAAATTATTAAACAAAATCTTTGCAAGTTCTATTTGGCAAAAGGGGTTATTTTATCACGAATTTTGCTTCAGTTCATTCTCAAAATGCCCCAATAGGAATACTTGGTTGTAATTAAACATGTTTCTAATTATCATTTCTGATAAACGTAATAAGTTACAGCGAAAGAGCCATTCTCATCACATCAACAGCTTTAAAGAGTTTATTCTTGGATATAGGTCTCTCTTTAGCAGAGAGGTTTTACTCTACAGTACCACGCCGACCAGACGGATTTTTATAGTTTGGTTGAAGTTTGCCTCTTCTTTACAGCGATAATGACGCCTGAACGCGACATGAAAAATGGTCTGGATCGAAGTAATGTCTTTGACTTACAATAATCTGATGTTAATAATTTTACTATTACTTTTCACTGAGTGAGAAGGGTATTCCTTCCCCTGTTTTTGAGTTTATTCTTGTAATTGCCCTTGATTCGATCCTTGATGTCTCGCATGAAACTCCTGCCAGCCATCTTTCGCAAATCACCACTCCACCTGGCCTGTGGACGTCCTACACTACGTTTGCTGAGTCGCAGTCTCCGCTCAAGAACACGTTTAGTCCAACATATATATATAGACATTAGGTATTTCATTACATCATTTATTTCAGCATAATACATAACCTATCCTAGATTATAAATAAAGAACAACTTCATCATTCACTAACACATCTTAAAACTAATTGGGATACCTAATTAAGTTTAGAGTGGCTTAGATCGAAAATGAAACGTAAGGCATTACTTGAAACCATTAAGTTTAATATTTACTGATACAATTACAAGCTCGTTTTGCGAAGCCTCTTAATGGCTATTTCTATTTTAAATTAAAAACATTAAACTAAAATTCAATTTCATCGTATTACCCGACTGTGAAAGAAGGAGTTTTATGCATTTCGAGTCTATTTTAGTATGTATATTTCTTTGGCAAGCCCTAGAGCCTAAAATATTTTTATGTAAGTGGTGTCAGTAGATTCGTCTTAGTCGTAAGAGTGACACTGGGTACATCAAAATAAAAACAAAAAAAATATTATTCAAAACTTTTGTTTCTATCTTTTCAGTTCTTCAATGAATTTAATAAAGATGACAGATATTGACGCAGTCGTTTTTTGTTCGACGTCGTCATAACGCGTAACTTGTTTCATAATTGGTTGACCTGTATCCAGTGACAAAGGGTCCTTACAGTTAAAAGTACAGCTCATATTGCGATGCCTCGTAGCAGCTCTCTCTTTCTTAAAAAAAACCTTTAAACTGAAATTCAATTACATTTTATTTCATAATTGGCTGACCTATAACCAGTGGTAAGGGTCTTGTCAGGCAAGTTATAACTATCATTAGTCGTGGATTCAATTCCCAAGGTTAATTGATGAGATGATTTATAACATATTTGATTTGCAGCTAAATAGCTGTATAAACATCATAATCGGTATGAAAACTTTTCTCATCTCAGTACAGAATTAACAATTACTTTGTATTTCCAAGCGCCTTAGATGGTAATAAAGTGTTGTTATTTTTTTGGTATGTGGAAATCAGAGCAAACATCTAAGACAATTCATACTTCGTAAAACTGCGCTCTTTATAGTATCATTTAAGCTCGGGAAACAAACACGGTATTGTTTTTAAATGAGTTCAGCAAGTACTGCGCTAATTACTCGTTTATCGACAGTCCTCGTTTCGAATACGCAATAAGATTAAACTCGACGCTTAAAACACCGAAATTAAGGTCACAATTAAGTTGTTTTTAATTCCCAAAGTGCCTGGTTGATGGCAGTAGATAAACCCTTTATTACGTAAGCAAAACTGAATGAGTGAAGTTTCCGGAGCCTCACCGCCTCTTCAGGCTTTTGGAAGAATGATTTAACTTTTATATTTTAACGATGAATCCAGCATAAAAGTAAGTTATGTATATTAGAAGACCTTACAAACATTAGTATCGTTTGTAAGTACGTATCTAATTATAATTTTTTTTTTTTAATTTCATGCTAAATCGTAACACTGTTTACTGTTGATGTTGTATACAGTTGTAACTGGATGACAGGTTTACTGTACTGTGCGTTAAGACTGCATTTTATATTTCATTAATCTGTTATCTATATATGTGCCTATTGATTAAAATGAAATGTGTTTTGTCACGTGGGGTTTGAACTTATAATACTCAACGTAGTAGCATTCACAAAAGGCATAGAAAAATGTTAAGGCTTTTATTTATGTCTCTTCAGATGCCAGTGCCCATTGATGGTTCTAAGTTACCGTCAAGGGATTTATATGCTTCTTGGTGAATTGGTTAGGATTAATTTTAAACTTAAAAAGTACCCTTACTGTATGATCAAATGACACTAAAACATGACGGTACATGCTCAAACATGAAATCTGCCGGACTAATTCTAAGCAAACGTTCCAGAACACTACTGCATTAAATAATAATATTTATGTCAGTCATGGACGTCTTTCGTCTCCGATGAGTCATCATCGGACATAGGCCTCACCAAAGTTTCTCCAAAACAACCTGCCCTATGCTGTCCATTTTCAATAGATTCCTGCAGTCATTGGACCACCTTGTAGGAGTCTACCTAGATTGCGTCTTCCAGGTGATCGCTACCTCAGACCTTTTCCTGTTTTTGTATTGTTTAACAGAAAATTGTTGTTGAGCAATTCTTTCTATTTCACCTTTGTTAGCGGCCGCAGCCCAAACCCTTCCTCCTTTTGAAACAAGATTTAATAAGCGTCAACCCCTTTCTAACTCTTGACTTGCAGACTGACGAAGTGAAACTACAATTTATAGTTACGGAATCCAAAACCCAATAATTTAATAAGATCGACGTAAGTGTAGTTGCTAATCAGACGCTATATTGCCACAAATACATACCATAAATATTCTAAATTATTTTTTAAAGTCACTTTCAGACTTAACAAT
This sequence comes from Hyphantria cunea, assembly GCA_003709505.1. Taxonomy (NCBI): domain Eukaryota; kingdom Metazoa; phylum Arthropoda; class Insecta; order Lepidoptera; family Erebidae; genus Hyphantria; species Hyphantria cunea. The sequence goes on along the minus strand of PKRV01001083.1, from coordinate 207,258 downwards.
GTGAGGCGTCATCTATGGATAAAAATATTCTTCCCACTCACTAATTGAACCTCCGACAACATTAGATACCTTAGAAAGATGTTTTGATATTGTATGATAAAAACATGCAAACAGTATGAAAACTTTTGGTACAATTTAAAGCATCAGTTATTACTAAGTAACTCATTATAATTTCACGAGATGGCATTGAACAGCAATAATATTTTACTAATAATAATAATTCATTATAAATGTATAAACGTGGGGGTGTGTGGGGGCGAACCACAATCTTTCGGCCCCAGCCAACCTCACCTGCACGCGGTGCACCCTGCTAGATAACAAACGAGGCTCTGGCGAGCGACCGATGGCGGTATATCCATCCTAAAAGGCGTAACTAAATACAATAGGCCGGTGATGGGCAGCAGCGTCACCGGTGCAACAAGTTACGCCCTGCGATCACCAACCCGCCTGCCCAGCGTGGTGATTATGGGCTGACCCCCTCCATGAGTAAGCAACAGAAGCCACGGCCCCCAGTTCCCGGTAGTCCCGCTATTCCTGGTCATGGTGGCGACCACGGTTACGGTGGGACAGGGGGTGCTAAGAATCACCGGGTTACGGGAGGCCACCACAAAAGACTGACCCTGGCAACGTACAACGGCCGCACGTTACGGCTAGACTCGCATCTGGTACAACTTGAGGAGGAACTTGGGAAGATTAGGTGGCATATCTTAGGGTTATGTGAAGTCCGAAGAGAGGGGGAGGATACCATAATCCTGGACTCAGGTCACCTGATGTACTTCCGCGAGGGAGACCAACGATCCCAAGGTGGCGTGGGGTTTCTGGTAAACAAGTCGCTTTCTGGCAACGTTGTGGAAATTTCCAGTGTGTCGAACAGGGTAGCGTACCTCATTGTCAAGCTTACCGAGAGGTATAGCCTCAAGGTAATACAAGTGTACGCACCGACCTCGGCTCACTCAGACGATGAGGTGGAGGATATGTTCGATGACATATCGAGGGCCCTCCACTCCACTACTAAAACCCACTACAACGTTGTTATGGGTGACTTCAACGCCAAAGTGGGAGTACAAACTTGCGGCGAATCGGTAATAGGATCCCATGGATTTGGAAACAGGAATCATAGGGGGCAAATGCTCATCAACTTTCTCGAGCGGGAGGGGCTGTTTTTGATGAACTCATTTTTCGAGAAGCGGCCCCAAAGAAAGTGGACGTGGAAAAGCCCGGACGCTATGACAAAAAATGAGATCGATTTCATCATAACGGACAGGAGGCACATATTCAGAGACGTCTCAGTGCTCAATAGGTTTAACACCGGTAGCGATCACCGACTAGTCCGAGGTTCTCTGAATATCAACTTCAAGGCTGAACGTGTCCGCATGATGAAGTCCAGGCTCCGACCAACTCTGCTCCAAGTCGAGATGGGATCTGAAAAATTCCAGTCAAATCTGGAAAACCGATTTGTTGCCATGGAAACCACAAGAGACGTAAACCAGAACCTTGAAAATGTGGTTCGAATCCTCAGGAGTGAAGGTACGAGATTTTGTCAAATGCAGCGTACAGACACGAAGTCGAAGCTTTCAGAAAGGACACTAGGGTTAATGAAGGAAAGACGTGAGAACCCGCCAGTCACTTCATCGGCAAAACGGACTCTAAACCGAGAGATTAGTAAGCGTGTACGACACGACCTCCGATGCTCCAACACTCTTTTGATTGAAAGAGCAATCGAGCAGAATCGGGGGTCAAAAGTGTTTGTGAAATCTCTTGGAAGAAGCCATTTGACGAAGCTGACCACAGTAAGCGGAGAAGTCGTTGCTTCCAAGCTGGCTGTCCTTTCGGAAGTAGAAAGCTTCTATGGCGATTTGTACGCTTCGCATGCATCTCGACCTGATCCCGAAAATGAGGACCCTCGGGCCAAATTAACACGCCACTTCACCGAAGATCTGCCAGAAGTCAGCATTGACGAAATCGAGATGGCTCTTAGACAGCTGAAAAATGGAAAAGCCCCTGGAGAGGATGGCGTTACTACAGAGCTGTTAAAGGCTGGAGGTAAACCCGTATTAAAGGCGCTCCAAAAGCTTTTCAACGCTGTCCTGTTCGAAGGGAGGACTCCAGAGGCGTGGAGTAGGAGTGTGGTCGTCCTGTTCTTCAAAAAGGGAAATAAAACCATGTTGAGGAACTATCGGCCCATTTCCCTCTTGAGCCACGTCTATAAGCTGTTTTCAAGAGTCATCACGAACCGTCTTGCGCGAAGACTCGACGAATACCAGCCACCGGAGCAGGCTGGGTTTCGGAGCGGATATGGCACCATAGACCACATCCACACAGTGCGGCAGATAATACAGAAGACCGAAGAGTATAATCAGCCCCTGTGTCTAGCATTTGTGGACTATGAAAAGGCCTTTGACTCGATTGAGATCTGGTCTGTTCTGGAGTCCCTGCAGCGTTGCCAAGTAGATTGGCGGTACGTCCGAGTGTTGAGATGTCTCTACAAAGCCGCTACTATGTCCGTCCAAGTACAGGATCAGCATACAAGACCCATACCATTGCATCGAGGAGTGAGGCAAGGGGACGTTATATCCCCGAAATTATTCACTAATGCAATGGAGGACCTGTTTAAGACGCTGCACTGGAAAAGGCGCGGTATCAACATCAATGGCGAATACATCTCTCACTTGCGATTTGCAGATGACATCGTCATCATGGCAGAGACGTTGCAGGACCTACAACAGATGCTGAACGACCTGGCTGACTCGTCTGTGCGCATCGGCCTACGGATGAACTTCGACAAGACCAAGGTCATGTTCAATGAACATGTACTACCGGAACCGGTTGCGGTACACGGTGCCGTTCTCGAAGTTGTTCAAAAATATGTATACCTCGGGCAGGCTTTGCAGTTAGGTAGAAACAGCTTTGAGGACGAGGTGAACAGAAGAATCCAGCTGGGTTGGGCAGCGTTTGGGAAACTTCGTCGGGTCTTCTCATCATCGATCCCACAGTGCCTAAAGACGAAAGTCTTCAATGCGTGCGTCCTACCCGTAATGACTTACGGAGCCGAAACGTGGACACTTACGGTTCGACTGGTCCATAAGTTTAAAGTCGCTCAGCGTGCAATGGAGAGGTATATGCTCGGCGTTTCTCTAAGGGATCGCATTAGAAACGAGGTGATCCGACAAAGAACCAGGGTCATCGACGTAGCCCACAGGATTAGCAAGCTGAAGTGGCAGTGGGCTGGCCACATTTGCCGAAGAACCGATAACCGTTGGGGTAAACGAGTTCTTGAGTGGAGACCGCGTCTCGGCAAACGTAGTGTAGGACGTCCACAAGCCAGGTGGAGCGATGATTTGCGCAAGACGGCTGGCAGGAGCTGGATGCGAGAAGCCATAGATCGAACTAAGTGGCGTGAAATTGGAGAGGCCTATGTCCAGCAGTGGACTGCGATAGGCTGATGATGAAACGTAGTTCTTTTATCCTTGTGAATACGTTAAATCTACTAACAAAAGCATTAAAAATACTACCCCTTGTTTTAATATATCCACCGAAATATAATACCCATCTATTTATACACCAGGATTTAATATTCCCTTTGACATGAGGTAGAATAAGTTTTATGAGAATTTGTGTCTGGATTCCGGCACGCAAATGGTTTAATTTGGTAGGCGACACCTTGTCAGAATTATTCATTCTCATTAGTATTTCATATTATCATTGCCTACAATTTTTTCGCCACCAAATTATTTCACGAAATACTAAATCTGATTTTAGTTACTTTGTGTTGACAAAATATTCTATCTACATTAAGGTAAAACTAAGAAAAAAAAGTTAATAAAGTAAGTTATTAAAGTAAATTTTAAATTTACATAAACGATTCAAATCTTATAATTCGTAATTATTCGCTTAAGTGCAATCACATAATTAACACTTATCGGTATTTCGATGTATATACTTTCGTGAAAGCTGCATTCACAGGCTGACTCCGAAACGGGACTTTACAAATACATATGAAATAGACCCAAGAACAACTAGACTTACAATTTATGAATCACACAAAGTATTTTCTCGAGTAGGTTGAACCTAAAAAACTGAACTCAGTAGAACGGGAGGAGGTGACCGCCTTAACTACTAGGTCATCCGTGCAATCTAAAGTCCTCTGAGCACTAAAAGATTTTTTTTTTCAAACGAGTTGTTTCATATATAACGACTTCAACCAAACATACAAATACTTCAGCTTCATAAAATTAGTATAGATTTATTACGTAGCTTTATCTTGTTCGTCTTAAATTATTTAAGTATTTATTGACTTCTATGAAACCCAATGTTGCAGAATAAACTCAATAGGCCGCCATAGTGTGGGACACCATGCTGCATGGTTGAATTTATGAATTCACAATGAGTATGGTGACCACCACTGCTATGCGATTCTGCTCAAGTTTTGCAGTAGAGTCACTTTGACAGGCCCATATACGGGCCAAAAGTGTTATTGAGTTTTTCTAATTATATCAATACTTAATAACAGCTCGGAATTTGGAAGTTGGGGTCTGAACCCCCGTGCCTCGGAGAGCACGTAAAACTGTCATTCCTGCGCCTGATCTCTCCCTGATCGTGTCGGTTAAACGTCGGATTATGAGAGTGACGGAACAGAGAGTACACCTGTGTTTGCGCACGCACTTGTGCACTATAATATTTCCTGCGTAATTGGCTGGTCTCCGTTGAGTTGAATCCTAGGAGAATATAATATATATTAAAAAATCTCAAACGTAATAATGGCATACCATATTTTTCTGCCAACGTTTTCAACTATCACAAGAAAATAGTTTAAAAAAGACAAATGATAGCAATCAAGGGAAGGAGCAGACAGACCATTTGCTACACAAGAGCCGATCGGTCTAGTGGTTAAGGGTTCTAATTACAATGCCAAATGTCAGTGAATTTGATACCTACACAGAATAGATAGATAGAAATAGATAGAATAGACAACATTATGATGAACAAGGTTAGTTGTTCATTGTCTGTTTGTAATTTACCTATATTGTCTATACGATGAAGTGTTTTGAAACATAAGTTAATTATATGTTTATAATGTTAGATTTATAGTGAAGTTTATACCATGGGAGAGCCATGCTTCGGCATGAATGGGCCGGCTCGACCGGAGTTATACCACAGCCTTAAAGAAAAACGATGTGAAACAGCGCTTACGCTGTGTTTGTGAGTGAGTGAGAATACTGGAGGCCCATACCCAATCCCCTTCCCCATCCCCCAAGGCCGGCAACGCACTTGTGACACCTCTGATGTTGCAGGTGTCCATGGGCGGCGGCAATCGCTTACCCCCTGGGTAATATTACAAAAAAATAATATGAGGATAATAAGTGTGGTTGACGGTTTCTCAGTAATTATTATATTTATATAATTAATGTAAGAATTTGTTTTCACTATTTGAACCGCCCCAAACAGTAATACCATACATTTTAGCAGCTATTGTTTAAAAAAAACTAACTGTGCCAAATGTCATACTCGAGAAGGTACACAGATTTATTTCAAGTATTATTATATAGATTCTTTATTTATGTCCATATAAATATAATGAGCAACAACATAATTATTATCCGCATAGACTCTACACATAGAAATAATATACATGTATAGTCCATTCGCTTAGATTGGGGATCTTGATCGCGCTGCCGTTGCAACTGCGGCAAGCTGGCACAAAATCAAAGGGCACGCCTGTGGCGTACATCCACAAGCTAGTACGATTTGTCAATTACGGCGTTGTATGAATTAATGTATTCGTATTTCACAACAATAACCAAAATTTTGTGCGGGTGCACCAACACTATCTCAACGAATGGACTATATTATAATCTCCCCTACCCAAGCGGTCCCAATTTATCACACAATACGAATATATGTTGATTTTTCTTTATAATCTTTTTGATATACGATCCCTCGATTTTGGTGTAACAATTTGCGAGTTAATAACAAAGGGAGCTGATTTTTATTCAATTGAAAAAAGGACTATGTTGATAATTCATCTCTCACGTTGGTGAATAAAGGACTACATCCCATATTTGTAAATCATGGTACTTACTACCTTTGAGAGACAGGATACCGGATTATATTTCTCGAAGATAGACATTTACAAGCGACCTGGATACATTCCTTTAGAATGTAGTGTAATGTGAATGTAATCATTTTTTCTAAAAGCCTTTTGTCTATCCTAAAAATAATGTATTTATTGGAAACATGATATATAGAACCCGGGTCCTTTATGCGGGACATGAAAAGGTATCTCACTAAGCGACCATTATGTGAGTCAGCGTGCTGTATTTCCCATATCTACAATAGGGATGTTGACCACCACTTTTGGTTCTACTCATGTTTTCCATCAGGTAGATTAAAGTCATTTTGGCAGGTCTTATATTGAAAAAAAAAGACAGCATAAACATTGAGCAGTTTCAAAATCAGATGCTAAAACTGATACCCTAGAGGGCCGGGGTTTGATAATGTGGTAACACACTTATAACTTTCGAATAGAAGATGTCTAAGAGCGCTGACAGTCACTTGTCATTATAAGAACTGTCTCTTCGAATAACCTTTTAAAAAAAATCAATTCCTCAAAGTAAAAGAACTATCGACCAATCGGAATCAAGTAATCTCGCAAACTGCAACGCCCCGTAAGCTGCACGACCGCCTCCGCCGTACGCTCACAGAATCAAATAACAACCATTCAATCGAAAGAAACGGACATTCAGAAATACGATCTATTTTGCACGTGACTACTTTCGTTTTGTTACAAAAGGAATGAAACTAGATCGAAGTTACGCTTTGACTGAGAAAGGTGAGAGTTCAAACATGGTTTACCTGTCGGAATTACTAAAATAAAGAATTGTGATAGCAAAATTTATCGCCCGGTACACCAATTGATGAATTATAAGTATTTATTATGACTAATCACAAAGCATTTATTACACTTTACATGATTATGTAAAGTAGAACAATTAGGTTCAGGAGATTTCCTGAACCTAATTGTAATATTTATAGAAATATTTATCTCGGTCGCGTAGTGGTAGCATAGGCGTTTTGTGCTTGAGGTCTCGGGTTCGAATCCCAATTGTGACAAAATGTTGTATCACCTGCAAATATTTGTTTCGGAGTTTGAGTATTTTCTATGTATGTATTTACAAAAAAATGTTTATATATATTTATAATAGTTGTCTAGTACCTATAACGCAAGCTCTGCTTAGTTTGGGATTAGATGGCGTTGTGTGTTAGGTATCCGAAATAATTATTTATTATTTTAATAATAATTGGAAACATCTCTGCCCTGTGATATCAAATTAACCAGACAATCAGTAGTTCAACCCGACACGGAACGGATAATCGTATTGCTGTGTGAACGTCAGGAACGTTAGCTAAATTATTAGTATCATTAACTATTGGATGACTGATTCAAGTAGCCTGTCACAAATATATAATCACTACATATTATAAAACAATGTCCTCCACCGCGTCTGGCTGTCTATTCGTGATAAGCTCAAAAACCACAGCACGAATTTTTATGCGGTTTTTACTTAGTGATGTTTGAGGAAGGTTTTCATATATAATTTATAAAATTTTTGAGAATATCGGTTAAAACATATCGGTGTTTATTGAAGACGTCGGAAAAAATTAAACCTTTATCTCAGAGAAACATACGCTATATTTATATTGTGTGCGAACACGTGCGAAGCCAGGGTGGGTTGCTAGTACTAAAATATATATTTACACCAGAGTTTTTCAGTTTTTACAACCTATTTAGATGTATGGATAATCTTAAGTTATGTAATCAACCTTAATTAGAACGTCATACCCAAGATTTTATTAAAAAATTAAAATAGAAATCTATACACCGAAATGGCCTGCGGTTTTCTCAGAAAGGTTAGGCCTTAACGGTCCGGGAAATTAAATTAAAAAAAATTAAAATTTTCTTTACGTTTATGCCAATTATATATTTTGATTGAAATAAGTATTCCGGCCATCAACACACAACGCTATCTAGTCCCAATCTACGCAGCGCTTGTGTTATGTGTACTAGAATTATATTAATTGATATTAATACATAAATACTTTCGCTTTAGTAAATACATACATGTTATACAAAGAAGGCGCCCATAGCCCAGTTGCACTCGGTGTTTAGAAACAATCACCGAGGGTAAGCAACGACGGCGCGGTCAGTACCTAGATGGGTGACCGCTAGTGGCATGATATCATGAGCGTCTCCGTGATTCGGAGGTCACGTTAAGCAGTCGGTCCCGGTTGTTATCATACGATAACAGTCGTGAAGCTTAGTTGGAGGCCTTTGGGCGGTTTGAAAACATCCGACGGTTAGATTACGTAGCCACAACGTTGTCTTGCCAGTCTCCAACCCGCACTTGGCCAGCGTGGGGACGTATGGCCTTAACCCTCTCCTGAGAGGAGACCCGGGCCCAGCAGTGGGACGTTATGGGTTGTTGATGATACAAAGAAAACACACAAACTTTGAAACAAATATTTTCATATCATACAAACATTTGGTCCGACCAGGGAATCAAACCCGAGACTTCAAAATCAGCAGTCGCATACGCTACTGCTGCGCCACATTTAATCCAAACAACTCTTTTAGTGTCTAATACCAAACAAAGGTTAATTAAAACAAATATGAATAATTTTATATACAATCATATAACAAAATATATACAGCCTATGTCACCCGTATTATTCTTACAAATCTCTTGACACCTCTTATTGAAAATCGGTTTAGTTGCTATGTTCCACATTAAAACCTACAATTATACATAAACTGCCAAAACTTTTTCGCTTCTCCACAGTTAGGTAATTTTATCAAAAAAAAACCAACTTCGAGAACTGAACCAAATTGAAATGGAACCTCACGCAAAGCACCAGCTTTCAAATAAAAGAATATCATCAAAATCGGTCCACCTAGCCAAAAGTTCTGAGGTAAGAAACATAAAAGAAAATTTGAAACGGTTGAATGGTAAAATTACTTCTTTATTGAATTTGGTTAATTAATAACCATTGCATTTGTGAGGAGCCAAAAATCAACAACACTACTCATATTTCCTATAACATACCAAGCTAAAATTAATAATTTAGTCGAGTACTCTTACTCCAAAATACATCTTCATCATCATCAAACATCATTTTAGAAAAGAGCTGATACTCTTACACTGCTGGACCGATATTAACCTAACATAGCTAAAAACCAGCGCAAGGAAATTGACTTTCTAATGAAAGAATCCGCATCGAAATCGCTCCATCGGTCTAAGAGCTCCGATGCTACTGACAGAAACACACACACATCGATACAGACACCGACGTGAAACTCATAACACACCCTTTTTGCGTCGGGGATTCAAAATCATCCTCTGAGTCTTTGTTCAATTAGTTTGGAATTGGCTTTTGGTCTATTAAGACTCGACTGAGCTTCAATTCGTTGTATGGAGCTACTGCCATTAAATCTTCACAACCCTAGTACTAAGCGATATCTAAATTCGATAAGCAGACTGTTCTTTGATTTTTAAAGTTCTAACTACCCGTATCGATTATAGCAGATTATGTACATATGGCAATCGATGGCTAAACATGCTCTCCTAGGTACTGAGGGCTCTTAATGTGTTATGAATGGTCATCCTGCTATAAACTGACCTGGCTAGAAACGCTTGTCTTTGCAATACATTACCTACTCGATTACTACCTAGCCATGAGCCTCTCGTTTAAAAGTCACTCCATAAAATATAATAATTATTTGAAATGAAATTTTTAAATAATTGAAACTCTTGAATAATTTATCATAATTGAGTGTATGTGTCTAGCACGGCTTGCTACGTGTGCTAAGAAAATTATTAATCGTAGCTAGTCGTCGTTGTGAGACGAGTTCTACACGGCTACGTACTTAAAATTATTGTTCAAAGAAAGTTTGCTTGATAAATGTGGATTATATGGACTCAATGTTTGTAAAAACATTTTTATGAATAACAAATGTCGTTTTCATGAAATAAGAAAACACAAGAATTTTTAAGGAAAGATTAACAGAAAACAAATTTAAAAACCGCCTAGTACTTAATCGAATATTCATTTACTCCAAAAATGCCTCCAATAATTTTGGAAAAGAGCTGATACTCTTACACTGTTGGACCGATATTAACCAAACACAGCTGAGAACCACCTAAGTAACCGGCTAAATTGAAATTCTTGTGTTCGAAGAAGATTGACATTAGTGAAGCATCAGATAGATTAAAACTCAATTCCTGCGGCCTAGCGGAACAGAAGACATTAAATAAATAAAAAACAAAAACGGTTCATTATAATATTTTCATTAAAATTTAAATAGATATCAGAATCCCTATATAATTTGAAATACTCAACCCTATCCCCCCGCCACCGCACGTTGCTAACATTCGAATGAAAAATATTACGAGTTAGGAAAACTTCTTAGATATCGATATCTGAAAAGTTTTCCTAACTCTGTGAGCCCGTATATAGCAAAAGTTCATCTTAAAACTGACTTTCCATAAAACTAGAAAGTTGAAAACTTTGCTATTCTATTTTGAACCTTAAAAGCTTAGCGTAATATCGACATGTCTTCATGCCATCTACGAAAATTGCAATACTGATTTGTGTCCAAAGAAAACACTGTTAGTAGCCATACTGTAACCATTCCCTCTTTTTAACTATAAGCCCAAATGGGCCTACGCATTGCACTGTTATAACTAAGAATGTATGTATGTGTGTGTGATATTGTGAATGTTTTGTCTAAAATTTTATGCGTTAGTTCGGATTGACAGGTAATTGTTTTTATTATTTTGTTAACGGGTGTACCGATTTCGATGCGGTTCTTTTTCATTTTCGGTGTTTCTTAGCTATGTTTGGTTAATATAGGTCAAGCAGTGTAAGAGTATTAGCTTTTTCCCAAAATTATGTAAGGCATTCTTGCCCTATGATTACTCGACTAAGTGCTTGTGCAAGTGGGTTTTCTAAAAATTTTAATGATAGCTTGCTAGTATTTATATTCTGCAAAATCTTTTGATCAAAATTTCAGATGGTGAGGATTTTCAAACGGAGCCATTTCTTTGAATTTCGCATAAAGAGCATTACGTAAGTTATATAACTCTCGTACATTTACACCTCACATCTCCCTTTGATGTGGATCGTTGTGTAATTTTATATAGTACAAGTTATGTTAACTTTAAACGACATACGTATACGTTTGATACCGTGATCGTATGTATTTTAAGTAATTTTTGTCTGTGTTAAAAACTCTGGAGAATAAATGATTAATGAGGACAAATAATCAAAGCCATTTTGTGTTCAAGCAGTTATAATAATAATATTTTCAGCTAAAATCTTATTAAAATATGTTAAAAAAACTTCGCTAAAATTAAGTTACAGGATCTGATTCGAACATGCTAGGTTATCTAAAAGGTTTCCGACCTCGGCGTGAATAGCAGCACTCGGTAATAAAAACTATTACATCTTTGCAATTGCATTGTACATCGCTAAGAAAATTATGTAGATTTCAAGGAGACTAAGTAGAAACATAGACAAGTAACAAATTATTTATTAAATTAAATCCTGACCCGCCTATATTTTAATTTTGTTTAGATTTTTTTAATTTTAATTAATGTACCCAATGTCACTCTCACGACTAAGACAAATCTATTGAGACTGTTGTAGTATTAGATAAATTAATAATCTATGGTTAAGTGACAGGAAGAGCGCGGGAGGTTTTAACCGGCAGACTGTAATGGTGGATTGGATAATGGACTTAGTACGAGCAAGTTCAAGAAGAAACATTTGTATAAGATATTGTTTAAGATATTAAACAAGTAACAGTAAATTAAATAAAGTTACCAGCAATCTTTTAATAAAATAATACAACAATACAGAGACCACTCACATGAAAATACGACTAGCCGTTTTGACTCCAGGGTGTGCCAAAGAAATATACATAGATCAATACATAACTACATACATACACTAGAAAAACATTACCCTCTTTTTCCACAGAAGGGAAAAAAATACATAAAATGACTTGAATCATCTTTAGGTGGGAGACTTTTACGTACATTACACAAACATGTTCAGAATTTAAATAAAATCTTCTAAAATACAAGCAGATTGCAAAGAACATCGTTGAGCTTATCACTTTCTTAAAGGAAAAAATTGCATTTCACGTAATTTTAACTCAAGCGTGACTGTGTACGCGTGAGAGAGCAGTAAATGAGATCTTCCTGACACGGTTTCATGTTTAGAAATTACGGAATGTATTTTACCCTCCGCGAGAATTGAACGCAAGAGCGTATTCACATTGTACGATCTAAAATCGGTATCGTGCGACGATACGATGTCGGAGGAATCAATATGTATGTCTCGGATTTCCAATAACGAGCCGGAGAATATAAAAATCAGATGCATCATTCATACATTTCTCTTACTCCGATATCGTTTCGGCGCAAGATACCGATATCGTATCGGGTAATTTGAAAACGCTTTAAAGCGATTAAATTTTAAATTATAAGACTTAGGATTAATTAATAAAATAAATAAATATTTCAGACATTCCGCACACAACGCCATCTAGTCCCAAGCTAAGCAAAGGTATATATTTATGTTCTGCTTACGTTGTTTGTAAATGCATACATATTTTAAAGATAGAAAACACCCAAACTCTGAAACAAATATCTCGAACCCAAGACCTGAAGCACCGCAACACTACCATTGCGCATCAATGTAGTATGGTAGTCTAAAAAATAGGAATGGAGAAGATGGTTTTTAAAAGGCGAAATAGAGTAACTTTGGCAGGTTCTGAAATAACAAAAATAGGTCTCAAACTTCAAAGTTGTAACGATTTTATATTATTTATAAAATTTAATAAATGCATTATTCTCGCATTTATACGTTCACATATCATAGAACACAAAACTTTAGCGGTACATAAAAATATTTGTCTAAATTTCTTACTAATATCTAAACTAATGCGCTTTCAAACAACAAAGAGAAATCCTTTAAATTTAACCAGCTTGACTCTATCTATCTGGCTACCTTACTTTTAAATTGGTAGAAAAACAAATTAAGACAACTATGGACTATAAATTATATTTATAGTTTATTATTTTATAGTTTATGCAAAGAATTTGAAAAATGTACAAAAAAATTAGTAGCAAACAAAAATAATACAGCCGTTTATACATACTTCTTATGCAATTATATCTCAATACACAGTATGGAGTACATGGCGTGTGCACTTCAGAAAAGTAGTAAGCAAGTTTATGATCGCGTTGCATCAGTCGTAAAGTCTCGCAGATGTATCGAAGCTCTTTGTGTGTCGTTACTCTTGAAACATGTGTACTATTCCAGCGAGCGTTTAAAAAACGATGAGCTTTGAATGAAAATGTTATTTTCTACAGCAACTGTGAAATATTACTGTTTATATCCATACCAAAATCATAACTTTGTTTGTTGGGTTGAAATCAATCAATCAATAACTGGGTTTTCGAACACATCAATATTTTTTAAATTTGACAGCTACTTCCTGAGATTAGAGCTAATCTCAGGAAATACTTGTCTGATTTTAATTTTTTAATTCTTTGATAGAAAACCCAGTTAGGTATTATATTATTACGCTATAACTAAAAGAAATATAATCCGACACAGGAATAGAAGCCGAGACCTCAAGTCTCGGGTTCTTTTCCTCTTTCTATATATAATATGCCAAAAATAAAGTAAGTATGTATTTATATCAGTTGTGTGTTTGTTAAAGTAAGTATGTTGTGTTATGGCTACTAACCCATAACACAAGCTCTGATTAGTTTTAGACTAGATGGCGTTGTGTGTTAGGTGTAAAAAAAGTAATAAATAATAATAAAAAAATCTGAAATAGCACATGGACGATTTACATCCTAAAACTTGATTGTCAGAATGTTACTAATATGGCTGAATACATAGACAAAAAATAATCCATTCATTTGCCCTAACTTATTAACTAATTAATCAACGTGAAGTCTACAATGTTTTAGCCATAAACGTGGGAGAGCTACGCTTCGGCACGCTGAACAGGCTCGACCGATGGGATACCAAGGCCTCACAGAAAACCATTGTGAACAAGCGCCTGCGCTGTGTCTAACCGAGCGAGTAAGGATACCGAAGGCTCATAGGCTAACTCCTCCCCTCATCCCCCTCCCCATCCCCCAAAGGCTGGAAAAGCATTTATGATGCCTCTGGTTCTGCGGGTGTCCATGGCTTAGCTAGCTTCAAATATAGTACCTAGATGACCAGTATTTTATTAGTGAATTTAAAAAAAATTAATCCAAGCTTGATCGATTAATCGCCGCCGAAAATCCCTTGCATACTAAATGTCATGAAAATCGTTGCAGCCGATTCCGAGGTTCAGATTAGATGTATATACAAGAATAGGCGCCTTTAAAAGTAATTGACTAGATTACAATAAAGGTAATATTTAATTATTATTTTTTATGTAATATGGAGCAGACGAGCACACGTATCGCCTATAAGCGATTACCGCCGCCCTTGGACACCCGGAACAACAGAGGCGTCACAAGTGCGTCGCCGGCCTCTGGGGCTTTCGATACCCTCACTCACTCGCTGTTTTACACCGGTTTTCTGTAAGGCCGTTGTAGCACTCCGGTCGATCCAGCTTATACATAAAGAAACGTGGCTCTCCCGCGGAAAAAAATAAACATAAAGTCTATTTAAAACATTCAACAGATATAAGTAACTTATTCTTAAAATGATCATTCTCTTTTTTGACATTCTATCATTTATAAAACTGTGTTTTCTATCTAAAAGATTACACAAAAAGACCTATACATATATCATTCGCTTGTCACTCTTGAATCGTACAAGTTACGATATACGTCCCGCGAGGTCCCTGAACGAAGGTACTTAACATGATAAATGATTCGTACCTATAAAGAAATATATCTCTTAAATACATCACGAACTGTGCGATACAAATGAAAATCATAAATAACTAAACGTATATATATATATATATATATATTCATACATATATATAAGCCGTGTGAGAGATATTTATAAATCACAAGATAGGCAGAGTCTAGTACAATGGTAACCACACTATTAGTACATACTAATAGTATTAATAATACGAAAGTGACTCTGTATGTCTACTCCGTTCGCGGCTAAACTATTACACCAATTTTAATGAAATTTAGCATGTTATGCACATTGAAATATTATTTGACATCCAGGTATAGAACAAATTATTGTGGTGACCGTGACAAAGGAGTTATGTTATGTACTATCTGATCCGGCTAAAGTTGGCAAATATTAATTAAACATATCAAAAAATAAACATAATTAAATTTTAAAAGCATTTCTTCAACAAAAATGTTAATTCTTAGTGTTAAGGGATCCCTACCTCAAAAGTAAAAGACGGAACCCTTAAAGGATCACTTTGTTATCTACTACTACTATCCACTAGTCAAGACCCAGAAAAAAAATTTTTGAGGTGAGTCACCCACATCATTTAAGAGTATAAAAAATGGATACTGTCCGATTCTCAGACCTATCCGATATGCATTCAACATTTCATAAGAATCGGTCCAGCCGTTTTGGTAAATTTCGGTAACAAACACCGCAACACGAGAATATTATGAGAGGTGCGTCCTACATCCCAAAGTCAATTCAACGATTTTCAATATGTTCACGTTTTAAATACGAATGGAAAAAATAGAGGTCCATCTGCAATTGTAAATCCTAGTTGTAATCGATTTAAACTTTCACTTCGATTTGTACAAATTGCATCGAATTTATTCTCGTTTTCATTCACTAAGCTGTCTTACCTTTTTGCTTCAGAATCTATTTAGTAAGTAATTTACACTTCGTTAAATTTAATTAAACACCATATACTATTGTGGTTCAGTACACCAATCGTATTGTTATCGTTCTAAAATAAAAGACTGGAATTTCAATTAGTGTTTATATATATTAATTCATAGTTAATATACTATAAACGAACCGTAACTAAATAGGCATTTTAAGATAAATAACTTTACCTATTTAATGATGTAAAAACAAGTTTTTCTAACTGTTCAAAAGATTTTCTTCTCCCTTTATATACTTAAAAATAATTGGAATCTTAGAAGTAATTAGATTACTTTGTAAGAAGTAAAAATCAAAAGGTCAAAACAAAAATTTACTGGCATGGGAATAAATGTTAGTGGGTTTTTATGCTGATTGCGAAATCAGGAATCCTGAATTCGATTCCCGCCAAAGACAATTAATTTTCTGATTAGGTTATAAAATATTAAAAAATATATAAGTACTAGATTTTGTCGACGGCTCAGCCTGTATGCATATCAGTCGGTAAAGGGTAACCTGTGTCCTTCCTCGAAAATTTAAGTGTCTCCATGCCAAATTGCATTGAAATTGGTGCAGCAGTTTAGCCGCAGAAGACACACACATACACATACACAGAAACACACTCACGCATATAAACACACACATACACACACACACACACACACACACACACACATACACACACACAAGCACGAACGTACGTACGCACGCACGCACATACGCACGCACGCATGCACGCACACATGCACTCACGCACTTACGCAGAGAGAGAGAGAGATATCGACGTCAAACTTTTTGAGTATTTTTGAGTCGGAGGTTACAAAGCTACAATGGTTTTGCTTCACATATTATTAAATAGATATACGTCCATATGTATAACTTCTTTGATAAGTTATCCGGTAACCTTTGTCCTTTTAAGTGAGCTTGCCAAAAATAGAAATTTTCCGAGTTTGTTTATCGATTATAATAATGTCCCACTTACGTTAGAAGGACACGCCTATTGTCGTGTACCATATCCTTTCGGCATTGGCTTTCAAAATCTCTGTCAATATATTCTTCCTATCAATCTATACTAATATAATTCTATCATTATGTTATTTATAACTTATATAGTAAAACGTACTTCTACCACTTGTTGATAGATAGGGTTGATATCGTGTGTTGGACCGCAGTATTAAGATAAACCACCATGTATTTATAAGAATATAATATTAATAAAATTGTGTATTTATTCTAAATATTGTGTTTTATTTCGTGATACGTTGGTGAGTGTAAGACCAGAGGCTCAATGCTGCTGAAGCATCATTAGGCCGCCACGGTGTGGATCACCATGCTGTATTGTAGCATCCGCTATGCGTATAGTGACCACAATTCTTGGATTCCGCTCATGCTTTCCATCAGGCAGAGCAGAATCATTTTTTGCCTTACATAAAAAAATATTTGTATTCTAAATCATACTTTATACATCTTTGTTTTGTGTCAGGTAAGAAACAGCAAACTCATCTTCATCCACATATTCAAATATACATTTCTTATCATGAAATCAGTAACACAAATACCGTGAGTGCTATAATGACGAACTAAATGATAAAAATACTATTCTAAAATATTCAAATAACTCAATATAGTCTTCAAATTAACAGAGCATATACTATTGGAACTAGACCTGATTAAAATATACATTTTTTGATCCATACTAAGAATATAAATTGGAAAATAACTGTTTATCTGTCTGTCAGATTTTTTTTATGAACGACCCTCCCGAAATAACTCTATTCTGCCTGATGAACAGCATAAGCAGAATCCAAGAATGGTGGTTCACCATACTCATTGCAAAAGTAAACAATGCAACAATCGACGACGATGAAACACGACAGCACGAAGGCTGTCATATTACGTTGATCAGAATATCTCTGTTAAAGGGTAGTATTGCCCCCTCAACATACATGCGGGCAAAAGCTAATAAATATATTGGTAGATATTATTCACAGGCACACCTGGACACCAAACGTTAAATGTTAATATACCTGTGCGCATGAAGTTTTAAAATAAGAAGAAATAAAATAAATGTTCATGCACAAAAACTTTGAATTTGAATGGGAAACGGACTCACGGCTTTTGGTGTAGTCCAGTTAGTCTATGCAGTAGGTTACACAAACTACAGCGCCGTCTAGCCATTAATAGCATACATAAATACACTTGCCTTTAAAGATTTTCATGAAATCACGGTAGATTAAAGAAATTCGTCTTAGCTCTCTGCAAGAAATTATGACCTGTGCATCAAGTAATCTTCGAAATAAATCTCAATTTTTAATTTAGCAGCGTAATACATATAAGTGACAAGTAATTAGTAATTGTGAGTCTGTCACACGAAAGTAGACATTACTGGATAGAGCTCAATTTGTTTTAATTACATATAGGCTATGTCTAGACACTAAGTTCAGTTTGAGCGTTTAATAAAGTTCACATGAATTTAAGACCCGTAATCCTAAAAAAAATTTTCCATCAGCCCTCTCAGTCAAGATGCAAGTGTTTCGGGTTTTATTTTTCTTGTTGCGGATTTCTTTTTTGATCTCTAACGCCTCTAATATCTTTTATTATTGGTAAATAATGTGTTTTGACCTCGTGACTTAGCGTTGACATAACGTCATTCCCATACTTTTAGTTAGTGATTAGTGTATTATCATTGTTTACGTTTTTTATGTAATAAGGGACAAACGGAGCATACATATCGCCTAATGTTAATTGATCACCGCCGCCTATGTACACCCGTAACACCAGAGGCATCACACGTGTCCAAGTCGCCTTTGGGGGATGAGGGAGGGTTTAAGGTTGTGCTATGTGACCCCGTAATCTTCACTCACTCGGTAAAACATAGCTCTAGTGCTGTTTCACATCGATTTTCTGTATGGTGTCACTCTGGTCAAGCCGACCCATTCATGCCGAAGCGTGGCTCTCCCACGATAGGAATTATCTAGACTAGGTGGAGCAAATAATATGTTCATTCGAAACTATTCTTGAGAATCGGCAATCGGTAGCTCGGCCTAATAATGTACACAGTGTATCGTTGAAGAGCTCAAAGGAATATTTTAGTCCCGACGACCATGTCTGCAGCTTGCACGGTCACGGCCGTCATGGAGTGAACCCCTTAAGTAGCTCAAGGAAGCAGTTCAAGGAGTAAGTAGTAGTGGCAATCATTAACCACCTGACTGTTCCCTCTTTTGTTTCCAACGCCATAAAAAAAAATGAAAAATCAAGTGATTTATTTAAAATCAAAATAATTTTTCATTTTTTGTGGGGTGTGTGGGGGCGAACCACAATCTTTCGCCCCCAGCCAACCTCACCTGCACGCGGTGCACCCTGCTAGATAACAAACGAGGCTCTGGCGACCGACCGATGGTATATCCATCCTAAAAGGCGTAACTAAATACAATAGGCCGGTGATGGGCAGCAGCGTCACCGGTGCAACAAGTTACGCCCTGCGATCACCAACCCGCCTGCCCAGCGTGGTGATTATGGGCTGACCCCCTCCATGAGTAAGCAACAGAAGCCACGGCCCCCAGTTCCCGGTAGTCCCGCTATTCCTGGTCATGGTGGCGACCACGGTTACGGTGGGACAGGGGGTGCTAAGAATCACCGGGTTACGGGAGGCCACCACAAAAGACTGACCCTGGCAACGTACAACGGCCGCACGTTACGGCTAGACTCGCATCTGGTACAACTTGAGGAGGAACTTGGGAAGATTAGGTGGCATATCTTAGGGTTATGTGAAGTCCGAAGAGAGGGGGAGGATACCATAATCCTGGACTCAGGTCACCTGATGTACTTCCGCGAGGGAGACCAACGATCCCAAGGTGGCGTGGGGTTTCTGGTAAACAAGTCGCTTTCTGGCAACGTTGTGGAAATTTCCAGTGTGTCGAACAGGGTAGCGTACCTCATTGTCAAGCTTACCGAGAGGTATAGCCTCAAGGTAATACAAGTGTACGCACCGACCTCGGCTCACTCAGACGATGAGGTGGAGGATATGTTCGATGACATATCGAGGGCCCTCCACTCCACTACTAAAACCCACTACAACGTTGTTATGGGTGACTTCAACGCCAAAGTGGGAGTACAAACTTGCGGCGAATCGGTAATAGGATCCCATGGATTTGGAAACAGGAATCATAGGGGGCAAATGCTCATCAACTTTCTCGAGCGGGAGGGGCTGTTTTTGATGAACTCATTTTTCGAGAAGCGGCCCCAAAGAAAGTGGACGTGGAAAAGCCCGGACGCTATGACAAAAAATGAGATCGATTTCATCATAACGGACAGGAGGCACATATTCAGAGACGTCTCAGTGCTCAATAGGTTTAACACCGGTAGCGATCACCGACTAGTCCGAGGTTCTCTGAATATCAACTTCAAGGCTGAACGTGTCCGCATGATGAAGTCCAGGCTCCGACCAACTCTGCTCCAAGTCGAGATGGGATCTGAAAAATTCCAGTCAAATCTGGAAAACCGATTTGTTGCCATGGAAACCACAAGAGACGTAAACCAGAACCTTGAAAATGTGGTTCGAATCCTCAGGAGTGAAGGTACGAGATTTTGTCAAATGCAGCGTACAGACACGAAGTCGAAGCTTTCAGAGAGGACACTAGGGTTAATGAAGGAAAGACGTGAGAACCCGCCAGTCACTTCATCGGCAAAACGGACTCTAAACCGAGAGATTAGTAAGCGTGTACGACACGACCTCCGATGCTCCAACACTCTTTTGATTGAAAGAGCAATCGAGCAGAATCGGGGGTCAAAAGTGTTTGTGAAATCTCTTGGAAGAAGCCATTTGACGAAGCTGACCACAGTAAGCGGAGAAGTCGTTGCTTCCAAGCTGGCTGTCCTTTCGGAAGTAGAAAGCTTCTATGGCGATTTGTACGCTTCGCATGCATCTCGACCTGATCCCGAAAATGAGGACCCTCGAGCCAAATTAACACGCCACTTCACCGAAGATCTGCCAGAAGTCAGCATTGACGAAATCGAGATGGCTCTTAGACAGCTGAAAAATGGAAAAGCCCCTGGAGAGGATGGCGTTACTACAGAGCTGTTAAAGGCTGGAGGTAAACCCGTATTAAAGGCGCTCCAAAAGCTTTTCAACGCTGTCCTGTTCGAAGGGAGGACTCCAGAGGCGTGGAGTAGGAGTGTGGTCGTCCTGTTCTTCAAAAAGGGAAATAAAACCATGTTGAGGAACTATCGGCCCATTTCCCTCTTGAGCCACGTCTATAAGCTGTTTTCAAGAGTCATCACGAACCGTCTTGCGCGAAGACTCGACGAATACCAGCCACCGGAGCAGGCTGGGTTTCGGAGCGGATATGGCACCATAGACCACATCCACACAGTGCGGCAGATAATACAGAAGACCGAAGAGTATAATCAGCCCCTGTGTCTAGCATTTGTGGACTATGAAAAGGCCTTTGACTCGATTGAGATCTGGTCTGTTCTGGAGTCCCTGCAGCGTTGCCAAGTAGATTGGCGGTACGTCCGAGTGTTGAGATGTCTCTACAAAGCCGCTACTATGTCCGTCCAAGTACAGGATCAGCATACAAGACCCATACCATTGCATCGAGGAGTGAGGCAAGGGGACGTTATATCCCCGAAATTATTCACTAATGCAATGGAGGACCTGTTTAAGACGCTGCACTGGAAAAGGCGCGGTATCAACATCAATGGCGAATACATCTCTCACTTGCGATTTGCAGATGACATCGTCATCATGGCAGAGACGTTGCAGGACCTACAACAGATGCTGAACGACCTGGCTGACTCGTCTGTGCGCATCGGCCTACGGATGAACTTCGACAAGACCAAGGTCATGTTCAATGAACATGTACTACCGGAACCGGTTGCGGTACACGGTGCCGTTCTCGAAGTTGTTCAAAAATATGTATACCTCGGGCAGGCTTTGCAGTTAGGTAGAAACAGCTTTGAGGACGAGGTGAACAGAAGAATCCAGCTGGGTTGGGCAGCGTTTGGGAAACTTCGTCGGGTCTTCTCATCATCGATCCCACAGTGCCTAAAGACGAAAGTCTTCAATGCGTGCGTCCTACCCGTAATGACTTACGGAGCCGAAACGTGGACACTTACGGTTCGACTGGTCCATAAGTTTAAAGTCGCTCAGCGTGCAATGGAGAGGTATATGCTCGGCGTTTCTCTAAGGGATCGCATTAGAAACGAGGTGATCCGACAAAGAACCAGGGTCATCGACGTAGCCCACAGGATTAGCAAGCTGAAGTGGCAGTGGGCTGGCCACATTTGCCGAAGAACCGATAACCGTTGGGGTAAACGAGTTCTTGAGTGGAGACCGCGTCTCGGCAAACGTAGTGTAGGACGTCCACAAGCCAGGTGGAGCGATGATTTGCGCAAGACGGCTGGCAGGAGCTGGATGCGAGAAGCCATAGATCGAACTAAGTGGCGTGAAATTGGAGAGGCCTATGTCCAGCAGTGGACTGCGATAGGCTGATGATGATGATGATGATGATGATTTAAAAAGGTTTTTTTAATAAGCTTTTATTAATTTTTAATTAAAAAATTTAACTTAAATAATAATAATAAAATAAAAGCTTGTAATAAAATACGTTCAACACATGCATGACAGCCATATTTGAGCAATAATTTAATACTTGAGGTTAAATGTGATGAAAGTAACAAAGACTTTTAAAATAGATAATGAATTTTAGTTTCGAACATTGAGTTTCGTCTAAATTTAAATCAATTATATTAAATTAAAAAACAAAGGTTCGATCGCCATAATTATCTACTCTTCATATTACCTTTTTCATGTCACACAAAGTTGTTCAAATGACAAATTTACACATTATTGATGATTAAAAATTTCATTTTGAAAAATACAATGATGCAAAAGTTTCCACTTGTCTATTGTCTCAGATATCCAGTCTTAATAGAGGCCAGAATACAGGTTATTTCAATTATAGACGTGTGATAACGCTTAATGTAAACATTTTATGTGAGTTCTATTTTTTATTGGGAATCAAAAAAGATAATATAGTATTAAATGTAAGAAACAAAAGTTGTTTCAAGCACGTTTTTTATAAATAATTTGAACAAATTGTAAACAGAACAAATTTATTATAAAAATCTGTCATTTTAGTTTGTCTTGTATCGGCTTGTATAAGTATCAGCCTTTAGATGTTTTTCGATTTTATAAATTTCAAGCAGAAAACAAAGTTATTAGTTAGAATAAGGATATTCCACTACAAGAGAGGACTCGTAATTAACTTACTGCTATTTATTTAATTACAAATCTTATAATGTTATCTGTACTTCCTATATGTCATAAATAAATAGAGAACAAACATTTTAATGATAATTGCCTACAGCATTACCTTGAACAACATAATATTAATATTTGAAATGTATAAAGGTTTCAAGAGAAATGTAAAGATAAGTAACTTGAATGCTTTATTAGTATTCTAGCTGAGAGTAAATTAATCTCTTTTGTTATTATGCCGTTCGTTTGTTTGTTTGTAGTCAGCTATGGAGCCTCAGAATACAGAGACTGAGATAACATCGCTTTATGATTTAGGCTTTCTTGTCTATAATTGTTGTTATCGAACTGTTACATGCTAGTTGTTGTAGTCGATATTATCTTTCAATTCTTTAGAAACAGTACATTTTTTCTACACAGAATATACGCAATAGTTTATTTGGATTTCTACTAACAAAGGTACGGTTAGAGACGACTACATACGACCCGAGATCGGCAATACCCTGGACCGACCGGGGAGTGTCGACCAAGGCAGTTTGGTGTTCCGACTCTTACTCGGTAACAGCGACAGTAACCTGCTCCGGGGGACACCCCGGAATGTACCTCCTTCATGAGATACGGCAGGAGGGACTCGAGAAGCCACTAATGCGTTCCTGGATATCCTCCCTAATGCCGAGAAAGGCAGCCGCCGAGTTTAGTGGCTAGACCGATTCGTCGGGAGTCCCACAGACGCCCTTCGCGTGAACCCTACCACTGAGAGTAAGGTGCAAAAAGCTTTCCCCCGTAAAGAAAATGGTTGTAAAAAAGGGTGTCATGCCCCTCCAACACAACGGGAGTATCTTCTGACCAGGTCAAATGATCATGCCTGGTGGGCCGAGGCCCAATAGTTAATATTCAGAAATTGAATACCTGTACACATCTACGCTAATCGGCGCGAGAATTGGCAGTAATAACTGTGAGATGAACTGTCGCCTGCGGTTTTCCGGACCAATACGACCTTCAAACCTTCAAAAAAAGAGCATACTCATTCTTAAAAGGCCGGCAATGCACTTGTGAATCCTCTGGGATTGCGGGTGTCCATGGGCGGCGGTGATCACTTACCATAAGGCGATACGTTTGCTCGTGTTTCGTTAAGAAAACTAACTAATTTTGACCATGGCTTCACACGCAGGTATTTCAATTATCTCTGTAAAGTTTAGCCTATTTCCTTTCTCAAGAATGTTCTTGCCCATTTTAAATGAAATTGGTGCAGCGTTTTCGTAGTGGAAGCTTAATATACAGACAGAGTTACTATTGTTTTTATAATATTACTTGTATAAGAAATAGGATAGGATAGACACAAATGTCCATAGTAGGCCGAAACCTCCTTTCTGAGGTTTTCCTTAAAAAGGCAGTTTTAGCCTACTCTTCATAAAGTCGAGCCGGCCCATTCGTGCTGAAGCGTGGCTCTCATATAAGTAGGTATAAAAAAATCGGATTAAAGTCAAAATTGAAAACCTAGCAAGTTTACTTCATATAGTTGCAATAAACTTTCACCTTCAAACGACTCAATTAAAACATTTTGTTATAATCGCAATATACAAACCAAGTTTTCGCAGTGCGGCCCAACGTGATTCGTTTGTTTTGAAATTTTGTTTGTCGAGCGGAGAACGACAATAATTGGGTGCTTTAATTGATATTTGGAAAAAATACAACTGTTTGATCAAATCAATTTTATAGCGAGTTCTTATTTTAGACTTTACTATGAATATGGATATATTTTTTTAACAGATTAGTTCTCTATTTTCGACTCTTTCTATAATGACAATTTTTGAGATTTTTAGTCATTTTCCTTGCCTTTTATTGCCTCATAAAGTTCTCATTATTTTATTATTATGTATTCTTCTTTAATCTTACTCACAAAATAAAATCTACAGACACAATGTCTAATATTATGAAATATTCACAATCGCAGTTTGCAATTCATTGATTCAAAAACATTATACAATCATTATTTATTAATAAATGTGAAATACCACACTCTCTTTATTCTTCAGTTACAAATTGTTTGGAAGAAATTGTCGTTAGCGATAAGACCGCACAATATTACGTTTACAAATGTTGTAATTATCTTTTCTTTTGTTTTGTTTTGTGTTCACAGTAAAGATAAAAAAATAATTAAAAATTTAATTGTTAAAGATTTAGGTTAGTTTTTACTGAATATTTATTTATTTATAATTTCTGTACGCTCATAGCCCAGTTGCACTCGGTGATTAGAAACAATCATCGAGGGTAAGCAACGATGGCGCGGTCAGTATCTGGATGGGTGACCGCTGGTGGCATGTTACCATGCAGTCGGTCCCGGTTGTTATCATACGATAACAGTCGTGAAGCTTAGTTGGAGGCCTTCGGGCGGCTTAAAAACATCCAACGGCAAGATTTATGTAGCCACAACGTATTCTTGCCAGTCCCCAACCCGCACTTGGCCAGCGTGGGGACGTATGGCCTTAACCCTCTCCTGAGAGGAGACCCGAGCCCAGCAGTGGGACATTATGGGTTGTTGTTTGTTTTTTTTGTTTTTTCTGTACGAAAAAGTATGAAAAAAAAATTCCCAGAAAGCCCCTACCGTTAGCCATTACTGTGATATTGTTATTTTATAGCAATTCAATCTCGGTTGAAATTCAAAACAATTTTATGTACATACAGAAGGTTACACCTTTCACAGATCTCAGAAAATCTCAGAGAAGTCTACGCTAAAATCAAATATCAGTTGAAACTTAACATGTCTGACGTCAAATGAATTCCCTTTCATGCCGACCTTAGGCTATCATTAAAATTGTGAGCAAAGCCAGTCATGACAGCAAGTACAAAGCGAACATTATTAGGCTCTGTGTTCCCCACGTTATATGATAAGGATGGTTAAAAGAGAATTTCAAAGATCCTCTCCGCGCGTCTCACGTCTCACGAACCATCAAAAATTTCATTATGAGTTATGAAATAACTAGATTTTTTAAAATACTTATGCTCATATCGCTAAAACCACTTAGGTCTACTTTAGTGAGAGCCATTTTATAACTCTGGAGTTGCAACAAATGTACCCAGCATTCGTAGCAATTTCAAAGTATCAAGAAATTTCACCGTATTTCAAACCTTTTTGCAAAAAAAATTGTGTCCGTGAAAACAGGATTGAACTTCAATTTTTGCTTATAGCGATTGCCATCTAAGTAAGTACAGTTGATATCGAAGTTCTGTAGTAGTCCAGTAACTTTGGCCGGACTTCTTAAAGCAGTTCTTTGTCGTAACGATTGCTACAAATGTTCGTCTGGCAACCCGGTCCCGACTCGGCTTAACAGATTTTATCACAATCTGAATAATGATTTGGAACTAATGCGGTATAAATATAGAAATAATGATTTTTATTTAAATAGATAACTTTAGTTTTGGATAGCCCATTTATTGAGAAAGATACAACATCACGCTAAAAACAATAAGAGACGGCTGTCGTTATTATTATTCTATCAAAAGAATTTATGGTTCTAAATCTGCTATGAAGTAAATAAACCCTCAAGAAATCGAAAAAATGTAGTCTTAAGTAAACGGCTCTCCCAGTCGACAACTGTTGAAATTGCACAAGTTATGAATATATTTTCTACTTGTTAGTCAAAGGTAAATTGTACACCTCATTACTTTGAAGAACGTGTAAGGCGTCAGGTACTTTTACGCGAGCAGTGAATAAAAATATATTTAAAAATTTTGGGGTCACGTCGAATGTGTAAAACTTTTGTATGAAACTGGATGCAAGTGAATAAGAACTCGGTAAAAATAAAATAGAGTTGGAAAATATATTCAGATACTAGATAGGTGGTTTGAAAAGATTCCTATCTCAACGTGAATATAATACCACTCGTTAATAAAAACTAGTGGCTGTTTTTGAGCAGTTTTACAATGGCATTGTGCACCGTTGGGTGAACTGTATAGAGTTCAAAGACACTATTTAGAAAGAAAAATATCTTGTGGCGTCATTAGGTCAGAAGTTCATGAGACCAACCACGTACATTAAACTAAAATATGAAGATATTTTGTTGCTACGTTATGTATAATTTTAGTTTTAATCGCGGCAAAACCATGTTTCTGCCCATATACAATGACTTCAATAACCTTTTAATCCCCATGGGGATTTTATAAGAATATAATTTACCATCCTGATTTATCCCCTGGATGTCGAAAGATCCGACCAAGGAGACAAAGGACGACAAACAACATCACTGCATGGGGAAGGAAAACCTTATATGGTAGGCCAGAACTCGCTTTCTGAGGACAGCCCCATGTCCAATCGTGGACTGTTAGAGATTGTTGATGAGATATCGACATATCTATATATTGGTTTAACCGGAGTGATTCAACGGCTTCACAGACATCGTTATTGTTTCTTGTCTTGCTTTATTTCCAAACAGAAGCAATTGAAAGTTGTAAACTGCATAGGAATAATTTAATAAATTTAATGCAATTAATCTTAGAAAATGTCATATAAAAAGTATTTATATCTAATATACAGACATAGATACATATATTTATCATTGTTTCTATCTGATTGTTTTTACACACTTATACGCTCCAGTAATGTTGTCTTCTTACGATTTGAAACGGTTTCTTTCAAAATCAATATTCGAAAAATCTTTCAATAAGAGTAACTACATTATACATTAGTCTTCAGCAGTAAGTAAACGATATGTTTCAAAACTTGAGCATCTCAAAAACATTTTTAGAAGCAGGCTTAGACAAGCAGCTGACACATTCGCTTTCCAAGTTTTAGAACCAATTTAGGAGTTCTCAATTTGCTCAATTCGAATGAATATTGAAAGTAATATTAAATTTGGATATTCTTTTATTCTTATATGTCTGCCATTTATGTTGTGACATAAAATTTATTCGATTTTCATCACACATTCGTTGGAGAGTCATGGTTGGGTACATGTGACGCATGATAAGCAATTGTTTCATTGCTTTTTACCAAATGATTCAAGTTATGGAACTACCAAAATTCTCATTATAATCTGGGAATTCTTTCGTGTCTTTACGAATAAATATTCATGGGCAAAAACAGGAAGAGAATAATAAAAGCAAATGAGTTTTTTGAAAAAACTCTATGGTACAAACGGGATTTAAAAAAAATAAAATATTTTAAAAGCCCCGTCTTAAAGAATGTATGTAACGTGTATCTTTCTGTGTCTATTTGGTTCAGGTGAAATCATTTAAAGAACAAAAAAAATTTCACAGGCTCCACAAAATATAACATTTCTGGTGTCCCATGGCCTATTACAATTAAAGGAAATACTCCACGTACCTACACAATACATCTACTCTTTATCAACTCATGCCTACCTAATAAAGTAGTAGAGCAAATTAATTGAATTTGAGAACCTTTTTTTCTTTAAAAGCGGTTTATAATTAAAAGTTCGTAATCAAACAGTTTCATCCTTTGTGTCCAAATATAAGCCTAGCTATCCTCGAGCAATCTTCTCTTAATGTTCGTGTAATTTCATATCCTGAGATACGACGGATATATTACCCGGGTAATATAACACGACCTTGAGTTCTACCGAACGTTGTAGCTAGCAAACCAGTTAAATCGTATTCAGGTTTAATTGTATTTTAAAACTTTTTTAAGCTCCAGGGAGTAAATGAAAGACAGGTCATTCGATAGTAAGTGAATATCGATGTCAATTAGCATTTACACTCACAAATGCGTTGTACCTCTTTAGTCCCCCCTTCCTCAGAAATAGGAGGAACGGCGGGGACTGAGACTCTGTAACATCACTCATTGCAAAGCAACAAAAAAATTGGTTGATTTTTTATTCCGATCGAGACTTTACTCATTTGTACCATGGCGATTCCAAAATTTTCTCAGTGCTCACTTACGTTATATAAAGACCTATATGCAAAAATTCAAGATGCTAGGTTCAGCGGTTTGGGCTGTGCGTTGTTTTCAGGGTATCTTAGTCAGTCAGTCACCTTGCTCTTTTAGTTATATAGATATCGATTCATTGCTGGACACAAGCCTTTATTTCTTTCGACAGGAGGATTCTATGTATTCAGTCGGAAAAAGCAAAAATCCTTGTACCTTATATGTTGATGTGTTTATACACACATACTCACTCACTCACACGCACACACACAAACGCACGCACGCACACACGCACGCACGCACGCACGCACGCATACTCGCACGCACGTACGCACGCAGTCCCCATAGTATAAGCTGTGCTTAGTTTGAGACTAGATGACGTTGTGTAAGATGTACGATGTATTATTATGATTATTATTCTGTGTGGCTGAAGTATCACGCCATGCTAGTTATTTTTTTTTATTCATATAATACCTGTAACGTAAGCTATACTCATGTATATCTCAAGAAGCTATCTTCGTTGCACTTTAAATAAGACGCCATACACATACAGTTACCAAGTTTTAATGCAAGTTAATGTAAGTGAGTATTTACTTACACTTAAGAAAAGCGAACTAGTGGAACCTTGCCAAATGCTGGCCAAGTTGCCTTTGCATAATGAATTCCTGGCACGAAGTTCTGTAATAGAAATTAACTCCGACCCTAACTTAAGCAATCTAATACGTTGGCCATGGTTTAATTAACGTTACCTCAAATAAAGCTTTCGATCATAAGTAATTGAAAATTTATCATTGCATGTTACAACCTTCTTGCACGGTGCATAACACATGCTATGGTTTTACAAAAGACTAGCTGTTAAGTTCTTTTTCTTTGTTTTTAAATCGGATGAGTGATGCGCCTAAGCTCCAACTCCTCCTAATCCTAATTCTAGGGACGTAAAAAGCAGCAACGTATATTATTGGTCATGAAAAAGACAACATCACACATGTGACTCGCAGATCTCCGTTGCCAGCGATTATTACCATCAGGTGACCTGTCAATTGAAGATGCCTTTTTACGTCCACGGGCCGAAACCCCCCGGAGTTTGTGGCGCGGTGTGGTGTCGAAATCGGTCTGACTAAAACCACATCAGAATCACCGACCTTATAACTAACAAACTCCAACGTAAACTTACGCCTCTAAAGTAAACTGAGATGCATCAATAACCAAAATAATGTTGTAGAAACTTGGTAATTTGATTTAATACCGTTCAAGTTGTCGATGTTACTTGATATTCTCTCCCAGCTCAAGAGTTAGATACTCAATGATGAAGGGTAACCTTGAATGTCTTTGGTTTGTTATGAAATATGCTGTTGGTGTATGTTCATTTCTTTTACAACACTACTTGTGGTATGCAGTTTTGCTCTAGGTAAAGCGACTATATTTAAACTAACTTTCAAACTATTGCGTTCCATAAAACACACAACGTCATCGAGTCCAAAACTAAGCAGATCTTATAGTATAGGTACTAGACAAGTAATATAAATACATTTTCACTTTCTTTTGTGAAAATATAATATCTATATACATAACCTCCGAACACCTAAACTCCGAAACAAATATTTGCAGAACAAATATTTGTAGATGATATATTTGTTTTAGAGTTTAGGTTTAATACAAACATAATAATAATTGTATTTAAGGAAAAGCAATTAGTATAAACTACAGCTACATGGTCGTCAAGGTTTAAAGGGTTTTTATACTGCGTTGAGTGTTGATCGATTCCCATGTGGAACACGTTTTGCGATAAATAATTTGAAGATTTTTAAAGTTCCCCACGATATAGAATTTATTCCTATTTCCTCATATGAAGTGATGTCTTCCTAACTATTTATTTATTGCTTGATTCCTAAAGCGGAAGATATCTTCTAAAAAAATATACAATAGCATAGCTTGGAGTCGCGTAGCGTCATATACCTCGCTCTAGCAACACTACAATGTTGTTATTAACTTTTTGCCGAGGCAAGTGCTGCTTGGTCGACCTGGTCAAGCAGCGCGATGGAAGATTGTTGGGTGATTCATCTGCTATACCCATATACTTTAAGTCATAAAAATATATCAGTCACTGTGATCAATGAGGTTTTGAAGCTGTGAGTAATTGTGAAGATCCCCATAGTTAAGTCTCTTTTGTCTATATCTAAAAACCTGGTATTAAAATTCATAATTAACCCGAGACGAGTGTGTAATATATCCTAGCTTACTTATAAATACATAGCCTTAAGTTTTATAGGAAAAGTTCTAGAACTATGTCAAATAAATACGAACAAAGTTTGGTAATTAAATACTTATCCGTACTATTGAAAGGTTTTGTCTGGCGTTTCGAAATAATTGGAGGCGAATGGATGATCAGAGGTCGAGCCACAAACTAAGGTAGTTTGTGGAACACACAGGTTTGCTTTACGTTGCGTAATCAATGCGTTTGGTATCTGTGTTTTAATTAAACGTGGTATCGTGTAATGGCCTATAATAGGTACAGAAGAGATATATTATATTACAGTAGCTGACCTACGCAATCTGCGCCTCCTATTGCCAGAATCCAGATGTTATATTACATGAAAAGGTTAAAATGTGTCGCAGGCTTTGTTTAGAAGTTTTAAAGGGAAATAATTATTTCATACATTATACTGCGCGCACGCAATAGAAGCTCTACAGCGAGCGTTAGTAAGGCGTAAGCGAGGAAAAGAAATAACTAAGTCTGTATTCTGTTTTAACAAGCACTATAATGTCTAGAAGGCCACAAAGAGGTTTACACACAAAAAGACACAGTATGAAGCAAAGTACATTATGTAAGAAAGGAAGGAAACAGCGATTTACAATAAAATACATAAACACATAAAGATTTGCGCGGTACGTATATAAAAAGCAACGGCGCGAGTAAGCGTTAGAGCGGCCTCCCGGCGACGATATGCGTTCCCGACTGGCGAGGCGGGGAAAACCGAGCTCGCACGACGAAGCGTTCTCGGCACAGCGGCGCGGGCGGCAGTCGGCGCCATTCGTGAGACGATTTGATATACATTATGCTGTCGCCACAGCTCTATAAAAAGTTTTTGACTGAAGGAAGAGCCGACCCGTTTGGTTCGAGAGTGTATTTCTGCCTCTCTAAAGCGGTGACTTCCAAAGCCAACGCGTGTTGCCCTGTAGAGGAAAGGAGAAAGTAGAACCAGTTAGAACAGCTCTTCAGAACGCTCTCTATGCGAGACCATAGAGGACAACCAAACAAAGAAGCTCTTTAACTTTTTATTACTAAGTACATAAAATCTAGTCGCCATACTTCTCTTAAACGTTGTAAGCTGTGGACAAAAGTTAGTGTGTAAACCGTTTATATATATATACGCATAGCGTGATAACTGAACTACACGTAGGCAGAGCTACGTTGTATTTTTTAATATACGAGAAAATTAAGTTTTTACTCAAATAGCTTTGTATGAGTAATTTCACAAAAAAAAAATAGGTTTGCATTTGTTGTGTTTATTACCTTAGAATTACTTTGGTACATGCTTTTTATACGTAATTGTCTACGGTGAAGCGAAGCGAAGGAATCATCGGGGTTTCCAAACAGGAGAGAGCCTCTACAAACGAAGGTGGCCCAAGGTACGTCGGGGGTCTTGAAATTTCCATTCTAGGGTGTACTTGGTTCCCCAACCCAACCAAAGGTACACCCGAGGAAACGGCTTGCGGTTTTGGTTTGTTGGAATCCGACTTGCTAACAGGTGATGGTATCCGCGGGGATTTTCGCATGGGAAATAAAATGCGTAATGTTTTTTTTTATCCTGTTTTCTTCATCATATAACTTAATTGGGATGTGTGCAGATCTGAGTCTATGGGCAAAGACAATTAGTTGCCCATTTAACCTACTGTTCATGCACCTGTAGACGCTGACACTGCATGGTTTTATATCATATCCCTTTCTAATGCCCGCTTATCAAAGTGCTCCTGCCTGTCACTACAGCATTTCTTTTAAACTTAGATAAATATTCATAGCGGCTTATTTTGCTAATGTAATCAGCCTTTGATTGATCTATTTAAATAAAAAAGAATCACAAAAATGTATGTACTCGCATAACTTTTTACCCACTGCACCAATTTGGATAGTTCTTTTTTTATGTGTTTGTTATTGTATTGTGGCAACTTCCACATACAACGCAAAACAGAAAAATACTACAACGCTATCTTCCGAAGATACACTGAATTACGGAGCAAGGTAGTGTACGAAGAAGCTGCCAATCCTGCATCGTGCAATAGAAATTCTCGCGCCTTTAACTTATTAACATATATACAACTTCCCAACATCGACTGTTAGGCAGTGGCCCGCCAGGCATAATCCCTATCCTTTGGCCAGGCGAGGTGTTGTGTTGTGTTGGAGGGCCATGACATCCGTTCCTACGCAGTATATAAGGTTTGTATGGCAAAAAATGAAAGAAAACCAGAGGTGTTATATTTTCTTAGCGCGCTTAGTCGTAAACACTGCGGCCCTGCGGGAAGTTAACACTGGTTTATTAAAATAAGATTTTCGGTAAGTCTGAAAAATTTCATAGAAATGAATATAATGGTACGAAGTTTACCGGGTCAGCTCATTTTAAATAAGAAATACTTGCTAAAACAACAACACAAATAATTACCTACCGTCATCAGGGACCGACAAAAAGCTCGCTAAAGATTGAATTTCTTTCATGTGTGAGATTTACGAGGACGAAGCACAAAAGTGATTAATATCTGCGCAACAAATTCAATAAGCGATATACGAGGAAATGAAATCACTTTGTTGGACCGCAGCATCCCGAGGGAAAGTACACAAGTTGGCGAGTATGGCGGAAAATAATGAACTGGGGAAAATCTCTTAAACGTTTTTTGTAACATATAAAATATTGTTTTTTAATTGCTCGTGTGATTACTTAACTTTATAAATGCCTGAATAAAATTAGGTGTACGTCGGCGAGAAATAATACAGTTCAAAAATATAATAATTAACGGCTATATTCTCGATTTATAGTTCTCCTCAATAATATTTCTTTGAGATATTTACAATCACTGCGGTAACCAAACACGAACGCAATTCAGCCAACCCTAACAGTGCCATCTATTGGTTGGACAACCAACATAAACATGAAATAAAATTGCAAAAGTAAATAAAAAATAACCCTGTTGAACAATTGACTTTAACACGGTCTATCAGCTATAATATTGTATCGTGAGGAGAGATGTAAGTATTTTGAATCGATTCTCTTTCTACAGTCGCTAATCCTCCTAATAATAATAATCCTTTTGTATAATCGTCTAACATTTTGTTTTAAGCACGTGATTTAGCGTTGAGATGACGTCATTCCTATACGTTTATTAAGTTTTTATTATCGTTTACGTTTATAGAATTTCATACTAGCTGCGGTACTGGGCCACACAAAAAAGACGAATTGAGAATGTGAAAAGTAATTTCGAATTAACGAAATTTTATACAAAACAAAGTTGAAGTTAGTTACAGCATTTGTAATAATAATAATTACAAATATTCCGGACATCTAACACACAACGCCATCCAGTCCGAAACTAAGCTTGTATCATGGGTACGAAGCAACTGATATTATACATATATACTTTGTTTTTGTAAATACATAAATATCATACATATAAAACATCCAAACTCCGAAACAAATATTTTCAAATCAAACGAATATTTGATCCAACCCGGGAATCGAACCCGAAACCTCAGGAACAGTATTTGAATACGCTACCGCTGCGCCACCGTGTAAGAACGGCTGGACTTATTTTAATCATAACTGTTTTAATAGGTTTGTCTCAACCTGTCTCGAATAACAGACAATCCATTAAAATTTCTGAAAAAGACACAAAAAAATATTTGATGATATTTTTTTTTGTATTCATTATATAACACAAAAAAACCAAAATAAAGTTAACAGCATGGCTATCTACCAACAAAAGTGCGAAACAAAAACCAAAGCAATTCCTATCAAATAGTTCCCTTGAGTATTTTTTTTATTGGTATATTACTTGTTCATACATGTATTAGAACCTAGGTCGGAAGGAACCGGACCCAGCTTTGGGTACTACTGTATCAAATTCATTTGCCAAAGACTAACTTTATTACTACCAGTGTGCGAAACAAGAAAATTATAGAGATTTTATTGAATCCTCGCTGCCATTTGAATGAAAAAGATTGAAAAAACACACATTAAAAAAAACGTCGAAACCTGTTAGATAGTTTCGGAGTTTATCGTGAGCAAAAAGCTGAGATGGAAATTATATTTAAAAGACTTAGCGCTGCAGTGCTATCGGTGGTAATACTGTAATAACAACAGTGGGTAACACCGAGGATCTAAGCTAATCTGGAAAAAAAAGTAGTATACAAGGAGAATATGACAATACAACATTAAACGAAACCGTGGCTTATTTAAATGAGTTAGTTTATTTTGGGATTATAAACTTTATCCCTGAATTGATAATAAAAAGAAATTCAAAGAAACTAAATATATTAAATATTTAAAACCAATAAGGACACCATTTGTTATTTAAGTTCACTAACCTGCGTGATTAAATGAAGCGGCAACAGCGCAATCACCTTCGTAGGTAGGTAAGTTTCTAAAGCACAGAGCGGCGCCGGTGGCCGTAGGTCAGACGGTATATCTCCTTTGTGATAATGTTTATTGAATACATCGTGTAGTAGACTTTTAAAACGAAAAATAATGTCCTGTAGGGAAACTACAGAACCGAATTTATTATAATTTTTTTAGTGTACTTGTAACATGTGTTGATTTTTCTAGTTCAAATAAATGTCGTATTGTCTTATCTACCCTGTATATATATTAGTATTGTATATGGTTCAAAGGTAAGCCTATATTATAACCGTTTGAGTCTGCTTCAAACTAAGTGATGTAAAGGTATAATTGACTACATAATTTCATTCGTCCTATTTGTTGCAACTGACAATTTCTAGATATTAAATTATTACATTGACATGCACATACTACTTATAACATAAAAGGATGGTTTAGTTTTTACCACTAGCGACTTAAATTATTGGGCTTTTCTGAAATTTCAATGTTTACATAAAGAAAAATAGGTAGCCTAGCGAACACTAAAAGCTAGTCTTAAAATTTTTCTAATTCTCTTTTCCCAACAACTTCTTATTCATGGTCATTCAAAATTGCTTTATTGTCAAACTTTTTCTCACTCATTCAATTAAATGGTTATCTTGCTATGTAATGAAGTGAATTAATTTACTATCTGCATGATAGGAATAAAAACTTTTATAACATTTTGCAGTCTAGCAGCGGCTGAATAGCGCATTGCACCGCCGCGAGCCACCGTGTATATTGAACACAAGAACTGTAAACAAGTTGCAAAAACTAACTGCAATTTTTCATTTCAATTTCAAAATCATTTGTAATTCGTACTCAGCAAATAATTAATTAAAAACTCATTACACCGTCAACTACCACTATCTGTTCTATAAATTTTGATTCATCCTAGGGTTGCCTGGAAGAGATTTCTTGTGCCAATAAGGTCACCCTTTTTACACTACATCTCAAATTGTATGTACTCTGTTGTAAATCTGTAATATTATGGTGTACATATAAAGAGTTTTCTATCTATTCATTTATCTAATGTTATGAATTTTAAAGTAAATCTGTCTGTCTATCTGTCTGTTACGCTTTTACGGTTTAACTAATGCGTCGATTTGAATGAAATTTGGCTTGGAGATAATATTTATTCTTGAGAAAAGGCATAGGTCATTCTTTACCACGATAACCAGCATACACGCGGGTAAAAGCAAGTTAATATCATAAATGTAAAAGTTACTTTATTGAGCTAATGAGCAAAGGAGTTACTTGATGGTAAGCGGCCGTCCATGGACACCAATATAGAAGGCACAAGTGCATACCGCGCTTTTAATTTAATAATAGAGGGTTGGCTTGATTTTATTTATTTATTTTTGTGTATAATTCACAATAGCTTTACTTGCTTCATGACCACCTCGCAAAATACTCCCGCAAACTACAGTAAGCCAATTTACATTTTACAGGGATCATTCTTATTCTGTATTTTAACGGCGCTTATTTTATCATCTCGGGGTTTAATTATTTTAGGCCGTGTAACGTGAACGTGTGCTACACCTGTGGCATATAAATTACAATTTAAACAGTTAAATCTTAGGGATGTGAGGTCCTATTGTGAAAAGTCGCGGTTTATACCTACATGTTTAGTTCATAATAGTTATTAATGCAACTGTTGGGCAATAGAGGGTATTAAAACAGGAATGCGGGTTAATGATAATAGTATCACATGAGTGCTTTAATATCTAATTATGTACAGTTGCATACAAGACTTTATCTACACTTATGTTATAAATTGTTTAATAAAGTTTTTGCGAAAAAAAATGGCGGGATACGACGTGAATTCGAATAGCCGTTCTTTTTTTAAATATGGCGCTGTGGTAGTTAGTAAAAGGCGTGTGCGTGACAATGTTCTTTGTTTAAAAAAGGAGTTGCATTATGATATTATTACAACATTATAACATTTGACAGTTTTAATGTTGGCAATAAGCTAGCTGTTTCAGAAACTTCAAAAGAGGATTTATAGCACGGGCATAGATAAACTTATTATTACTGCACGTTTTTTTACTGCACTGTGCGTTGTTTGATAATAATAATAATAATGACTTCATTAGCAAAAAGCAAATTTGCAAAAAAATTATTGGTTCACAGGCTCCATACAAAAAGTTACGTTATTTATACCTAAAAGTAGATTTTTATTCTCGCAACCACGGTAGGCAAGCTTTCATTTTTATTTAAATGACTTTTGTCACAAACAAAAAAAGAACTTTTCTTTTCAATAATAATAATAATTAATGACCTGTTTTTTATATTACTTACCTAAAAATTTACAACGAATTGAATTTTTTTTTGACAAAACGCGTTAGGAATAAATCCTGTGTCGCGAGGGACTTTATGAACCTATATGAAACGGACACTAAGAACACCCAGACGGATTGTCGATTACACAAAGTGATGTCTCATGTAAAATTTGAACCCACAACATTCGAAAAGTAGAAAACTGCGTGGTGACCGCTTTAACCACTACGCTAACCCTGCAGCCAAGTCACAGTACAAGTGACCTACCCTACATATAACCTGGTAACAATTTAAGCCATTGCAAAATCCGTGCATTCAATTTAAGGACAATATACCTACGTTTATGTATATTATTGCGTCATTTTATTAGACGGTCACAGAGAACCTTCATATCTTAATATAATGAGCTCATACATATCGCGTACGTCAGACGGCCTAATCCGGGAGGGTCAAGGCAACATATTGCTGTTTTATTGTACCGAAGGGTAGCTGTATGATTTGGGTATCTTTAAATTGTTTTTTATTACCCTTTTTATTGAAAGATCTTGTAAGAAAACGAAAGACTTACAAAATGGTATAAGCAAGAGTTATTTATTGAAGTCACTTGTTTTTCACTAAGAGCCAATTGTGTTCTCGAATAGTTAAAATCACAAAAAAAAACGTTTCATAAAATTTGAGTTCATATTTTCTCATTTGATTTTACTACTTACATTTTTTACAAGAACAGTAGATTTCAAGAAGATTTTAAATTAATAACTTATATAATACAATATTTAAAGATTCAATAATTTATCATGCAGGTATACAAGAAACCCTGTTATGTGAGTGTGAAGGCCTCTTCCGGACTTTTTTCTTTATGGAATAGGCGGCAAACGCGCAGACGTATCGCCTGATGGTAAGCGATTATCGTCGCCCATGGACACCCGTAACACCGGAGGCGTCACAAGTGCGTTGCCGGCCCTGGGGGGTGGGGAGGAGGATAAGGGGAAAGGTTGGATTATGGGCCTCCGGTATCCTCACTCACTCCGGGAAACACAGCGCAGGCACTGTTTCACACTGGCTTTCTGTGAGGTCGTGGTATCACTCCGGTCGTACCGGCCCATGCATGCCGAAGCGTGGTTGTCCCACGGTTCTCCATTCACCTCATCTTTATTTGAAGGCTCTGTGGATGCATAGATTTGCAGTACATCTAGTAAATATCCATTTGTATTCAGTTTCAGAAGGGCTACTTGTTCTTACATTCCATTGAAACTGACGATGCTTCTTAATTCGTAATGATAAAATGATATAAAGTCTATCAACATTATCAGTCTATAATAACCCACAGCTGAATATAGGCATTCCCTTAGAAAGGATAGGCCAACACGTTCTGGTCTTGGAAGTTACCGCCTCAGAGTCGTAGAAATACACTCTCGGACTAGACAGTTTGGTTCTTCTTTCCTGTGCCGAGCAGTTAAAAACTGGAACTCATTACCAGCGCACGCGTTTCCTTCCCGTTGTGATCCCGGGTCCTTTAAGCGGGGCGTGAATAAGCGTCTCACAAAGCCGCCATAGCATGGGACGCAATACTGCATTGTCTGCGTTCACAGTAAGTATAGTAGCCACCACTGTTGGATTCTACTCAAGCTTTCCATCAAGCTAAGCAAAGTAGGTAGGTTTTCAAATAAATAGAAAAGGTTGCTTTATGGTTTTATTTTAGATTTGCTTTCTAAATGCAGTGATATTGATTATTTGTAGTTAGCTCCCTTAGTCCCCTTTTGAGACACCCATAGGATTAATTGTGAGGTCACATATCGTATTCTTGATCTGTCACCCTAAGGAGATATTTATCTTTTTATAGTGTTCAATAAGATTCCAAAAAAAAAAATTAAACAAAAACAAACTTTACCTAATACAAAATCTTAATAAAAGTTAGTACCTAAGTAAAACCAGCGAATGTTCGAGTTTTATCTCGTTAATAGTGCTTCGTCCAAACCGCAGTGTTTACCACAGTCACAATTCAACTCCACGGTCTGAACACTTGGGAGTTGGCACGCGAAAATGAAAAACGGTTCATCCTGGAACATTTTAAGCAATAAATTTAAGTTTAATTTGAACATAAACCAGAACTTAATGAGTTTTAAACAGAACATTTTGTTGAACACACACAAACATAATGTTTTGTAGTTATTGTTGTTGAACAAGTTTAAATAGATTTATCGTTTCGTTTTCTATCATGGTTTAAGAAATAGATCACTATTTTGTTTTTAGGGATAAAATTTACTCATTTATTTTGTATTTTAATGAATGAGAGTTTCTTTAGCTATGAAGCTCAAACTGGCTGTTGTTGGTAAGTGACCCTCTAACATGGGACAGCCACGCTTCGGCATGAATGGGCCGCATAGACCGGGATGAACCAGCGCTTGCATTTGCGTTTATCTTTCTCCTTCCCCCGTGTCAATCGCTTACCATAAAAAATATATAAATCGAAAATATCATAATCTGAAATTCAAACAAACTTACCTAAGTGCACTGAAACATCTACTTCAATATTTAATTTGAAACAGTTACAATAATAATAACGTTAGAAGGCTGGAACAAGGGTCTGATACAGAAAGCAGTCCTTCTTGACACTGTACGTATAATGAGGACGTTCCTGTCTTTGGAGTCCGACCACCGGTTTCTTGGTCCCTGTACCCGAAGCAATATGCTGAATGTTCAAGGATGCTGAATGAAACATGTTACTTGTTGCGTGTCATTTACACATACAAAACTTATAAATTAAAATTACTACACGTGTTCATTCTTCGAGCAGTATCATAATATTACATTACACCGAAGTCGTTAGTCTACTATATTTTTTTTATTATTTTAAAATAGATTCAATTAAGACAATAATAATATTTCGGACATCTAACACACAACGTCATATAGCCCCAAATTAAGCTGATATTAAAAACAGTTTTCACACACGGACTAAATACTTGATTATGATCATCTATTCATCCGTATCTCATAATATATATAAAAAGCCTCTGTAAAAGATATTCAAAAGAAAAGTAACGAACTTCTAAGAATATTTTCGGGAGTTGAGAAAACTCAGCTTCGCTTCAGCACAATTTCCTCGGCGAATGAAATTCTTCGCATACAACTTTCGACCTTCAAACTGCTAATTTGCCACTTGAGATATACAAGTTATATAATTAACATTAGTTAATGAGATTAAGCGCTCTCTAACTGCTATTAGGGAGTTCATACTTTGAAATTTTAATTCCTAAAAGTTCTAAGATTTGGTTTTGTATTCGTTCAAAATCCTTATCGAAATCAATCCTCGCTTTTTCTCTTTTACCGTATATAATTATAGCTTAGGGACTTTATCTATCTTCTAATTGCTTGAATTAACAGTGCAATCTGGTCGACATATAATCAAATCAATCAAATCACTGTAAGTAGAGATCATGACTTTTAACAACTAGCCAATAAATAAATACATATAAATTAATAATTTCGCACATCTAACACAACACCATCCGGTCCCAATCTAAGCAGAGCTTGTGTTATGGGTACCAGGCAACTGATATAAATAGGTATATTCTTTTTTTTTGTAAATACATACATATTATACATAATCCAAAATCCTTAATTTTGTTTTAGGATAATATTTAATACGCCCTTAATTTTGATGTATCCAGTGTCATTCTTACGACTAAGACGAATCTATTGACTCATATAACAATATGACATGCCGTTTAGGCTCTAGGGCGTGCCAAAGAAATATACATATATACATACCCTCCTTCTTTCGCAGTCGAGTAAAAATAAGCTTTCATTATGTCAAAAAGAACATCTCATGGATGGATTTTTTTACCAACTTAGAAATATATATCAAGTAAGAAATCAAGTAGCCAGTCACTCTTTGCCGCATAATCGTCGACTAGACACCGACAATCAAGTAGCCACATATAACCTACTTCACCGACTAGTCAGAGAACTTCTTACTATAATATTAACTTCTTTTAGGATGTTCAGAAAAATAAAAAAGACTTATATAGTCTCGACCGAATCGTCGAATTAATATGTCGCATTTTTTAATAAAATACATTAAACGCAATTATTTCAGAAATTGCATAGAGTGTAGGAAAACGTGCAACTATTTATTCTGTAGTTAATATTGCTACTGTTATTATTACGTAATTTTGAAAATAGAATAAAACTATATCAATATCATATCCCTCAAACCCCCTCACCCTTCGAAACTCAGAATATATGTATTTATGGCCACATATGTCCAAACCTTCCTTATCACAGTGCGCAATACGGTAGCCTGCACGGTAGATTTCATTTCAATATGTAAGCTTACGAATCCTTTCAGGGCACACGCAGGTCGCCATACCTGACACCCGGACTCCCCCTAAAAGGTCGAATGGGCCTTCTTTCAAACCTTAAATAATTAATTTAAATATAACTGTTCGTTCTTGGTAAATTTTAATTTAAAAAAAACGATGAATGAAAGATGAAAAAACGAAAAAAAATGAAAAAAAAGATTTGAAGCGTGTTGTGGATCTAGATATAACTTATGAATTTTAGTTTTTGAAAGAAAAAATTGAACCTGAAACCCATAATCTTAGCAGCCGCATTACTAGCCGTTAGACCAACAGTACCAGACCTTTAATTTGTTTGACAAATAAGAGCTTTAAGTATGTGTAATTAAGGTCGATCGATCGTAAACCGGACTGATTAATATGTGGGCGAGATATACAAGACCGTTAATCCGAAAAGGGCAGATAAAGCCTGATTGCAAAAACAGAACAACTTTACCTTGCCCTGAATAAACCGATACTTTGATGGAGATTATTAAGATTATTTTAACAATTTGTAAACATTCATTTGACTTTGTGAACATGTTGGAATTTAAGCTTAACAAATTTGAATAAACCTTAAACTAAAAAGATTCTTTTGGTCGTTTGTAATATAAATTAAGTCCTGCTAGCAATCCACCACGGATTTGCACAGATAGCAAATATAGTGGGTCAAAGAAGGAATAATAATCGTGATATAAGTGATGTAATGATATAATAGGTATGATGACAGTAACCA
Organism: Hyphantria cunea; assembly: GCA_003709505.1. Classification (NCBI taxonomy): domain Eukaryota; kingdom Metazoa; phylum Arthropoda; class Insecta; order Lepidoptera; family Erebidae; genus Hyphantria; species Hyphantria cunea. The sequence continues at coordinate 164,264 of PKRV01001083.1, read as the reverse complement.
AGAACCACGAAAATTATATATTTTTCTGATAAACGGGGTTCATAGAGTATAAAAAATATATTTATTTTCATATTTAACGCGAGATTGATAGTTAATTAACAAAAATAAAACTACAAAAAGTTGAACACCAATCGGAGTGAGATACGTCCCTTATGTATAAAGCCCACTTTATTCGGGGGCAATCGAGGATCACTTTACTGTTTTTAAGAGCTATAATGACACTGTTTGAGAAATAGTGACGTCGCATCTTACACAAACAGACGCCATGACACAGCCAAACGTTTTTACTTGAATTTTAAACTTAAATTTAAATCGCAATTTGTTCCTATTATTTTTTTTGTAGAAAATATCTATTTTTGGCAATAGGAGATAATTCCGAACATCATAAAACAGTTTTTAAAAATAAGTCCTCATGCCTATTATAGCAAGATATTAGATATATTCGGATACTTACGAGACAGCTTAAAGAAAAGGTGTAAGTGGCACACTTACACCTTTTCTCACGACTTTACCGACTTACACCGACCGACCGAACTTACACGACTTTACCATGATATCAGACACCGACATTAAAAAGAGATACAAACTATTAATTCACTTAAAACACTATAAGCATTCTAAATCAGAAGAACTTTCTTTTTTCTTTTTTTACCTAGTGGATTGCCTTTACGCACTTCACTCCCCCCCCCCCCGGGGACAGGGGTTCACTTTGTGTGGGGATCCTGACTGACCCCAGCCAGACTACCCACTAAACCACCACGGTGTGCCACTCTGCACGTGACACGGGAGAGATCCGGGAACCGCTTTCTTACGCCATCCGGACCCAAATTAGAAGAACTTGAGTTAAGGTAGTAACGCTACGTATCGTAGAGCTTGAAGGAAACGTAGAATATATCGTAGACTTTGTGAAAACCGTAGAATTCATTATATAATTCTCACCGACACAGACAAAATTTACATTTAAATCGAACTAATAGTTTTAGATATTGGTGAACATACTTAAGAAAAAAATCATTGGGTTAATATGGAGATAATAGACGTCAAAATGTCCATAGTACTTCATATCAAAAAGAAACATTTTTATTTAATATTCCATTTAACTATTAAATAGAAATATTTTAATAAATGTCTACTAGTAAGGGTAGTGAAAACTTATTACCTAGTCTATACGCAATTATCCTACAATTTCACTCAACCATAGAACAGAAGAAACTTAATATAAATGATGTATTAGGAAAGCATAACTAAACAGTAAACTAAGGCATTGATTACTGAATTCATATTCCGAAGCCAAAACTATTACAGTAATGACGTCAGAAAATTGAACAGCTTTACAGAGCCTTACAATTTTAAATTCTAAAGGATTTTTTTTATCTGCAGGACCAAGAAGAATGGGGGTGTTTTTGACTTAGGGCACATTTTGAATTGAGTCCAATTTGTGAAATAAAATATGTGGAAATAGTAAGAAATAAAAAAGTCTGACTTAAAAATTGTTGGTTTAAATCTAGAAGTTGGCAATTAAAGTTCTACATATAAAAAAAAACAAATTATGAATGAACTCACTAGCTGTGACCTAGCAGTCACGCTCACTAACCACGAGACCAGTATGTCTGACTATGTAGATACATATCAATTGCAAATCAGGTCAGGTATCGAGCTTGCAATGCTCTGTGACTGAACAGTCACCCGGACACAGACCCGGACAATTTTTTGCCTTTTAAATTATAATCTCCACTTCTTACTGTACTTCCGTATTATATCTACTTTTTTCTGTATTCGGTATAGAATTAATTTAGAACATTTTAGATTATTTTGCTTTATAAGCCATAAAGAAATTAAAGTATAATGGAAGCGATTCCTCGAGGACAAAGGAGGAGAACCATATTGTTACTTAATAAAACAAGTAAAATTATTTTAAAAACATCCAACTGTCATCTTTATTATATATATTCGTAATTACCGTTAAAAATTATTTATTTTGATACCACACTCGATGTATTTTGAAAATAATTTTTTTCGAGGTTACTTTTTGGCGCCCAAAATCTTAATTTTGTTATTTTTTATTTTGATGTACCTTGTGTCACTCTCACGACTAAGAAAACTCTATTGATACCACTCACATAAAAATACGACAAGGCATTTAGGCTCTACGAGGCTAACGAAATATACATACATAATCCTCCTCCTTTCACAGTCGGGTAAAAACATGAGATGTCTACTTAGCGACTAAACGAAAATGGTTTTCATGTTTTATAGTTTCAATTCGATATCAGTTTCACTTACTTTATATTTATAATTAGATAGCATTGTGTAAAGTTATTACGTAGGTGGGTTGTAGTTTTTAGGGTTCAGTATCCAAAGGATAAAACTACCAGGCTGAATGTATCTGACGCATATTAAAAATATAAAAAAAAAGCTATGAGAACTGTCGACAGAAGTGAAAATTCAAAACTATAAACAATCAGTTGTTTAATTTCACCTGAAATGAACCTCTTTGTTCATTATATTAAATATATAAAAAGAAATAAAAAAAAATGTAACCCATGAAAAGCATTCAGTGACGGTGACACGAGTTCCACAATTTTTATTCAGGCAAAAAGTGCTCAACGCACCTAAAGAATGTTTCACTTTAAAAACAGAATAAAACAAATATCTAACTGCTGCTATGAAACGAACGTGTTTTTTTTTGTCCTTTTTAATAGATAATGGTACGGAACCCTTTGTGCGCGAGTCCGACTCTCACTTGGCTGGTTTTTTTTTACTTTTTCTTGTAACTAAATAGGTATGACTGTGACTCAAACTGGGTTGTAGCAGTTTTCTACAGAAACAACTAAATAAACTCATTTCCAATTATTTAGGATATAAATGGATTATTAAGATTAGGATTTTCAAATCTGCCTTCGGTATAAATGTCGACATCAATAAGGCTCGAGTGAAATGCTGTGTCTATATAACCTGAGTTTCTGAAGGCAACGTTAGTCCCTATTTATTTAAATCCTTCGAGAATAATTTTATTCGAATTTGAAACATGTTCCCAAAAGTTGATACAAAATTGATTGGCTTCTCATCTCTAACCCGAACAAAGAGAAGTGGGATGTTTGCCTAGAATAAATTGATCGAAAAATTAAAACAAGGCTACAACAAAATAAACACAAAACAAAAGACTTTAGAGCCATAGCTCAACGCACACGGTCTTGAAGGTGATCACAACGCGCATTTTCAGCTGAGGCCAAAAAAAGTTCATAGAAGTGTGCACATTAAACACTTAAACATGTATGTAATTATAATAAACGTATATTAAGTACATAACAATATATTAAGAGTATTATTAAAAAGTTAAATTGCTAAGTTAAATTGTAGTACCTGAATAAGCTTTGTTCGGTGTTTATTTTGCTTTATTTTTTGGAAGTTTTCAAAAACTCAATCCTAGCTAGATAGAATTTTCGATATCGTTTCGAGTGTAATTTATCTGCAATATATGTATATGTAGGCTATGTGGATTAACAAGCAAAAGTGGTAGTAAGCTGGTCATATTTGCCGTAGAACCGGTAACCGGTGGGGTAAACTGGTTTTTGGTTTTTGAGTGGAGATCGCGTCTCGGCAAACGTAGTGTAGGGCGTCCACAGGCCAGGTGGAGCGATGATTTGCGCAAGATGGCTGGCAGGAGCTGCATGTGAGAAGCGGAGGATCGAATTAAGTGGCGTGTAGCTAGAAAGGCCTATGTCCACCATTGGAATGCGATAGGCTGATGATGATGATATGTATATGTATTTAGGAATATATAAATAGGTGTGTTTATATGCTGAGAGAGCGAGAAAGATGTATAAAGTTCTAATGTTACATAGTTTTGCAGCATCATAGTATTCAACTGTAATGCTGTTTAACGTCAAGGCTAGCCGTTTAAAATGTTTCAAGAATATATCTTAATTGGCATTAATCGATGTTTTTTTTTCAAGAATTTATTTAAATTATCAAAAATTTTAACATACGAAAACAGAGTTCTTGGACTGGACCAAATTAAAATGACTACACGGCAAGCATCAGCTTTTGAATAAAAAAACTAGTTCACCCAGTCGAAAGTTATGAGGTAACAAACATAAACAAAAAAAATACAGTCGAATTGATAACTCCTCATTTTTTGAAGTCCATTTAATGTTGATTATTTGTATCGATATTCTGTAACCTTCTGTACAAGCTACGTTCATAAATATTGTTCATGTCTAATTCTTACGTATTAATTAAGTTTAGTTCTTGAGTCAAAGTAGCTTAGAACGGATTAGTTGATTATAGCTGTGTGAATATTATACGACGCCGAAACAAAGTTATTTCGTATAGATATTACGTGGTATGTACAAAAAAATAATTATTTTAAAATGAGTAGAATTAAACATAAATGTATGGTAGTGGTTACTTAACTAGCCAAGATTTAGGATTCATCGAAACTATTTTCTGATGAGTCCACCTGAAACCAATCACGTAGCATTGTGAATAAAGCTTATGCGGTTTTGGATATTCAGGTACTTTGAAAAGTAAAACAGCAACAAGTAACGAATTATTTTAAAAAAAACCGACTGCGTATATTTTTTTTTATTTTGTTCTCTCGCTCTCGCGACTAAGACGAATTTATTGACACTATTCACATAAATATACAACAAGCCGTTTAGGCTCTAGGACGTGCCAGAGAAATATACACACATACATACCGTATGGCCTTAATCCTCTCCTGAGAGGAGACCCGAACCCAGCAGTGGGACATTATGAGTTGTTGATGATGATGATGAACATATCATCATCAACAACCCATAATAAATAAACATAACCCTCCTTCTTTCGCAGTCGCGTAAAAATAACTTTTATTACTTTTTTCCTTATATAGTCCTGCTAAAAAGATTCTACTCTGCCTGTTGGAAAGAATAAGCAGAATCCAAGAGTGGTGGTCACCATACTCATTGTAGAGATTATGGTAAAAGATTTATTTAATTTTCCACTGTCGTATGTGCAGCACTCATTATCGTTGTTATTTCTATATATAATCGTTGACAAGTATTAAAAATTTATAAATACATTATCATATTAGATCAATAAATCCCCAATAAGACACAATTACATTAATATTTATGGTTTTACTGACAATTTCACAGGCTTATAATAAGTCTGTGGAACCTGTCGCTTTAATGAAATATTTCTTAAATACTTAAAAAATCTTTACTAAAACTTAAAAGAGATATTTCAAGTAGCAACTCCTTCGCTAATATCTCAAGTCTCCTTTGTAAGCAGTACTCTCCCATTCACTGTCACGGGCATCTACGACAACTGACACTTTTTTTATGGGCTTGCCATAGTGCCTCTACTCTCCCTGATGGAAAGCATGAACAGAATACAAGAGTGGTGGTCTCCCTCCACTTTGCGAATGCAGACAATGCAAAAATTCTGAATGATGACCCATTCTGTGGTGGCATATTGAGGTGCTTCTGCAACATTGGACCTCCGGTCTCGCACTCACCAACGAAACACGACTGCACGAATGCTGTCGTTTTGCCTTAGTGTTCTGTGATATGGTAGTACCGCCTCGTTCAAGCCGGCCCGTTTGTGTTGAACTCAGCGTGACTCTACTACCTCTAAAGATCCTCGACTTCGCTCATAAGCACTGACAGATCCATTACTTACCTCATCTCTTTAAAGCCCTTGCGGCTAGAACCTGTTTCAGACGTCGAAAAATTATAATTAACTACTAGAAAAATGTAATAAAACACTAGAAAAATATTAAAGCAGGTCCAGATATCAAGCTATTATCTATAATATGAACACAATATCTTAAGTAAGAGGTTTCGAAGCCTTCAAGAACAGATACTTAAGCACAGTTCAAATATGCTCTCGACCTATAAAACCAGTTTGTACTCTTCATTTATTTTACAAGCTAATGAGAAAATTGTATTTACTCGTCGACATTATACGTTCGTTCAATTGTTATAGTTAATTTAATAACCGGCTCAGTTGAGCAATATACTTCTTGAGGTGTTGGTAAATATTATATACTAGAGTACACGAGTATTATATAGTAGCTGTCTGTCTGTTATGCTTTCACACATAAACTACTGCACCGATTTAAAAAAAGTTTGGCATGAATATATTTTGATATTGAAGAAGGACATAGGCTACTTTTTACCGCGATAAACGACAAACGCGAGGGCGGTGACGCGGGAAAAAACTATCACTACTTTAGTAAGCCTTAAAAGTGTAAGAGTTTGATTATTCAAAGGCACTAATCACTAGAAATACGAGTCAAATTCTTGTTATTATACAGAATATTAATTAAGAAAAGTTATAGGCAATGAACTTTGAAAAAGCGTTTACGATTTTAAGCCCACGTAAACTCTGTTGAAACTGCTGAAAACGGCCAATTAATTTATAATCATAACTCTATAAAAGGTCTGTTTTAATAACAAAACTAACAAGAATTTTTTTGAAAAATAATGACGCGATTACGTTAAAACTTTTGAGAAAATTTATGTAACCTATGCCAGTCAGAATAGGCGAAAACGAGCAGCCATATCATCTGATGGTAAGTGATTACCGCCGCCCATGGACACCCGCAACAGCAGAGGCGGGACCAGTGCGTTGCCGGCCTTTTAAGAAAGAGTACGCTCTTTTCTTGAAGGTTTGAAGGTCGTATTGGTCCAAGAATACCGGAGGCGACAGTTCATTCCACAGTTTAGTTGTGCGAGGCAGATAGTTCCTAGAAAACCGAAAAGTAAAAAGAGATAATTTCTTTCTAGTAAATTTAAACCATCAAATGCTTAAATTCTACATAATAAAGAAGTAGTCAATTATGACCCATAGAGAACTTTCATTGCGCGTTGCAGAGTTAAAAATATTTAAAGTTACTCCGTTTGTCCAGCATAGGCTGGTTTTTTATGGAATAGGGAACCAACGAGCAGACGTATCGCCTGATGGCAAGCGATTACCGCCGCCCATGGACACCCATAACACCAGAGGCGTCACAAGTACGTTGCCGGCCTTGGGGGATGGGGAGGGGGATAAGGGGAAGGATTGGATTATGGGCCTCCGGTATCCTCACTCACTCAGTGAAACACAGCGCAGGCGCTGTTTCACACCGGTTTTTTTGAGGCCGTGGTATCACTCCGGTCGAGTCGACTCATGCATGCCGAAGCGTTGCTCTCCCACGTGGATGATGATAATATTGATGATGATGATGATGATTCCGTACAATCCTTATAATAGTTACTCTGTAGTTCTGTGGGTCTCTCTATCTATTTTGCTTTCACGGCTAAACCGATGCGCCAAGTTTAATGAAATTTGACTTAAAGATTCTTTGGTTCTAGAGGAATGGCATAAGTTAATCTTAACTGACTTACAGGCTAGTTGAGCCACAGGTAAAACGTAATAATTCATAAAAAAAATGTTAATTTGTGCAAATTTATCAAAAAAGGATAAATAAAATTAATAAAGAGTTCGCGTAATACCCTGTGGGAGGGATTAAATAAATCTTCAGCTAACTTTTTGGTTTGTAAAACGGAATGTCTGAGGAATTTTCGAAGGAGTTTACATTGTTTGAATTTTTAATAACGCTTAACTCCGTATCCCTCCGATCTCTGCGGTCTGCCGAGGTAATTAATCATTTTCCAGTCTTGCGTTAATTCTGCTATCGTTTAGGCTTATATAATAATACTGATAAAAAATTTTATATCAAAGGTGGGTCTATAGTTTACGAGACATTATAATGTGTGTGTGGTTGTGCAAACTTGAATCAGATTTAACTTTCACTTAACCTACCAGGTTGTCGAACCATCTTGAAGACCCGCCTGCAACGCGCAATGAAAGTTCTCGTGCAATTTATACCTCAAAAAACAAAAAGTTGTAAGACAATAGGGCAAACAAGACAACGAGAGCGTCGTCCAAAGGCGTGTTTACTTATTGGCTGAATTTACAAAAAGTGCAGGTATAGGGCTACAGAGGGCGAAAGGTACGCGTAGCTTCACTTCAGTGTGAGTTTGGATTTGGAAATATAATAGTGCACTATACCGTGCGCACTTTATACAACTTCATCCGAAGGTTATTTTTGAGAGGAATATAGCTGTATTAGCTAATTGGCCTATGCCCCTATGGTGATAGCTTACAGCATATTTCGGCCCTGGCGGCGGAATCGAAACCGTAAGCTCTTTAATGAGCGAGAGTGACTTCGTCGTACGAAGCCCTGAGCGCGTTTTGGCGTACCTATAATAATAATAATAATAAATAAAAATACGTTTATTTCCACCACAAAGAACACATTGTACAATAATCAGTGAAGTTAGTACAGATACAATATTTGTAGCTTGGGGTGGACTGGAGCCTAAACTAGGCCAAAACCTGTATTTCAGGACTCCAGGATTCACACCAGCTCGGTTTGCAGGGTCGATATATTGTGTTGCGTTACTATGTATATGTGGTGTATGAGTGTGTGTGTGGTGCGCGCGTGCATGTGTGTGTGTGTTTGTGTGTGTATATATATTCGTGTATGTGTGTGTGTGTTCGTATGNTTTCATTCGAGATGGAGTTCGGATATCACATAGGATATTAGATATATCGGTAGACGCGCTTATATTTGCTGCCATTTTCTTCCCAATCTTAACAAAGTAACGGTTGATTTCATTTATTGTAGATAATTTGTCACTAGTTTTAGAATCGAATAGTTCAATGGCTGGGTTTCTGCTTACGTTAGTGTTAGTTACATTTCTGATGAAATTCCAAGTTTGTTTAGGATTTTTACATTTTTCGGATTTCGAACTTTCATAATTGTTTTTTATTTTGCTTAGAAGTTGATTACAATAGTTCCTGTATCTACGATAGGTTATTTTGAGAAAATCATCTGTCGGTGAAGCTTTAAGTTTCTTATGAAGAGCATTACAGTGAGCAATACATCTCAGCAAGCCAGGGGTGATCCATGGTTTTATAATATACTTTCTGTTGGGCACTTTATGTACTTTTGTGTTATGAATTAATGCTAATTTAATCTTTTCAATTAATATGTCCAGCGCGTTGTTAGGGTCACCGATTTCACAAACACTAGAAAGTTCCTGATTCAGAAGGGATTTGGCGGCAGCCTCAAAATTTATAATACGTTTAAATTTTAGGGTGGTAACTTTTTTAGGTGTTCTTAAATTAAGCAAGACCGGTAAATGATCAGTAATTTCTGTTTTTATAACAAAACCTATGTATGTATGAAAGGGGGCTTGGTGGGTAATTACTAGCCGCTACCACTAGAGGGTTGGAGTGTGTCAGAGTCAGTATCATACAAAATTCTCATGTCACTATAATTCTCGCTCACGATGAACTCCGAAACTATTTAAGCTACCTAATGGATACTCAGTGTTTTTTTTTTTCAAATGCGTGTTTTGATGGCGTATATAATATAGGATCATTTTCATTTCAGTGCAGGGACCTCGGTGGCGCGATGGTAGCGTACGCGACTGCTGTGCTCGATGTCTCGGGTTTGAAACCCGGATCGGACTAAATGTTTATATGATCTGCAAATATTTGTTTCGGAGTTTCGGTATTTTCTATGTATAAATAATACCTATGCATTTACAAAAAAAGTATAACATGTATTAAATAAATAAATTTGTATATATTAGTTTTGGATTAGATTGGTGTTGTGTGTTATAGATAGCTACGCTTCGGCATGAATGGGCCCGACTCGACCGGAGTGATACCACGGCCTCACAGGAAACCGGTGTGAAACAGCGCTTGCGGTGTGTTATAAAAGAGGCCCATTCCCCAACCCCTACCCCCATTCCCCAAACGCACTTGTGACGACTCTGGTGTTGCGGGTGTCCATGGGCGGCGGAAGATAAATGATAATAAATATTGTTATTATTATTTTCTTTTTAGAGACCCAGACAAAGTTGCGCGATTCAACTAATATATTCTATTTTTTATAACTTACATCAACAACAAGAACATTAGAGACAAAAGTATCAACTTTTAAACAGCTCCAAAAAGATTGTGTCTATAAAGTTTTTACGATCATCTCTCAGTAGGGTTGACTGCAACAGATTGTTTGTGCGAGTCATAAATTTTAGTGTAGTTTAGAGAACTTGAAGCCGACAAAGTTATCAAATTAAAATACATCATCCCTTCGTAGACCGCTGGGGATCTCAGCCCTTCAAAGTTATGATACAACTAACAAACCGTGTGCCAAAGGGCTAGGGCTGCCGCACGCGTTACTTTCTGCGTCAAGAATCACCAATTTAGTCACGTGTTTAAAATTTTGGCAATCAACTAACTTCTATATTAGATCTTTAATTGGCATACGAGAATAATGAATATGTTTTGACCCTTTCGACACTTAGATCGACTCAACTGGAACCGCTCAGAAAATCACTATTTAATAATTTTGCGTTACATTTCACAATTGCCTTGGCTCCCGTCTGTATAATATAGCGAAGCAAGTGAATAATATTTATCAAATTTATTTAAAAAATGCAAATGTGTCATACGAGATTGGCGTCTGACCCTTGACTACACTCAGACAGAAAAAACTGTACATAACAAAGACTCAATATAAAACATTCTTATATTTACATTCACACGCAAACACACAGACACACTTACACTATCACATCACCTTACACACTCCAACATACAAACGTATATACACACTCATATTTCTATTTTACTTTTAGAATGTAATTTTTCCAAAAGTGCAAAGATCGATTCACTTAGTTACGATAATTGTGTTGTAGAATATGAAGAAGACCCAATTGTAAGTTTCCAGAGTGGAGGGCGCTGGCAGCCTTAGCACAGTTTCATACTATTATGGCTGCCGACGTAAACCTACAAATGTAAGGATTTGTTACAATCGCTAGTATTTTTGTAATAGATTTAAAAAAGAGAGATTAAAAATAAACTTATAAACTTATTAATATACTTATTTCACAATTCTCAAAAGATCCCGGTGACCCAACTCCTCCTCTCTGAAAAGTACAGCTTTCGAAATTGGAGTATATGAAGGACATAATTCTTATTCAAACCCTGTTATGGGGACATTTCACTTGAAAAATATTTAGACAAATTTAGTAAAATTTAATAAATTCTAACATAACATAACTAATTAAAAAACTTCATTCTTTACTCCTTATTTTTCTTACCTTACGGAACTGCCTCGTTGGTCTAGCGGTTCAAATTCCGAATCGAGCCAAAAGTGTTATTGAGTTTTCTGATTATATAAATACTTAATAACAGCTCAGAGCTTGGAAGTTGGGGTCTGAACCCTCGTGCCTCGGAGAGCACGTAAAGCTGTCGGTCCTGCGCCTGATCTTTCCCTGATCGTGTCGGTTAACCGTCCCATCGGATTATGAGACTGAGGGAACAGAGAGTGCACACCTGTGTTTGCGCACATACTTGTGCACTATAATATCTCCTGCGTAATAGGCGTGGCCGTAATCGGCTTGGCATCATCATTATTTACTAACCTTACGGATAGGACCAAATGAAAAACCCTCTACAACATACATAACTAAAGGAGTAAAAATCAATAGAATAGAGAAGTCTTTCTTATTTGAAACCTAAAAAAAAACACATTCTATAAAAAAACACTTTATTTTTGGATATTGGAATAAATCGTTTGACCCTTAATTAAAATTGAAATGGTCTGAAGGCACGTATATGTCGTGTGAATTATCGACATGTGTTTTGTGTATGTCTCAATAAGAGTGCACTTTTAAAATTTGTAGTTTTTTTTCTTGTGCGAGGGTCAAACCTGAAATCTTGCAGCTGTTACACATGTTTATTTTGATTTTGAGCGCTTTATAATGCGTTGCGTCCCTCGGGAACAACGCGTTATAACTGTGAAAACTTAGTACAAAAATTTGGAGTTAAGCTGAGACCGCTGGCAAATTTCAAAGATTGTTTAGTAGGAAAAGTACACCTTTCATCAAGGTTTAAGGTTTTGTGAACTTTCGGGTTCATAATAAACCACAAACAATACTCATGTGCTCAAACCCGAGGTCCAAAGCATCATTATAAATAAATAAATAAATATTTTCAGACATTTCAACACACAAACGCCATCTAGTCCCAAACTAAGCAAAGCTTGTACTATGGGTACTAGACAACTGATATTATTACATATACACACTTTTTTTTGTAAATACATACATATTATACATAGAAAACACCCAAACTCCGAAACAAATATTTGCAGATCATACAAACATTTGGTCCGACCCAGGATTCGAACCCGTGACCTCATGGACAGCAATCGCGTACGCTACCACTGCACCACCGAGGCAGTCATTGGTGAGATACAGCCACATCCAGAAAAAGTCATTGAAAATTTCATGAAAAGAGTAATATAGCCCGTTATCAGAGCCGTGGGCCATTTGATAGATATTTTGTTCCACACTTAATCAGAACATGTCTTCTTCATAATATAACTTTAAAATCACAACTCTCTAAAAAACACGTGTTTTGATTTTAAAATGAAAATGTGTTCTTTTACTGAGAAACTCTTTACATCTGCACATTTACAGCTGAGTCAATTGTTAACCCGTTATGTGACCATGTCGATGAGGACTAATATGAATACAATCCCCAGCCAAACCTGCTATAGAAGGTTTCATTTCAAAAATAATATGTCATGCATTAGCAGCGTTTGAAAAAATTTTTGAGGAACTTGATGTTATCAGAACTTTCGTGCTACATTTTCACTTTTTTATATTAATGTGTAACAACATGTGAAATAAACCAATGACAATCACGTAACAAGGAAATAGAAAATATTATAAGCCACAAATATTTCTTACCCACACAATCAATCAACAACCCCTAACGTCCCACTGCTGGGCTCGGGTCTCCTCTCAGGAGAGGGTTAAGGCCATTCGTCCCCACGCTGGCCAAGTGCGGGTTGGAGACTGGCTAGACAATGTGCAGCTACGTAATCTTGCCGTTGAATGTTTTTAAGCCGCCCAAAGGCCTCCAACTAAGCTTCACGACTGTTATCCTACGATAACAACCGGTACCGATTGCTTAACGTGACCTCCGAATCACGGAGACGCTCAAGGTAATATGCCACCAGCAGTCATTCATCTAGGTACTGACCGCGCCGTCATTGCTTACCCTGATTGTTTCTAATCACCGAGTGCAACTAGGCTATGAGCGCCTCACATGTTATCAGTTTTCTTGTTTTTGTATGTGATGTTATTTTTCTAGTTTTTATATAGAACTAACTGCCCTGACAGACTAGAACGAATCTATCGTGTCGCAGTCCAATAGAATAAATAAATGAGTGGTGTTATTACGCTATATTTTTCTCGCGGTTTTATTTCTCTTCATAAGAATCTTCCTTGAGTCGTAACGAAAATCTAAAAAAAATTACCGAATTGTTATTTTGTGCTCAATAACACATTTGGTCATCCGCCCATCTACAAATCATAGGTGGCCCGAGGTTCCAGGGATTCCCTTTCTACGGTGCACATGATTAAATGGCTACTAGTATCCGAAATGGTCCACCGTTTTTTTGTTCGGGTCGAGTCCTACATAACCACCAACGGTTGGATTTTCGAAGGAATTTCCCTACAGAAAAAAAAAGTATAAAAAAATACATCTTTATAAATATACATATTTATATAAAAGAGGGAGGTGACTGCCTGACTAAGATACCCAAATATCAACAAAAAATTAATATTTAGCCAACGGTGGAGTCGATGACAGATACTAAACTATAAGTATAACACTTAGATTAATAACTTTTACGATAGCTTCATAGTCTCCTCTTCAATGTCACTTTTATCAGCGAGTGCCAATTTAGCGTGCACGCGCGTGTCATTGACCAAGTTATTTATGACCAAACCCACAACAAGTAAATGAGTTCTCGAATAGACACTACGACGTAGCAAGGTCACGTAGTAAATCGTAGCTCCACCTGCACCATAGCAAGTACATTCTAAAAATTATTTTATGCTACCGAACACCTGCTTCCTTGAGAAGTTCTTCTTAAACGAGGACACTTTCATATTTATGAGATATTAAGAATATTTAAATTCTAAGGTGTCTCTGAATATATATTTACAGATTGTACATATATACCTTCGAAGAAATACTACCTGACTGAAATTTGAGTGGTCTACTGTATATAGTGGTTTATTTTTTATGATATAGGATGATATCAGGAGAGCAGACGTATCGTCTAATGGTTGCTGCCTCGTTGGTCTAGCGGTTGAAGTATGCGACTACCGAACAAGAGGTCTCGGGTTCAAATCCCAGTTCGGGAGAAAAGCGTTATAGATATTATATAACTACTTAATACCAGCTCGGCGTTTGTAAGTTGGGGTCTGCACCCCCCTGCCTCAAGAGAATAGGTAAAGCTGTCGATCCTGCGCCCGATATCTCTCCGATCGTGTTGGTTAACCGTCCCATCGGATTATGGGTATAGAGAGTGCACCTTTGTTTGCGCACACACTTGCGTAGTTGGCTGGTCTACGTTTGAGACTGGCCGTCGTGACCGTAATCAGCTAGGAGATCATCATCATATCTAGTGATACATACATATATAGTGATGCTGACTCCTGGAGTTCGATGTCCACTTAGGTCCAACATCCAGGAAACGGACACAAAGTACACCCATACTCTGAACAATAATTTGTAGATTACAAAAAGAAGGATGATCAAAACACATAGCGCAGTAGAAAGCGGCATGGCGGCCTTTCTACCGCTACGTCATCCGTGCAGTTAAATGACAAACACGATTTTTTTTTCATACTTACATACTTAAGGAACGACTAAAACAAAAAACTATGTAAGACAAAAGCACTGTAAAGATAAAGAAAATTGAGAAACAGTCCTATGCCTATTCGTCTACTCAGCATGATATAGTAGATCATTTTATTAGTCAGAAACCTATGCCCATGCTAAAGGCTTCATTGTACTCTCAATAGAGAATTTTTTAATTTCTTAATCTGATCATTTACGTCTCTATAACACAGAAAAAAAATAGACTTGAAAATAGTCAAACTAATTTTCAAAGTGAAATTTAAAACACTGACTAAATTTGAGCTATTCAAACGCCGCAATTTTGCGTACGCTTTTGACGCAGCCAATGACGTCATTCATTTTCGTGAATGTTTACTAATCAGTATTTCAGTTACTTTATACAGTTTTAACTGCTTTAAAAATCATGGAAGAAGTTAGTTTTTCTCACAAATACTACTAATACAGTTTGAATTTCGACGCCGATCATTTTTTTTTCAACCGCTAGTGTAAAATACCTTTTAAGTATATTGTAAAGACAATAAAGGTTCTATAAAAACATAATATGTTTTTATAGAATCTTTTGTGTGTTCTGAGACAAATATTTTTTATGCATGTTCCCTACTGTCCCATGTAATTCCTAAAGTGGCTTGACTTCAACAGGCTTGCCCCTATGTAAATGACATTTAAACAATGTTCAGCAAAATGTGGACATTTAGTATATTTCTGCTAACCCCTGCAGAGTATAAGCGTGAATATAATTATATTTATGCAAAAACATTTGCATACGACTGTTACGCCCACATATTTTTTAATATTTTTATATCAAAAGGAATTTATTTCGTTATGTTAATATGCAATACCGAATATGTAACTTTATGTAAATTTAAATTTAATATTGTAAAGGAGATAGTATTAACTATGATGTATAGTATAAAGTAATTGCTATAACTTCCTGAAACAGTCTCTTTATAATAAAAATGGAATCAACATTTGCATAGAAATTGGCCAACTGCTATGCTAAGCTGGGCAAACATTTCAGAAACCTGGTTATGTTTTTGTAATTGCAGAGGTTGCTCCCTCCTTGGTCTAGCGATTGGCGTATACGACTGTCGAAGAGGTTTTGGAGTTGGTTCAAAGGTCGGACCAAAAAAATTGTTGGGTTTTCTGACACGAAATTCTCAATAAAAGACCAGAGTATAGAAGTTAGCGGTGTTTGACGCCCGTGCCAATAATAGCGAGAAGATATATATTTAATATAGATGGTATATTGTCGTATAGGAGAAAATTAAATAAATAGTACACCCCGCAACTAAATGAAATAAAATATTGTATATGTCATTTAAACACTACTCAAATTTTATTCGACTTTTACAATAGTCTTACTTTGCTTATTTTACACTAATACCAGTAATAATATACAATATAATTTCAGAAATTTGTGTGCATCTAACCTTAGTTTTTAACAACAATAATCTTGCACTTGTACCCATGTCTGTGGCGACCGATGGGCCGCTGCATTATTTCGCTACGTCACGAATCACGATTTATTTTAAATAATACTCTCAACCAGGTATTATTTGTTCGTTAATTTTAATTAATTTTAATTTTAATATTTAATTATGGTTGCTACAAACTCTTACGACAATTGTAATTGAGAAGTCAATGCCGTCAAATAATATATAATAACTGCCTCTGTGGCGCAGTGGTAGCAAATGCGACTGCTGTGCATCGAGGTCTCGAGTTCGATTCCTGAGTCGGACCACATGTTTGTATGATCTGCAAATATTTGTTTCGGAGTTTGGGTGTTTTCTATGTATAATATGTATGTATTTACCAAAAAAAGTATACAAGTATTAATATCAGTTGTCTAGTACCCATAGTACAAGCTCTGATTAGTTTGGGACTAAATGCCGTTGTGTGTTAAAATGTCTGCAGATATTTATTTAAAAAAATATACTGTCAACCAGCGCAATCTACGAATTCAGTTCGCCCTCAGAGTTATGGAGGTCCGATACTAGTCGCAGTGCTAGTCAGTTATCGCGGTAAATAGTAGCCTATAACCTTCCTTAAGGATCAAAGGATCCCCATTGTAAATTTCATCCAAATCGGCAGTTAAGCGGTTCAATCGTGAAAGAACAGACCGACAGATTTACTTTCGAATTATAATATCAGTATGGATTGTAGAAAATAAAATTAACATGTATTTTATTCGTGGTGTTTCTTTGACTGATTTTGTTATGTTTTTGTTTTAGGTAAGAGCAAAGTGAATTGGAACGCTGAGCAGGGTTCCGTCGATGATCGAGGTAATGTAAAATAAATTGCAACTATTCTTGAAGGTCAAACTAGGAGGGCTTCTGAGCCAGACATGAACGTATAATTCACTTCTCGTACACGTTATAATAATTTTATTTTTATCGGGTATTGTGCTACCATTTATCTGCAATTCGACAAATAACCAGTTTTATTTTATCTTCACTTTGCCCAAATAAATTTTATGGAACTATAATCCTGAGTAAATGATATGTAAGATAAAAAAGAAATAAAGGTAAATATTTTACACCAGTTATTGCCTGCGGCTTCGCTCGTAGGTTTTTCCTTATTTTGTATTCTACATTGAATTAGAATGTTCTATAGAAACATTTCTAGGTTATATTTTTTTAGGGAATAGGGGATAACAAGCTATGTTTGTCGCCTCTCAACTAACCGGACCCGAGGTGGCGGCGCGTAGTATTCCCTTGCGCCCCTCTTTGAAGTCTCGAGGGGAGTCAAAACCTCACTCCTCTCGCTGACGAGATGTGGCCTGCAGCAGCTGGCCGGCACCAGTTGGGGATTGCGGATGCATTTTAAGTTCCCGTGATCTCTGGCATAGGTGAGAGGCGGAACACCGAGGGGTTTTAGTTTTTAGGGTAACAGTAAAAGTCTGACAGAATCCTTCGCCCTCTCCCCAGGGTAGAGGACATCCATGAGAATTTCCCCCGGTAAAAAAGGGGGATAACAAGCTACCGTATGGCCTGATCGTAAGCGTTTACCACCGCACATGGACACCCGCAACATCAGAGGCGTCACAATTGCGCTGCCGGCCTTTGGGGATGGGGGACGGGTTGGCCTTCTGTATCCTGACTCACTCGATGAAACACAGCGCAAGCGTTGTTTCACACCGGTTTGTGAGACCGTGGTATTACTCCGTCCCATGCATTCTCACTTTTTAACTTTTTGGCAGCTAATGCTTTTCGTATCATAAAAACACATTCAGGTAGATTTCTTAAAGTAAACAGTACCTACGTTTTAAATTAGACAGTTTTTAAAGTAGATAACGTAATGGTGAAAGCGGTCGCGATGTGAGGGACAACACTTTGTATGATTCACAAACAGTTGTTCTGAGTCTGGGTCTTCTTTGTGCCCTTTTTGTGAGGTTGTAAAGTCACTCGTACATTGTTTGTATATAAAAATTGCGGGCGTTGTCCTTTAAAAAAACTTTTTCTTGTTTAATAACGGGGTATTTGTAACACTAAATTTTAATACGTATGTACCTAATAATATCTTCTAATCTAACTGTATTTATCTTTTAATGTCTCGTGTCATTTAAGCCTCGTATGACTTTGGTCATTGCACACTGATTTTCTCGAATATTCCACACGAATAACCCACTTCAATTAGTCAACCGTCAAATATTCACAGTTAATTTGCAAGTCTGTTTCAATTAAATTCAGCCTCATACCCGCAGAAGGGTTTAATTGTTAATTTGTCAGTTGCCACATCCAATTGTAGTCTAACCACCGTACTTGTGGCTGTAAATACTATGTAACCAAACAATATTTAATTATTATATACGGAATTAATATACATAACTGTCACCTTATTCATCCCGTGCCCTTAAAGGTCGATTAAAGAAGTAAACGAAACAGTTTCCAATATCGGTCCAGCAGTGTAAAAGTATCAGCTCTTTTCCAAAATGATGCTTTAAATAAATGCCTTATTTTTGGCGTATGATTACTCGATTAAGGTCTTGCTGATCGATTATTTTTTTTGTAATTACATATCTGGCTATCTCCCACCGCCAAATCGCTGCACCTATTTCAATAAACTTTACATGCAATACTTTAATTCTTGAAGAAGACAAACTATGTACCGCTAAAGCTGACATACACGCGGATGAAGCTGTGGACAGACGCTTGTTAGATGTAAACGATATCATTCAATTTAGATAGCTTTATTAAAATATCGTTTAATTTATACGTAACTATATATCTAGTTGATGATCACTTCAATATTACTATTGATTAATAATTATTACAAAACTCGTAAGTTGAATAGGAAATAATGTTTATGACCAATATTATAAATTCGAAAGTAACTCTGTCTGTCGCAATAACCGATATACACGCGATCAGAACTGCAAGCAAAAGCTAGTTATTTCATGATGTTTTACGGATTTAAATTGCTTTAATTAATTAATATTGACGTTTAACTTATGTATGGGCCTGCCAAATTGACTCTACTCTGTATGATGGTAAGCTTGAGCAGAATCCAAGGTAGGTGGTCATAATATTCATTATGAACGCAAGAATGCAGTATCGTGACCCACATCGTGGCGGCCTAGTAATGCTTCTCCATCACTGGGCCTCCAGTCTCCTCCTCCAGTCCATGTTTAATATGTACATTAGGTATACATTTTAAACATAATATAATTGTTACTTCACCATGATATTCCACACATTTGTCACTTTTTTGTTAAGGTCAAAGTTTGTATTTATTTTAGAGAGAACAATACACTTTTAACACTGACTTGCAATTTAAAAGATGAAAGATCTAGAAATACGTGTTTGAGCGGTAGTGTCACAGACGGAACTGTGTGTACGCGCATAACTTCCGATGACTCCACTAAATTCGATTATTGTTTTTTTAACAAGGTTTGTATAGATAAATAAAGAAAAGAAACCCGGAGGTATTATATTTTCTTATCCCGCTTAGTCTCTGGAAAGAAATCAAAAAGAAGAAAGGGAAAACATTGCATTGTTGGAACGCCTATAAAAAAGTAGAATTACTATTAGGTGGCGTTGTGCTGATCGACTGAATCATGCTCGCTTTTGATCAACGAGCGTTGTTGATGAGTATATCGTATCAAAAAACCTCTAGGGTCGAAAAAAATCGTATACATGATCAATTTGATTAAATAAAATCATTACAAAACTCTGCAAATTTGTTGCTGTTGTTGCAAAAAAGTGATTGAAACGTTAAGATTTATAGCAAATTTCGCTAATTTTAATTGTATTGTCTTTTTCGATACAATGAGTTATTTTGTAGTTTATAAAGACCACACTGATAGGTTTGTTATTTCTATTAATTCAAAGCAGTTGGCGATTTCACAACATTAATAATAGACACATTTGATGATGCTGTTATTCTAGTGATTAGTGATCTTGTTTCCTAAGCCAGAGGTCGTACTGTCTCTGGGTGTAATTCATCTATAATATGTATATATTTCTAGGTATAATATATACATATACGTATTTACGTCAGTGGTCTGGTCCCAAAACACAAACCTTGCTTAGCTTAGGACTAGATGGCGTTGGGTGTTAGATGTGCGCGATATTTATCATTATTTATAATCATCATTGTCATCATTTAGTAATATATAAATATGTTTATCAACAGTTTGGTTACCACGGTACAGACTTTGCCTAGTTTGGGACCCTACGACCGTGTATGAGATATGTAATTTTATTATTATTTCACACTAACCAATCTAGCATTGAGCCTAGTGTGAGTTTATTTCATCACCGTGACCATGTCAAGAGCACTGAAAATACTTAAATATGTACGCTATCTTAAAAATATATATATATAAAATAGTTTCGACAGACTCCATGTTATCAAACTGAATAACATAAAATGTAGTCGTTCTGGCGCACGACATATTGTATGAAGCTCTAAAAGAACGGCAAAGTGAATTGATTTATAAAACGGAATGGTTCATAAAAAACTGTTACTGTTTTACGAGTCCCTAGTAACATTTAGTGATTGTTTTTTCATAGGTACCCTCGCTATAACATAAAATAACTATGCAAGTACATACTGCTGACATCAGCAGATTGAATACTATGCTAATTGTCAATGACTTTTGATGAACACCAAAGTTTTTGTTTTCCGAAATTTCAAATATTGTCTATGCGCGTTTGCTGAAAAACTATATCTTCTTCTTCTTCTTTTGATGAGATGGCAACCAGTCGGATCCGCTATTTCTGCCAATGTCAAGTATTTAAAGTCTTCAATTCTAAGTCTTCGAGTCTTCAAGTCTTCGTCGTGATGAAATTAATGATAAAAAATATAAAAAATGTGGATGACATGAAATGGGGACCGTCTTTCGCTAAAAAGTGTGTCAACAAAGAATATCTCCGATTTCAACAGTTTTGAACGCCAAGTGTCTGCATTTGTTCTTTCCTCTATTTCCAAGAAATGTTAACATCGTGCAAGTGGTAACATGAAAGAAAATAAACCTTATGCAATAATACACAATACACCGTTCCTGAATGAAATTAAGAAAAAAGTACAGACATGGTAATATTTCCCACAAAAAGCTATTCCTTGAAAGCATTACTTTTTATAGGATCGTCAAAGCCTTTATGATATAGGGCAATCGCACATCGCTGCATGATTATGTAACCAATTCGTACAGTATTCATGAAATGGTTCGTATACCAAATGTTGATATGAGCGAAACAAAAAATTATGCAACAATATTAAGCTACGTCAAGACAGACTGTTTTTTCACAATTACACACTTAAA
This sequence comes from Hyphantria cunea, assembly GCA_003709505.1. Lineage (NCBI taxonomy): Eukaryota > Metazoa > Arthropoda > Insecta > Lepidoptera > Erebidae > Hyphantria > Hyphantria cunea. The sequence goes on along the minus strand of PKRV01001083.1, from coordinate 142,726 downwards.
AATGTATACCGCATTCTTTTCATGAAAAGGCTTACTCTACTTGTATACACGTAAGACTCCCAAATTACATTGCTTTGCTTATGTCTACAATAATTTAGAACTCACATAAATTACTTTTGTCCAGTAACAACAATTTTCTTTTTTTATATTGACACACATCGCCCTCAAGTTCTAATATTTTTATTAGGGGTACTAATAACTGATATAAAAACTTATATGTTTTTTTTTGTAAATAAATACAAAGAAATTGCCTGAACTCCGAAACAAACATTTGAAGATTATACATTTGATCCGAGAATCGAACCCGACATCTCATACAACTGCAATCGTGTACATTACTACTGTGCTAAAATAGGCAGTCAACGAGGCGGTAATTATCATGATAATTTATACTTTTCTAAAAAAACTTACAAATAAATAGAAAAAGGTATTCACTACAAACTTCATTGATATGTTTAAATAAGTATTAGTAATAATAAATAAATTTTTCATCTCAAAGGAATAGAAACCTTATCGTCTACTTAAGTGAAGTTAATTTCCAGTGGACAGGTACTTACTTGAAATACCACAGAAGGTTCTACTATTTCTAAATCAAGCTCGTTTCAAAATGACATAAGAAGGTAATTTGAAAAATACAAAAGGACTTAAAAACATTGCTTGCGGCAAAAAAATCTTAGGCTCATTCTCGCAGCGTAACCATAAGCATGTTCCCTAAAAGACCACCGATTATTCGAAATTTTTAATTCGATTATATTTTAATCATACATTTTTCCTTGTTAGTTTTATCTTGTGTAATAATTCAAATGTACGAATAATTAAGTTAAAATAAAGTTACGACGTAACTGCGTAGATTCAGGGCGATGCGGGTAACAGATGTTTACTGAGCTCCTTTTAATTCATTGTGCGGGATCGTAAATTCTTTTTGTCTTTTTTCTATTTCCTGATTCGTTTATTTCTATTTGAAGACTTTAATTCGTATGCCGTTTGAGCTACTAGCAACCCGCCCCGGGCTTCGCACGCCTTTACGGAAAGTAAAGTATAAAATTTTTTTTGAGATGTGCGTCTTAATTTTTACCGATGTTTTCAACAAATACCGGTATATTTTATTCAATATACTCCAAAATTTTATAAATTATTAAAAATATTAGTAAAAACTACATAAAAACCCGTGTAGTATCTTAGCGTAGCTTTTAAGTTTATCGCGAACAAACAGACAGACAGATGCGGCGGAGGACTTAGTTTTATAACATTTAGTGTGTTAGGGAAGGAGTCCCAAAAACGAAGATAGAATATAATAAACAAGCTTTTGCCCGCGGCTCCACCCGCGTATATGTCAGTTAGCGCGGTGCCTACGTAAGAACTTAGGATAATGTTCGCCGTAGCATTTTGAACCTCAAGGAAGGACTGAAGAACCAAAGTATCTCCATGCCATATTTCATTATAATCGTTGTAGTTGTTTAGCCGTAAAAGCGTTACAGACAGACAGAGTGAATTTCAAATACTATATATGAAGTACAGGTTATCCGGGTACGGGCAGAATAAGATGATGATCTTCGAATACTTACAACTTTTTAAGCAGTAGACAGTAAACTTCAGCCAAAATGTATGGGAAGGATTGTATGTGTATGTACGTAAATATTTTAGTGTCGCAAAAATCGATTAAATAGTGTATTATACTGCTCTAATAGATGGCGTTGTCTGGTACGACTGAATCACGCAAGCGCTTCATTATTATGTTTCATATTACAATGAAGTAACTACAAATCATTCTTAAATTTTTCCTTACATGTATCACATATATTTAAGAAAAAAATATTGGTTCAATACGATGCATTCAATAACAAAAATAGTAGTTTATTTGAGATATTAACACTACTTCTTAAACTGAAGAGCAAATATTATTTATTTTATTAAAAAGCATTTTTGCTAAGCAAACGTTGTTCTGCTAAATATATAATTTATTTAATAAGCCACTTAGGCTTAAAGGATGGTGAAATTTAGGTTGTGAAAAATATTTTTGATGGAAAATAAAAAAAAATCTGGAGAGGGGATTTTTTACGTTTGGAAACCCCTCGGGCATTCAAAGCCCAGAGGGTGTTTGCGGCAGGGATTTGTGTCGGAAACGAACCGACTAAAACCACACGGTATGCCACTCTGCACCTGAGACGGGAGGGATTTGGGAACCGCTTTCTTACGCCATCCGAAACCCTGCGAAATGAAGAAGGTGATTCCTCCCAAAAGATCGCGACCGCTGTAAAACTGCTCTCGCCACCGGCCATGCAGCGTACGACAGCCGTCAGCGAAAAATCTCCTCCAATGACTGCAGCGAGGGCTCGACGCTGCGGCGCCCAAGCGGGGCGGGCGAATCCTGAGGCGGCAGGCGGGACTCAGTTCCTTCCTGGCGACCGAATGCAGGTACTTCTCGAAGCAACCGTACCAGGAAAGCACCTACGTCAGTCGGAAGGAAAGGGTCCCGTGCTGCCTGTACCTGTCCACTCAGGGATGACCGCAACGAGCACCGAACCATCGTGGCTCGACGGGCGGCTTCACGCCACTCGCGTACCTCTTAATTCAGCCACCCGTCTATAAACTTCGGCGATCACTTCCGCCTCCAAAGCCCACGGCGGTGTACCGACCAAGGCGCACTCCGCCTCGGTTGACACGGTGCGGTAACCGCGTATGACTCTGACCGCACTCCGACCTACCCTCTGAGGCCGCCAGAGGCGCGCCTTATTCTGGGCGGTCAGGGCCGCCACCCACACCAGTGCGCCGTACAGTCCCATCACCGGATAGCCGCCGTGAAGAGGCCCAGCACTGCCCGTGGTTATCGCATTCAACTAATTATACAAACAATATCTGGAAAGTATAGACAACAAGACTCGTTCTTATCACTTTGCGTTACGCGATAGATACAATACAACATACAATATCTAGGTAAATATAACTCTAAGTCACATTTATTTTTCGATCAAAATTGCACTTTAGAGTGTAAGTAACAGAGTTGATATTTATTTAAAACGTTTTACTGTCTTTTCAGTGATATTACTGTGATGTATTTGGGATAAGCATTCGTCAAGCTATTACTCTGACTTGAGTTACTCTAAATAACAATTATATCATTATTACCGTCCCGAGTAATTACAGTATATTCTGCTGGATTAATTAAGTTCTCTGGTACGCAATGGATGAAGTGAATTTATTTCTTAACGTAATTCAAGGTACGTAGTTACTGTATTCTGTGCATTTTTGATGAAAAACTGTTAAGGAATGTACTCAAAATGCGTGATCAATATTAATATATATATATATATACTACAGCCCGACGGTTTCGCACGGTTAGACATTGATATTTACCCACAAAATTTAATATTATAAATTTTAACATGCTCTTAGTAAACTTTCCAAGCTTCGAACACTGGACCAAATCTTGAAGTTTTCACATGAGGGAAGGAATTAGCTTTCTATTTCAAATAATTTTTTAATCAATCGGTACAGCAGTTTCAATTTCAAATATTTCCTCTTGAATTGACTATACAACTGTACAGTTTGCTAGCTAGCTAACATAATAGCTGTATTGACAACTTCAAAATTTCTTAACGTCTGGCATGAACCATAAGTAAAGTGTCCATATTAGCTATAACCAGACTGGGGCGGTGGAGGATGCTGTCTGGGCCACATTTGCGACAGAGATCCAATTCTATTGATTTACAGATTAACTTTTTACCCGCCAGAAGAACGTTATGTTTTTTAAACGAAAGTACTGAACCGAATTTATTAATAAGGTATCAATACATTCGTAATAATGTTGATATAGGCTACATATACTTTGTTTAAAGTTTGTACGTGGTCAAGTTTTAAAATAATGTTGTTTTATTAAAATTGACTTGTTTGTTTTAAATCATTATTTTAGGCGAAGCTTATATGAAGTTGTAACGGCATAATATGTATTATGCCTATATATAAAATTGACTTTCCATAAAGTCTAAAACATCATTGGCTCATAAAAGAATAACAAAAGTATAAGAATCGTATTGTGAGTTTAATGCGATGGTTTCATAAAAGGGTTGCCAACTTTTTATAAAAGAAATAAATTATATTTAGGTCTGAAAAGAATGAACAGTATTTCAGAAAAATGAACTGTATTTTAAATATTCATTGTTGTAAATATATATTTTTAGAGCTTCTCGCACAATTTATTAATATACAGTCTTTTTTAAAAACTTTATACGCCTCATGAAAATTATAACTGAAATGAAAATAAATGAGCACTAATTTTTTATTGAATTTATATTTGCTCTATTTCCATCTTCCCACAACTTTGATTTGTGCATTCATTACTAAAAAAACTTTGCCAGTGTGAGGTGGCGTTAACACAAAATAGATTAGCCACAATTTTAGTAATATTTCTACTATTAGTAATATAACTACTCATTTCAAAAAAAATCTTTGTGTTCTGGTACTATTTCGAAAATTCATTTTAATTTTTTTATGCTTACAATTAATATTGACAGATTCGTTCTGAAACTCTATCATTGCCATTTGTTTGTGGCTATGTTGCACTGAGCACGTTCTGACTTAATAAAAATATATGTGAGCGTCTAGGTACAAAATTTACAGTGTTAAGCATTTTGAAGCTTAAAACAGTATTTTTCATACTTTACTTTTGGTCAATATTAAAAGAATACTGCTGTGAAAAACAGTGTATTAACAGTAAAGTTGGCAACCCTGTTGTTGAACGTTTGATAAAAAAATACGTAAAAAAAACCTTGGTATTTTGTGAGGGTATGAAGAGTACCCGTTACATCTCATTATATTTTGTTTCTATTATATTATCTTGTTAACCGCTCGCCAAGTTGAACCTCATTAGTATTGAATACGTTATTCTTTGTTTTCTTTTATCGGGCGTGAATGTTATCAATGATTTATAACGAGAATTGTGTTTAAAAGAGCTTTTTAATAAAGTGAGAGTAATTTGTCTCATTTGATTTGTAATATAATATATTAAAGTCACATTTTCGAAGTATGCAAACATACTCACGAAAATAATAAGAACAATTTATTGCAAGAAATTTTAATTTTAAAAAAATACTTCGAAGACTGGACCAAAATGTAACGGGACCACACGGGCAGCACCAGTTTTCAAATAAAAGAAAAGAGTTATCAAAATCGGTTCACGCAGTCGAAAGTTCTGAGGTAAAACATAAAAAGAACAGTCGAATTGAGAACCTCCTCCTTTTTATGAGCTGGTCAAAAACGGTAGTACTGTAATATAAATTAATAAATGGTATTGAATCACACATTTCTTTAATTTGCTTTGCATAAAAACATGCTTTGAATTACGCGGCGCTACGTGTGCGTGCGCTTGTAATTATACAGCTTTAATTTGTGTGGCAGTGACGCGGCCGTCATCGTCCGAGCAACACGTGTAGTTATCGTTTTTTTGCATGGAATAGTTGCAAAGGAATATGTTTAAGGAGTCAGGTAAGTTTTATTAATGTTTCATGAATATTTTCTAGTTATTATTCATTATGATTAAATAATGTAGGTATCCTTAAAAAATACATTATTTTTAACGTTAACGTATTATTTTTGTTTTAAGACTCGTGAAACCATTGCCGCAGTATACGATTTTCTGAAAAAAGATGCGACAAATATATTGCAACTAGTTTGTGATCCAGTTTGCAGTGCACATCCAAATTCACTATCGAAATTCAGTGAACATTTAAACAGTGTGCGAAAGAGCATAGCAGTGGGGGTATCAGAGAGAACAATAAGCAATAAAGTGGCTGATGGCAAAGAAAGTGTCTCCAAATTTAAATCTTTGTAAAAAAACGCAAAAAACGTGCAAAGAAGTTGGAATTAGACAACTGTAACGTTGATGTTATACGTTCAACTATTCTAAATTTATTTATTTTAAACTTTATGCACTTTTGTACAATTGCGGACTTAATGCCCAAGGCATTCTCTTCCAGTCAACCTTAGGGTGGTGTAGAAATCTTGTAAGGTAGGTGGTGCACAGAGGTTTCCGTATGAAACTAACGGCAAACAGTACACAAAAGAATAAAAGAAATACTTGAACATATCTAAACATATACATAGGATACATATGTCTTAAATAGACACACAAATATATACATATATAAATATACATACACACAACTATATTAGTACACTATTAAAACTTGACTATATACCAATTATCGCTAAGTAGTTTCTGCCATTTCGTTAAGAAGGAGTTCATACACCTTCTTTTTAAATGCAAAATTATCATTTAGAACATCATAATTTACCCACCTTACTAAACTTGAAAAAAATATTTCTAGAAAATCTTAACTATGGTGGCACTATTTCGAGTCTGCGTACAGTTTTTACTAAAGTTGTTAGAAATGGCGAAAAACTGTAGATAACAAACGTAAAATTGTCGCAAAATGTAGTTTCCATACCGCGCTACAATAGTCTAAAATACCCTTCACTATTCAATTGAATAACATGGATTTCGTTGCGTTGTTTCGAAAATCTTTGCCATTTTTAATCAAAAATCCCAACATTTTAGAAGCTCTTTTTGTAAGCGAAACCCCAAACTGTTTAACAAATAACACTCCCAAGTCGTTTGTTTGGTCTAGAGTTTGAACTTTATCTGCGCCCACAAAGTAATCACAATGTATTTCGTAAATTTGAAAATCCTGAAAATCTAACATGAAAGCATTTTTTACCATTTAAATGCATATTGTCACGACTACACTATTCAATGAGAGCATCAAGATCACTCTGAAGACGCATGGCATCATCGGACGACTCTATCATCCTTCCAAACTTCAGATCATTGGTATACATGAAGCTAGCGGAAAATTTGAAACATGTTGTCAGATCGTTAATGTACACATTGAAAAGTATTGGGCCCAGATGGAACCCTGAACTACGCTTTAATCTTTCAGGTATCTGAATTGAAACTTTTAATTACCACGAAAAAAGTGCGATCCTCAAGATAACACTGCAACCATTCCAGAAAAGTACCCGTCATACCGTGCGGATAACTTATTATACCAAATGTATTTTATGTGGAATCCGGTCGAATGCCTTAATAAAGTCAGTGTAGATGACGTCATATTGTCTGTTGAAGCAAATGCAACCAAATTAGCGCTGGTCAGGAAATAAAGAATTACATGCAGACTTTATTAATCTAGTGGGATCTTTTTTAATTAAAATTTAGTTACCTCTGGCATTGTTAAATTCATGCGAGATTTTTTCACTTGTATGCCATTTTTTTTAATTCGAGAATAAATTTGAATTTGTTTTTCTTTTGTGTGATTTTATCTTATTATACTCTTTGTCCCACTTTACACACATAGGTACATGAAACGAACAAATAACACACACACTCAGAATAATAATTTATAGATAGCACAAAGTTTTGTTCCGTGTGGGATCGATCCCACAAAAGCCCAGTTAGGAACTGCGAGGTGATTTAAACCACTATTTAAACCACTATTCCATCGTGCAATTTTGTTTTTTAAACTTTGACAGATCGACGTTGCCAGATTAACAACGCTAGTGGGCGCCCTGTTGTATAAATTGGGCCATAATTTATTTATTTATTTTAGCCTTTCCATATAAACTTTAAATATGGCAAGTTTTATACTTTTATCCGTTCACTTAAATTTCGGAAAAAGAGGTACAAAGAATTTCCTTCACATATTAATATATAAATAATTATTCGTAGGTATGTCAAGAATCTCGAAATTTCATCGACTCGACTGTCATCTGCTTTAGGAGTAGATAACTACAAAAATACACTTCTCAATTAAAAGAGACAAAACGTGTCCCGTCCGACAATCCATCTTTGACTTTCATCGAACCTTTCTAACAAAATGAATTGAACTTACCCGTTCAAATATATTAATTCCAATTGGGTAACTATAGATGGCCAAAGTCGGCACTCAAGATTGGTCTCCGAGGAGAGCTGAATATCATTATATCTACAAAGTTTGCACAAACTGTGACGCGGGTGTCAAGTGTTTCTACTTTGGCGCTCCTCCGAGCGGGGGAATCTTCATTTCTGTTCAATTTAAGTCCAAACTCAATTTAATATTAGTAACACAATTTTCAGGAGTCTTAAGTTGTTTCGCAAACACTTTCTTTAATTATTTATAGGCTATTATAAGCTTTTATTAATTATGATTGAAGTAAATTGTTGCTTGAAATTTTAATAAGCTACATCGTAGTATATGTTTATACTGTTCAAGAATTGTCTGTTAATATTTTAGAGGTATATATCATAATCTTAATTATTCCAATTTTGAAACAGACTATGTTAATTAAAAACCATAAAGAGCATAATTGTACATATATATTTAGAAAAAAAAACGGTAGCGTTCGCAGAAGACTGGCAACATTGTCATGTTAAATTCAAAGCTAATTTTCTGTGCTGGAAAAGGACCGGCCTTCTGATCACCAAAAGCGTCGATCAGCTGCTCAAGTAGTTGTTTATTTTGAATAATTAATCTGACACATTCCACACATGACTGTCTTATATCAAACTAGGCATATAAAAAACTGCTGATAAGCATACTCACTTTCTAAATCCATTTTCTATGATATAGGAGCAGGAAAATGAGCAGACGAAACACGTGATGCTGAGGTTGATATCGACCTGAGTCTAAGAAAGGAACATTTATCGACCAAATTGGTGATATGCTAAAAAAACCATGCGAAAAGTACTAGAAATCGACTAGCATGCATGTAGTGATTGGTCAATGGAGATGATCCAAAAGAGATGTATGAGGACCGTAAGTGGAGATCAATTGTTTCTGCCTACCCCTCTAGAAAATGGACGCGAGATTATGTATGTATGGAAGCCTTTAAATTAATACGTCTTAGAATTGTTCAAGCCCTTGATTCCAAAAGCTATCATATTGTAAACAAACAGTTACAGCCTAAAGCAACACAGTTTTAATTTGAGTTCAGTCAATCTCGCGTGATGGTTGAGCGGACTCCAAATAATAGACCATTGTATTAAACTGCCGCAGGCAGTCTGTGTTGTAGATATATCGGCACAAATAATTATTGTCTATATATAGAGAACGCAGATTGAACGCTTGTATGATTTTCTTAATCGAGGATCAGTAAGAAAGGCCTTCATTATCGAAAGGGTACGAGGAAAATTTTATGCGTGTTATTCATGTTTTCTATCGTTAATAATAAATTATATTAAATATCTCACACACAGCTGTCTCTTCCTAAACTAATCTGTATAAATAAAAATGAATTACCAAAATGTATGTACGCGCATATCTTTCGATCGAGTGCTCCAAATTGGATAGTTATTTTTTTATGTGTTTGATATTGTCAGGACAAAGTTTGTATTAATAAAAATTATAAAGAAACTATGAGTGTTATAATTTACTAGCCTAAGACTGTATACTACCCGTGGGAAACTGAGGAGGGCATAAATACTAAACAAGTTTTTCGGAAACTTAGAAAATATTCATGAAAAAGAAATTGCGGTACGAAGTTTGCGGGGTCAGCAGGTTATTAAAAAAAAACAAGTGACGATGATCATTATACAATTTTCGTCTTGGGTGGAGATCGAACTCTGCACGTTTTTTAATTTATATAATCATGTGCCTCTAAACAATGATGTAATACTTTGAAGGGAAAGAAAGAATTGGGTTATTGTAGAACACAATAGACACTTCATAATTATAGGAGTGACAAAGTGACCGAAGAGAGTAAAACTAAAATAAAAGGGGGTAAACTGGTGAGTTTAATAATCTCCCACATCTAAAATCGAATCAAAAGTTCTTTTGTAGCCGAAACTAGGTGTTTATGTAGTGGTTACACCCTAGTCTTAATCTATTAAAATTAATAAATAAATATTTCGGACATCTAACACACAACGGCATCTAACTAGACAACTGATATAAATACATATATACTTCTTTTGTACATACATACACATATTATACATAGTAAACATCCAAACTATGTAACAAATATTTGCAGATCATACAAATATTTGGTCCAACCCGGGTAGCGAACCTGAGATCTCATGCACAGCAGTCGGGTACGCTACCTCTGCACCAACAAGGCTTAAATACACGCGTCATACTATTTTATGATATCTGTGGCAATCCCGATGAGTGAGGTTAAAATACAGCTGAAATTTATAAAATTAAAGCGCTTCGCAGCTTTGGTCGAAGTAACCAGAGTTTATTAAGTTTATTAACAATTTGGCTACACTGTGTTCCCACATTGTGTTTTTAATTTAGCGACGGAACGCGGTCGCATTCGAATTGATTAAAATATACCCTCGCTGTAGAGAAGTGTTTGATAACAGTAACAGGTACTAGTAACGTGGTATTTATACATGCAATATTTCTTTTATATCGTAAAGTAGATACACTCATCTCGTTTCCCCTAAAAAAAATTCATATTTCTTATTTTTCTCTAAGGAAAACTTCATTACTTTTTACTTAGTAAACTCATGTTTTTTTCCTTTTGGCCAATTATCGAGCAACGACTTTACACAGTATGTATTTTATGAAAAAAATATTAGAGTCACTGATGTATCTTTTATAATAGTATTATAAAAGTTACATCAGTGGCTATAATATTTAAGAAATCAAGTTAGTAGTCGAATCAGGGCTGTTATCATTTTACTAGAAATGTAAAAAATTACAAAATAATTAATATTTTAATTAAGGATACTACGTAATAAATACTCGTCATTGCCATCCATTTTAACAAACCAGGTCCTCCTTATACTAATCGTACAAGTATACCTATACCTTAAACCAGTGCAACAGGTGTACCTATTAAATTAAATACTAGTATTATGCAACAAAATAATATCATCACTTGACATCTCTAAACCGCTCCATCTAAAATTCTAGTCTTTATGACCCGTAACGTATTCTCTTATTAATACGGCGATAAAAGCTTGGTGCGGTGTTTTCATAATGGGTAAATAAATTATAATTATGAGAGGATTTCTACGGTTTATAGCGACATTTTAAGATTTTTTTGATGGAGTGAAAAATCCCTTCGCATCTCCGGCTCCTCGGGGACTGAGGAGCCAGGTATGTGGTGTTTCCACTAAAACCATCCCGGCGACCTGCCTTAGGTGCCCTGCTCTGAGGGAAACGTCATAATTTAATCTACTATCAGAGGTCTCTCTGGTAGCTTGCGACAATGCCGGCGACTGGTGTTGCTGCTGCTCTTCCATTCCCGTGCAGCGGTCTTTTTCCGGAACACTACAGCTTCACAGAAAGACACAACTGCGCCCTATCTCTCCTCAACCGCCAGCATGGCAGCAATGATTACTGGCGGAGACAGGTCTCGTCCAAAAAGGCCGGCTAGGACTTCGCGTTCAGATGCCTACACGGCATATTCAGGCAGTCCTCCTGGGTATTCTGAGAGGAGTACCTGGTGCTGCACAGTGGTGGCATTGTGCCGTCTCCTCGACTAATTGAAAAACTGTTTTATGACGGTCGGAAGTATGTCCTTTTGTCAAAATCAGTTTATTTCTATAAAAAATTTAGTTTTACTAGAAACAAATAGATTTAAATCTTAAGTTTAAAATATACGAGAAAACGCTCGATGGTGTCATGGCCTCTGTTTGTGTAAGACGCAACGTCATCGTTTGTCGACCAGTGTCAATTATAAATCTTAAACAGTAAAGTATATACACAAGTGTAAACTCGCTCAACTTGGTGTTCAACTTAACATGGCGGATTGCTGTATTTTGTAGTTTTTTTTTGTTAATTAACTATTAATCTCGCTCTGAATATGAAAATAAATACGATATTTATACTCTATAAATTCCTTTTCATCAGATAAATACATAATTTTAGTGGTTTTTGGTTACTGTCATCATGTCTATTTTGAAGACGAATAAGATTATAAAGAAGTTGATCAAGTTGAAATAGAACAACAAGATGATTAGATGGAAGTAGCTGCTGGAGCGAAAAATATTAAGCAAGAAATTGATTTAGGTACAAGAGAAATATTGATGTTCGATAGAAATGGCATTGCATTTCAAGTGGAAAGCAGTTAAATTCGTTAGAAAAAAATATTGAAAATGAAAAGATTGCAAGAAATCTAAGAAATGCTGTCATTAGTATTCGAAACTGTTTGCTTAAATTAGGTCTTTCTGATGAACAGAAAGAAATACTTAATAAGTTTATTTGAAAAACAACTCTGGTACGTTCAAGGTTGGCAGAAAGGGCAACCTATTAAAAGTATCGTGGTACAAGACATACCTGGTTCTGGAAATAGCACATTGATCAATTTACTTAACTTTTTGATTGAATAAAATGTTGGGTCTTTCATCTTATCAACCATTACCATTAATTGACAGCAACTGGTGCTGTTGCTGTTAATTAATGGTTCAACATTTCATTCTAAGCCTGTATTAGAAATAAATTAAAATATATAAAGATCTCAGTTATCATTCGCTTGCAAAAAGAAATGTATGGGTGTAAATTTGTAGATGTAAATGAATTGAGCATGATTGGGTAAAGTCTTGTAAGAATAATTGATCTATGTTTACGTTGATCAGTTATGAAACTTTATTTGTTTTAGTAAATTAATAATGTAACGTTGATTACTACTTCAGGATTCTTAAATAAATCACTGCAAAATTATGTAATTTGTGATTACAATATTTAAAAATGCGACCAAGGATTTTAACTTTTTTGAAGAAAAATAGACTATTATCACTTAATTAAGTGACATGGAATTTGTTCCTTATTATTTCCAGAACTGGTATGACATGGCCTCTCGCCAGGTGCTAGATTATCGTTGAGTTTTGAGACAACCTGTATATATGGTATAATATCATCTACACAGGTATCATGATATATTTCCCGACATCTATCGTCAGTCTCCCGCAGCCCGCCATTTTGGCGTTACCGTAGTGACGGTTCGTTAGAGAGAAATCTTTGCGAGTTGTTATAGGTAATGATGCTGAAGTTTCATAGCCAGAAACGTGTGTTCTCGGTAATACCGTAAAATGTGGCGCAAATTAAGTTCTCTATGAAGTCGGTCGCAATTTTTACGGTTCGTTTGTAATAGGAATTTACCTTGAAATTAAGAGCACGTTTCGAGGACAGGCTTAAGTAGGCCTCTTATCTTCTTGTTTATACAGATTTATTTATTTTATAGTTATTTTAAAGCGATAGAAAACAATTAAATAAGAATTAAAATATAATAAATTAAATAAATATCTATGACATGAAAAATACACAGAATGTTTTGCGTTAAATGTAGCCCAAAATTTTTTGAACTTCGAAGGATTTCTTTTAAACATGAAAACTCATTAGTTGATGAAGGTAAACTTTGGCGGGAAATCATGTCTCAATTATTTTTATCTCAAGTTGAAGTTCGTTGTTGAAAAATGAAATTAACACGAAAAGATTTGTTAGGGAAATGATTTTTACTGTGTGACTGGTGTATAACACAGTAAAATATCATATTTTAAGAATTCATTATAATCTCTTCTTTTTAGGAGAAGGTTTTGGCCTACTATATCACACTGGCCTGCGTAGTTTGCTTCTAGAGAGGGCTCTTAGCACTCCCACCGGTTGAATACACGGGTGGTTACACTCCGTATTCTGAATGCGCCACCACACGGAATTCATCACACCCACACCTACAAATATGGTTACAGAGAAATATGTATCACTTCAGAAGCAATGGGAAATACCTGTAAAAAATACGATTGCGTATAAAAAGCCCATCACCGTCTCCGGCACAGATATCGATAACGACGCCACGATTGATTTCATTAGTGGAGCCAATATCGAAGCATTGCCGCCAGTGTGAAAAACCTCTTTACTCAAAAAAATATCGAATTTACTTTTGAAATTCAAAATCATGGAGTTTGAGTATAATTTGGACATATTACACGCTGAATTTATGCAGATTAGAAATAAAATATCTGATATTGTTCAAAAATATGTTCTTAATCTTTTATTTTTTATTTTTATTAGATTTGCTTAGTATGTAATCGGTATATATATGACCTTACCTATATTTACTTATGACAATCCATATTGTGTCGGTGACGACATAACTAGCGTGCATTTGTTAGTTTTTAGTTAACGTTTACATTTCTCAATAAAATTTGGCTAGAGAGGCTAATCTTAAATCCAGAAAACGACTATATTACTTTTAAGCAGCAGGGTTGTCACGAGCAAAACCTAGTTTTTCAGTAAAATAGCCCGTATTAATTGTACGTGGTCGACTTTATTTATACATGGCTTCTTAATTAGAAAGGTCGGGATGATTAATGACAGTAATGAACGCACAACAGCTTCCACAGCTTTAACGAGCTCTGCCTGTCGCTAGCACTGACATCAATACCTCTTGGTTAATTTATTTCAACAACAATGAGGCATTTCAGAATCATTAACTACGGCAACACCGACAACGTTTTTAAAAATGATTTTTCGCAGGGCAACCCTTGAAACAAATCTCTCTAAATGTTACCTTGGCCTTTGTTTTAAATCGCCTTGTTAATAGCTTCACGTTTTTTTTAATTACAACAGTTCCATTTCTTTTTAATTATTTCACTACACAGTTAGATTTTTTTATTTGAAAGTAGTTTACTTGTGTTGTTTGTTGAAGTTAAGATTGAGTAACGATCCAATCCATACTTCCATATTTGTACTATAAATACGAAGATAACTCTGTCTGATTGTCCTGCTTTCACGGCCAAACCGTTACACCGATTTCAATGAACTTTGGCATGGAGTTACTGTGATTCTTGAGGAACGACATAGGCTATTCTTTGCTGCGATAACCGACAAAAACGCGGGCGGAGCCTCGTGCAAAAGCTAGTTAGTAATATAAATCTGTCTGTCATTGTCCATTCTTGAATACGGTAGTAATAACAACATCTAATATAAAAAGGCATCTCACGGGCCGCAGTTCAGTTTAATTTGAGCAACAGTGTGACAAACCTTGGAGTGATATTAGTGATATTAGAGTTTATCTAGCTACTTTGGCGATAAATAAGAAATAGTGTTCAAAATTATACTGCGCTTTTAAGAGAGTTTTTAATATAGTCTCTTTAACTCGACAGGAGGCTTATTTTTCAAATCCAACGAGCTCTATCACGTAACAATATTTTAGAATAATCTTACTATTTATAACTTACCTTTTCAATTATATATATAGCCTCAATACACCCTTAAGCCTACGAGTTCAGTGAATATTTATTTGAATATAAATTATCAAAGTTGCAGGCGCTGTAATTTATATAAAGTATAATTGGAAAATAAATGAGTCTAGCCCAAATTAAAGACTAAATAAGCTATAAAAATAAGGTATCATATCGTCTGCGGTATCTTGGTATGAAAAATGGTTGAATGGTTCGTAGTATGTGTAATTACAGAAATGATTAGCGATACCCACTGATTTTGATTCAATTTTATTAATATATAATAAAGTACTTATAAATGGTGATCGTTGCGACTAAAAAGTATAATTTTATTTTCCTGTTCCTATGTTTCACTGATATCATAACTTTTTATTGAGCGTATATAACGATTTCTATCCGATTTATACTGGCAGTTAGCTAATGTTAGTAAAAATATAACTATCCACACCAAACACAGGAGCTGAATGCTAGAAGCCCAAAATCGGTCGAGTCCTAAGTCTAGCAGTGCAAGCTATTAAAAAATGAGAAAGTTTTCTATGAATTTCGTGTCATGTATACATGACATATTTTTGAACTTGGTAATTTTGCATGTATACAATAAAGATATATACATCAATAAATAAAATACAGTTTTAAATAGTTTATATTTATTTATACAATAACTATGTTTAATTATATTTGTACTCATTCATTATGTATCTTAAAAGCACGAGACAACAATTTAACGCTGACAAAGAACAGAGGGAAAAAAAATCAGTTTTCTTGCGATTAACAAAGTCTACTGCGAGATGAAAAATATATTTATACAAGAACATTGTACACATACAACAGATAACATTATAATTAATTACAACTTATTCTTCATATTACTTCTATATAAATCAAGGCCTATTTCAACGGCATGCTGTGCGGTGCCAGGTGCAGTCATAACGCCGTAGCCACCGTGTCCGTAGCAATGAACTATCTTCATCCCATTTATGATCTCCGCCTCAACACGAACCGGAGTTCTGTGAGGACGCAAACCTACCTTGTGAGATACTACCTCAGCCTCCTTCAAACCAGGCAAAATTTCACAACAGCGCTCCAAAATCGCCGCAGCATCATGTCGACAATACTCTGTATTGTAGCTGTCGTACTGTCTAACCCCACCCAACGTAACAACATCATCAAATCCTGGAATAATATACGCGTCATAGTCACCATAAAAAGCCGTCTTAACCCACGGCGCTTTTACCTTGATCACTTGACCTCTGATAGGCACCAAGTCATGATCGTTGCACAAATATTTCGCACCCAAACCAGCGCAGTTAAAAACTAAATCAAATTTACCATACTTGGATAGTGATGCGAAATTTTCGATTTTACCATTGACTAACTTGCCACCCTTTCCGACAATCAAATCAGCCGTATAAGGTAAATAGCGATCGCATTCGATTAATAGAGTGGAAAAATATGATCCGAATTTCGTGCCCTTGGGGGCGAGTTTGAATTCCGAGTCGTTTAATGTTCTGTAAATTGGCAACAAATCGTCGATAAGATAATTTTTAGTAACATGTTCATTTTCCTTGGAAAATATATAAGTTGATAAACTCTTTAATCCAATTTTCGTAGCATCAGTAGTGTTCAATAGGTCGTTCCAATATCTCCACGAACCGTGTATCCACTTTTTCGTAATTTCAACAGTCGGACCTTTAAAAGATGTACCCGGACGAAATATTCCTGCGGCTACGTGGCTTGTAGTATCTTCGTAAAACTTTTCGGCGATGACAGTGACTTTGGCGCCAACAAACTGTTCCTGCACTAACTTGGCTACCGTCAGGCCCACCACTCCAGCCCCGATTATGGCTATATTTGGTTGATTGCACATTCTTGGCTTTCTGGAAGAATAAATATTTTTTAATCAGAACAAATGAACGGAGTAAACTTTCAAATTGTTATATATTATCAGCTTTATGTTATATTTGAACTATCAGAATCGTATGTGTATAATTCCTGCACTTTAACAAGAATAAGTGTTATCTACTATAAACTCTAATGATAAGACAGAACAAAATAAAATAGCATTATCATAATAAAACTCAGGGAGGTGAGAGAACACAATATAATGATATAAGCGATGAAACAAATGTGAACTTTTCTAAATAAATATAGAAATTAGCAGATCTTTTTGCTGCATTTGTGTTGCTAATATCCGAAGTAATTGATTTTATATTTTAGTATAGACACTCCACCGCTACTTTACTAAAATAGCACACGCTAATAAACTTCTTTTGTAACGGTGTGTTCAGAGGAACTAGTATGAGTATAATTCACATCTACTCAATCGTAATCGACTAGAGTTAGTCGCTGTAAAATGAACTCACACTAGGCCCTCGGGTACAATGCAACATCCGTTACAATTTAGTTAAAGCTTTAAGAAATATATCGACATCTGGATTTTGCGAGCAGTAAATTATTGACGAGTTCCATTGCCCTAACACTTCGAATCGCTAATGGCGGCGGCAATCGCAATGTTTTTTGAGTTACTCGGTCATCGTTTTAATAACATGCGTAATGTCTTTGATGCCCTATCGTCCAAGACATCGTCTCCCTATGTCATTCAAATAAACCGTCCGACACAGAGATAAATGCACTTATTGACTGACAGGTTATCTCCTTTATTGATAAACAAAAGTGCATTCAACGTCTTTGCTTCTACATCAAGGGCTCCGGTCATGCATGAGACAAACAGAGAGATATAGAGAATTATTATATTAAATATATATATATTGTCATTTTGAAAATTTATTAGGCCTATATCACTACTACGATTCTGATGAATTCGAAGACAACTCATATGTATCTAAAACGGTCCAACTTTGGGCTGCAGGCCGTGCCAAACAATTATACATACATTCTCCCGAATACATAACCCTCTTTCTGGCATTGTCGGGTAAAAATTTGGCGGCACAGTGAGCCTAATGGCTTAAGCGGTCGTCATGCCGCTTTCTATTGTTGTGGGTTCAAACCCCACGTAGGACAACATTTTGTGTAATCCATAAATTGTTGTTTTTAGACTGGGTTTTCTTAGTGTCTCTCGTGGTACGGGATGCATAAATGTTTTAAAAACAGAAAAAATGTACCTCATTCCTACAACGCCATCTACAACCAATATAAACATTGGTGGGTACTGGACAAGTAATAAATATATAAGGCTGCCACCTGTACCTACATACCTAGTATTAAGACCCTTTGTTATTACCCGGGGTACAATAATGTCATTATCATTAATGATACATATAGTACATAGAAAGAACTTTTTTACGCGAGGAATGCTTTTTGCACCATACCAATACTGGGGACACACGAGGGGCGTGTGAGGGACTCCTAACGAGTCTACTCTATAAACCCCGCGAAGGCCTACCTCGGCAGTCGGAGGAGCTCCAGGAACGCATGAGCGGCTTCTGGAGTCCCCCTACCCTACCTCTCAAATGAGGTTCATCCCGGGGTATCAAGATTCACCCCCGGGGCATATCGCTGTCACGGCCTCTTACCGAGTAAGTGTCGGAACACAAACCCGCCTTAGACGACACCCTCGGCCGCACCGGGTTGTCACCTGTATCGGGTCGTTTACAGCGGCCACATCCCCCTAGATGTGGCCACAACGACCCTTAAGCGACGATTGGGAAAATAGAGGCCTCTACCGCGTCCCCTTCTTCGAGCGGGATCGACCCTTTCCCGATCCCGCTCTGTGGACTCCTTATGGAGCATAATGTCTTCACAGAAGGAGATCATGGCCTCCCATTCCTCACTACTAGCCAGCATTGCCGAGATCAATGCTGATGGTGACAGGTTCGTCCGATCTATTCCACCAGGATTCGACGCTCGGACTCTCACGCAGGGCAGTCCTCCAGCGTGTGCTGGGCGGAGTCCCAGTCGGACCCGCAGTGATGGCATTGTGTCGTAGCCTCACATCCGATTCTGTTTGAAGCAACCTGGTGAATCGGTAGGTGACACAGTCGGTTTTCTCTATCCAAGCTACATAGAAACCAATCCAAATCAACCAATGGGTCTACCAATCAAAAATTGAATATTCATGCACACAAATGTTCACCTTGAGTACGAATCGAACCAGCAACCTTTAATATAATAGTCCGTTACACATACCAGTACACCGTAAAAATCATTATAATCGGCTAACAATTCCCGAACTTACTTTATTAGCTATAGCTCAATACTTTAACCACTCTTTTTGTGATTCACATTGTCAAAATTTGTTTTTTCTATTTTCTTAAATTAAACTACTAGCTTTAGCCTACGTTCTTCATCAAGAATTCAAGTATCTCTATGCCAAATTTCATTAAAATCGATGTAACTGTTTAGCCGTGAAAACGTGACAGAGAGACAGACAACTTACTTTGGAATTTATAATATTAGTATGAATTCGGAACAGAGTGAAATCTAACAAACCAAAATTAAATAATACGTATACAAATCTGTTCAGCCGTTCTTCAGATATAAATAGTGTTACTAGTGTGTTTGTGTAAATATGCAGTGTATTTATCTTCCGTTTATACGTCATACCTATTAAGTGCCAACAGATAAACTATTCATACAGGTAGAAAATATTGGAACAGAGAGAGGTGCCCATAATACACGTTCTTTAAGTTTTTAAGACACATAAAGTTACTGTATCTGTATGTATGTATGTAACAGAATATTTGAACGTCATTTTTCACCTACTTCTAAACTTCGAACTGAATTAAAACTTTGCACACTCATCAAGGACTGATTACATAACAGCAAATGAATCAATTTGTCTACTTTATTGAAAAAACCAGCAGTGTCTTGTGACATTACCTCAGACGTGTGTGATTGAGGCATAGTGACTTCAACTTCGATAGTAATGTGACTTCCTTGATTGTTAAATATCCAAAATTAATAAAGAAATTACACCTACTTACTTACCAATAGTAAAGTAACAATGAAACAAATGCAATAAAAACAAAAAAAAACAAGTTTTTGTAATCAGCGTATCCTAATTAACCAATATTTTAAAAAATACAGCAATTTATGGTTTTATTTTTTGTGAAAAAGTGCTAGATTCAGAAAATAAATATATAGGAATGCACGCTATTTTTATATTATTAATTTTAAAGTGAAATACTTAGCATATCCTTAAATAATTGATTGGATCTACAACAATGACTTTTAAAAAGTAAATAATTCGCATAAAAATCACTTTTACCAAAACTAATAGTATTGTCACATCTAGATCGACGAAATATTTCTGTAACATCGACCTAAGAAAACTTTTATGCACAGAAAACCGCGTAATTTAAATGATATAATGAACGTGTTGATAACTTACTTTTTTAATTGTTCACAGAGCCAAGACCACCTCGAAAAAATTATAACCAGTTATCGTCAAATGAAAAACTTGACAATAGACAAACAGATGATATTCACATCGAGGAAGCAGAAGAAGAGTCGGACGCAAGTAGCACTGACTTAGACGAACGCGATACTCGGGGCGTCTGCCCGCCTTGTGCGCATGACCGGTACAACAACAATGTACGTCGACACACTCATGATGACTTCAGTGACGACACAGATTATGGTAAGTAAAATTAGATTGCGTTAAATTTAGTATTGAAATATAGTTTTGTAATTATTCAACTATTACACTCAACAAATTTATGGAAATTGATTACGATATTTGAGCATGCGCGTCACTAGTCGTTTACCAAAAAACATTCTGTATCTATGGTTTCACACACAGCTGCCAAACTTCTTATACTTGACGTTTGTTGTCCAACACTAAAAGTGGGCCGAGTACCTAAAATTACTCATTTCGGAACGATATTTAGTAAATTGTGATATTCTTTTTTACAATACAAACAAGTTCAACGTAAATAAAAAGTCTTGATCAGCAATGGCGAATTTAAAGACAGACTTGGATCAATATTTGCTCAAGAATGAAACGAGACGAAGTTACAATTTTAGTTTACCATCGTTTTCAACGCCTAGTTTCATGAGCAGGAGTACTGATGAAAGTCCTACTTCAAGCACAAGCCCGTCGTGGTTTGAGAACGTACAGAAGGAGTACTTCACATTGGTAAGTAACGAACCATTATAAACTAGGAGTGAATCATTGTGGATACTGACTTGGCTATACTAGGCTTACGACATTTATGTACGTCGTTGAGACATATTAATCCAGTAAGACACTATACTCGTCTACAGCTGAATATTCTCATACAGATTAAAAAATCGAATTTTAAATAAAATTAAAAGTAGAAAACAATTGTTTATTATGGTTTAAAACAAACAAAATAGTTATTGAACTACTCTCATTTTGCTAATATACTTACTACATTTATATGTTAAAACTTTTGTTGTCAGTAGGGCTGCCATTCATCTGGATTTTCTTGGATTTGTTCTCATTTAGAGAGTTTCTGGGTGAGGTTTCATTTCCAGTCCGGGTTTTACAGACAGACCAAACTGAAGATTCTTACTGTCAATGTCTGTGAAAGGTTTCTAAATTTAATAAACTTATTTAGAACCATTTGAAATATTTTTTATATTACTAAATAAAAATAAAACTGTTAATGTGTCTGGGTTTAGAAGTCTAAAATCTGGGAAATTGAATTTTAGAGATGGCAGTTCTAGTTTTCAGTCATAATAGACGGACAAAAATAGTTAAGTCCAGTAGACCTAAATTATTTAATTTTCCAAATGAACATTCACAACAACGACAATATACATAAAAATGATTAGGCTAGAGTATGCTAGTTGGATATATTGTCTAACTAAGTTACAATCATCAAAAAGCTGTCAATAATTTAAAATATTTAGAATTCTTCATATTAAACTAAACTCATCAATATTTTTGTATTTCAGAGCCGAACACAACGGTTTATGGGATTCGGAATATGCCTCTTCCTCGGAGTCCTTTGTTTTATTTTGTCATTTTTATATTTACCAGTAATAGTACTAAAATCAATGAAGTTCTCATTACTGTTTACACTAGGAAGCATTTTCTTTATTTTTAGGTAAGTTAACTGCTGAAAACTTTAAATCATAAAATCACTAATAGAAATTAGAAAAATATGATAGTTAATATCATGATAAGAGTCAGTCTTAGATAGTGATTCTAACAAAACTTGATAATGCATACATTATAATTTACTAGATATGCAGGCATAAATTGCTGTGTATACTTAACAAGTGGTTCAATGATTCTGAATTTCAATACTAAAGTTTATAATGATTTTATAATCTATCACATATTACCTACTGTCTTGTAACACCAGTCTCCCACAAAGAAACACATAATAAATAAGTTTAAATGTTAAGGAAACTTTGTGGCAGAGAAATTAATGTTTATTTTTATTGGTATCCGCATGAAGCCATTCAAATTCTAAAACAATATGAAATACTAATTATTGTACCACAGTTTCAGTTTCCTGTATGGACCATGGAGTCATCTTAAATCAATGTTCAGCAAAGAACGAGCCCTCACAACCACCCTTTACATGCTGACTCTTATAGCGACACTATACTGTGCTTTATACTTGCAAAGCACACCGTGGACGGTTGTGTGTGCTATACTACAAGTTATAACCCTATTTTGGATGTTAATGGGTTCTATTCCTGGAGGATCAACTGGTGCAAGATTCTTCGGAAGCATGTTCAAGTCATCTGTGTCTAACACCCTGCCAATATAACATTATGTGTGTAAATGGACTGCAACTTTGTTTCTTATATTTGTATAAATAATTATATTAAGGTTTTTTTTATTAAGATTGTTATTTTTATACCGATAGGTTAAAAGAGCTTTGAGAGGTAAATAGAGTAGTGGGTTAACTTACACTTAGCCTAGATTTATTGTGATACTTTTGAATTAAGGTTGTCAATTTGTAGATTTTTTAGCGTATATCACAGTGACAAAGAAAGTATTTCAAATCTTAAATTGGGATCATTTGTATAATGGTAAATTTTCCTCCTTTTTATATCTCATCACAAAAACTTAGAAAAACTTGTATTAAGTATATACATTACATGGATTGGTTTAATAAACTAAAACATTTTTCTCACTAAATTTTATTTATGAATTAAATTTTAGCTAAAAGATTTGAAAGCAATTATCAATGTGAAAAAACCCTGCCCACTACTTCTACATAACGCGTGGCAACCCTATTCGTGAGCCGTTACGTTAAAATTAGAGTAATTATCCTCATATTTGCACACATTGCCCGTTAATTATTGAATTGCCCCAAATAACGAGCATTCTTCTTCTTCATTGTACCATCTGGTTTAGCTAGCTAGTTTTTCAAGTTACGACCAACCTAGGAATGTAGAAATACACAATATTGGCAGCACGCTTATATTAGCTTGCATTGTACACAATATACAATTATTTTGTTATGAATAATGGGCACTGATTTGATAGTCATGTTTCATTTACTAAGTTGTATAGAGTATGTTAAGGCTTTTTGGCGCAGTGGTATCGTCCGCGACTGCTGTGCATGAGGTCTCGGGTTCGATTCCCGGGTCGGACCAAATGTTTTTATGATCTGCAAAAATTTGTTTCGGAATTTGGGTGTTATCTATATCAGTGTTCTAGTATTCATAGTACGAGCTCTGCTTGGTTTGGAACTAGATGGCGTTGTGTGTTAAATGTCCGAAAATATTTATTTATATACGGTTATGGTACTGCTTGCCCTAAATTCTAAGTCCTGTTCTTTATTCTGCCTTCCTTATCGCCTTTGCATTTTTTACCTGACTACGACGTTGCTGATACGAAGGGTAATAATTTTGACAGTCTATGTATGTTGTATGGTCCACCGCTACCTCTAAGCTACTGAATCTATTTTAATGAATCAGGTGTCAATAGATTCGTAGAAATGGCTCCGGTGGCATAGGCTATATAATTTTTATCTAGTTTTATGTAGTCGGGTTATAGTTTTTTTTTAACTTTTGCTTGTTGGTATGCATACAAATCGTTGTTTGTAAAAAGATGCCTAATTAAAAAAATTGACTACCTTCTTACAAAGATTCATTAAAAATTTTGCATATTTCAGGACATATTTAGACCAGAAATAAACATTTGTGATTAATCAAATACTGCTAAAATTCTTATGTAGTTTGTACGAAATATTTTTTGTAAAGCAAATTTATTGAAATAAACAAACAATTTCCTATTTTTGTTTTATTCTTTAACAGTGTCTGAACGTAATTAAAATGAAGATTATATCTTTAGAACTATTCCTAAGTAGGTGTATCAAATGAGAACCATGCTGATCAAAAAACCAATTAATCCTATCCTATCCGATCAGTCCATAATGGGCAACCATTTTGAGACTCCTTCGTGCGTCGGAGAGCACGTTAAGCCGTGGATCCCGACTTCTATACACATCTTTGGTAATCGTTACGACAATTGGCAGAAGTAGCCTTTAAATTCGATAGAAATCTTTTTACGGTATTTCATCAACACTTAGTACTTAAGTTGTGGATGTCTGATAGCAATTGCTCCAAGTAAAAAATCAAAGTTCCGCTAGCAAACCAAACGTAATTATAGAAAAATGGCTGGGAGAAAAAAATTTGCTGATTGCGAGTCGGACTCACTCGCAAATGGTTCCGTACAATTAAATAGTCACCTTTGTTCTATGTAAGCCCCCTAAATATTAATTTGATTTCATTTTTAGTATTTGTTGTTGTAGCAGCAACAGAAATACATATTTATATATATATAAATCTTAGTTTCAACACGCTTTAGCCCCAACGTCAGTAGCTAAAACATTGTGCTTTTCGGCAGCGGTTGCAGCTGTGCGTTGAACAATCAATCTTTTATAGATAAAGATTCCCCATTACACTCTCATAATTGCCCGTACTGTGGTTTTTGTAGGCCAACACCTTACCAAAGTTTCCGATTATAGGTAGGTACATAAATAAATTTTTGGCGCTCTTTTACTCTTTTAATAAAAAGATTTACATATAACATCTAAAAGGAGGTCTAAAAGCATCAATTACTATAACCAGTTCTTTAGTATGTTTCCTTTACATTTTTTTTTTTCATTTTATTACAGACGAAGCCCTAACTTGCAACGTGTGCGACAGATCATTTCCAACGCGTCGCCTACTTGGAGACCATCAACAAAAGAAACGACATTTCGGGTGAGTTTCACGAACAGAGAATCTTATAAAACAAGTTTTTAAACATAGGTATCACAATGTACAAACACCAACACATACAAGTGTCGGTATCTACATTTGCGTGGTTTTGTATAAATTTTCAACAAGCGAAATTATTATGTACTTGAATTACAATTTATCACATAAAAACATAGGTGTAGGCACAAAGTAGACATTTACAAAAAGGAGTACTCACCTAATTAAATAAAATATAAGTTTAGATTTTCCGCCACTATTCGTTTAGGTGTGTGAATCCAATAAATTCATTAATACAAGACAAAATTGCTAGCACAGACTTGTGTATACCGAGAGGTAGTTATAAAAGATTTAAAAAAGAAACAAATAGTTATTACATAACTTACCTTACAAATTACTAACGCGTTACAAATTTACGTCACAAGACGTGTTAATTGCGTCCACCTATGTTTTGGCGAAGGACACTCAATAGCGAAACAAATCAGTGTCAACCGGTATTTTGATAGTGATGATATAGATACCTAATTACCTACCCTAATATAGTTGACTATAGCATTTCATGTTCAAAATTTATATAATCGTTTAAAATACAATATAATCGTTTTTTTCCAGATGTAGTTTGAATATTTGTTGAAATGTTTGAGAAAAATCGTTGTTATTATATCAAACACCCGCTTTACACTGCTAAACAAAAGTATTCCCCAATGATATTACATAAAAATTTATTTTAAAATAGTATTGGTCTCTCCCAAAAAATATTATTTAGTAGCTACATGTAATTATTTTAAATTATTCGAATTAGTCGAATAGCACACAACGCTGTTGAGAACAAATATCCAATAAATTCGTTTGAACCTAAATCAATCAGTAACTTACTAAAAAAACAACCTTTTAAGGGATGCAATTTCCAAAATTTTCTTCAGATATTGTACTGCTCTCGCACATGGCCATTATAAAACATAGGTACTGAAAGTTAGACATATGTCTATGGAGGGTTCTATAATATTGTCAATAGTATGTAAACGCGTTAGTAATTTTATTGAAGAATAGTAGGTACTATTAGTGATTATTCAAGTTATAGAGAACGCGAATTTCAGCATTATTATTTGTGAGCCCTACATTCTCTCGTCTTTAATGAGAAATATTAAATTTACTTATTCAGGACGTACTCACCATAACTTAGTTTTAATTCAAAACTTTAGAAACATGGTCCATTATATTACAATAACGTCATATAAATCGATAACGCCGGCTACACGCACGCAAAATCATGAATCATTGTCACGTTTCGCCTGAGCTGAACGAGAGCGTGGAACAAGCGATAGAGAGGCACGATCGACCTAAGCGTTCAGCTTGCGAGTCTTGTGACGCATATTTTTCATCAATGTTTTCATGACGTTATCACGTAAAATTATCGTCCGTAAACCGACTTTACAGACAGCCATTTTTTTGTTTTCAACTTACGGCTCAAGATACATACTTATCTATTACAGGTGCGGCGCTTGCGATAGCCTGTTCCCCTCCCTGATGGCACTAGAGCATCACAAGGAGGAGTTTCAGCACTGGAGCGACTCTTCGTACTGCTCACATTCGGAATCTGACGACAGCGACCTCGAGACGTGTCACGAGGACAAGCATAGACTACTCTAATGCCACCACCTCATTATTGCCGGGGAAAAACCTACCAAACTGGGCACTTTTGTGTAAAGTCGCTCTATACTGTTTCTGGACTATTTCAATTTTATATATAAATGTATAATTCATGAAGTGACTACGAGGAGCATGAGTTTATACCTTTTAATACATCACACGTCGCCAGTTTTCAATTTGTATCAATGTTTTTCTTAGGCCTAGCTTGACTAGGTAACAGTGTACGAAGGGCATTGTCAGGGACACGCCTGCGTGTTTTCATATTGTATGTATGGAGACTTATCGGCGAAGAACTTTTCCGAAGACTTAGTATGAGTTTATTTTACTTCAACTCGCACTGAACTGCAGTGCATTTGGCTTGTGATTGCTGAATATTTGTATGTCAGTCAATTGCAAAACTGAACGTGGTTATCCTGACGATTGAGTTGTGATAGAAACTCAGACTAGGCCCTTTGCAACTGTTCCGAGTCCTTCGTATATTGTTACTAGTCTGTTACATTGTAGACTAATTTTGTAGCGCTGAACCAGTTCAGAAAATGCCTATTTCAAGAGCCTAGTGGTCATGGGCTTGCTTTGCTTTACAAATGCAGTCTCACTATATTAGTACAGCAATTCTTTGTCTATCTTAGAGTGCGCGACGTTTCAATAACCAGAAGCAAATTCACGCGTGTGCATTGGAACATCACATCCAAAAACGGTCAAATTGACTGTAAAGATTAAGGGCCCGTGTCGAAAATTTATGGGTATGTGAACCACCAGACCTTTTTAGAAAGATACAGGGGCATAAAACAATTACATTCAGCAATATGCCGTCACTTGTAAGCTGTTCTTCTGAATTCAGGTGAAGGGGAGGGAGTAGCAACCCTCGATTTTTCTCCTTGACACATAATTTTTGTACCGAGTTGCGGAATAATGGGTTAGAAGGGGGTATTGAAATTGTACGGAACCGATGTCCCTTTACGCCCTCCCCTTCACCAGTACTCAATTGGACAGCGGGCCAATAGCAATCTGTCTCTGAATACTCTAGATTGTAATCTGAAATGAAAAATGATGTATAATCACTCTACGTAATCTTCAACCTGAAAATAGATACCTCTTAGCTGAATGATTTATTCCTGTGCTTTGTTGCTTTTGATTCAGAAATTGTTCACTATGATAATGTATTAACTATTTAATTGGTTGTAATTTCGTATTCAAAATAAGGGCCTAATTACTCACAACATCAGCTGTCTGCCGGAGACAATCGGTCTAAACAATTCAGAGATTTTAATTTGCATAAAAACATTCAACAAAGTATGCAAGTACCGAATATAGATATGCAATCATAGTCATAAGCATTTAGTGAAAACCTGTTAATTTAAAATTACAAACAGGCACTTCAATTTTATTCATTTGTATAGATAAAACTAAGACTTCAATAAGGACTACAAATTATTGATGTCTAGCACGAGGGTTAAAATATACTTTTTTGTAAGACTTAAAACATTCATACAAATAATCAGCACTTTTTCAGTTTCGACATTTATATAGGGATGATTGATATCGTCGGTATTAATTATAGGTTTAAAAAAGATTTTATTAACCCTTTGAATTCTATGTATTTTATGAGGTAACTAACTACACTAAAGATATTGTCTATTCCACTCTGACCCACAATGAGTTTCCTTTACACAAATAATTACACCATTCCAAATGATATATCTAGCATAAACCATTTTATTTATTTGTATTTTTTCCTATAATATGATTATACATACACAACTAGGTAACACATTACCTCGAAAACCACAAACTTCTTCGACAGTTTTCGACAATCTATTTCCAGTTTTAATTACAGATAGGTAATTAAGAACGGTATGAATTTACCTTACGAAAAGATATTTGTTCTTTTTTAGGAAAAACTAAAACTTTAAAACCTGATACCGCATTTAATAAATGATTGAAAGCAATTATCATATTCCAAAATGTTTAACATGATATTGAAAAAATATGGACAATCTATGGTTAATATAAATTGTAGTTAATAACAAAGTTATTGCAAATAATGGGGTAGTTGACACCTTAGTCAAATCGGTTACTTTTAATCATCTGCCAAAACTGTAAGTTTGTATGAAAAATGTACTGAAAACTTGTGACGTCACTGTTTTAGACTACCCAATTGAGTAAGAACTTGTGACGTCGTTGTTTTAAACTACCCGATTAAGTAAAAACTTGTGACGTCACTGGCTTAGACTACCCAATTGAGCAATATATTTCAATATTTCTTTGATTGAAATTTGTAATAGAAATAAAAAGCTGTAATAATTTATATTCTTAGAGATATTTAGTAATATTAGTTTTAACGAAGGAGACATTGGTATTTATTTACGATACAGTCAACTACCCTTTTATAACCTGTATAGATATACATATACTGTATATATACCAAAGAGATATTACCTCCTAACATTTAATCATTGCTCAATCAACTGTTATCATTACTGCTAGATCGCTAATCAATCAAGTAGTGGATTAGTGTCATCAATTGTGGAAAACATCCTCGGTGGGTTAGAATGGAATTCGCCAATAATATGACTATGTTTCTTACACCTCGAAGAATGATCTAATTATTAATTTTTTGAGGTTTCTTGAGACAATTTCAAAAACAGCTCTGAAAAAATTGGATCGAGTCGCATTTGGTGTCTCACTTTTTTAAGCGGGCTTCAAGCCTGAAGCCTGATTACAAGTAATATATGTTGGGTACACGGCATTTTCAAAATATCCATCAAGATATATAAACATGATATATCAAAGCAAAATAGGATCAAATAAAGCAAGGTATAGGAAGAAAAAAAAAACATTTGTACAAATCAGATTTTTTCTCAATCAGCAACAGATCATGCGGAAGTATGAACGAAATATCACTTAGCCATAAAACCAAACAACATTATGTCCTCCGACATGTTACTACCTTAGTAATAAAAATTAAGTTTAAGCATATATATATTCCAAAATAATAAAGACATAAGTGACACAGTTATCGCGATACAATCAGCGTTTTACATTGACTCGAAACAAAAGTACTATATGCCTAAGTATATAATAAGCCTACATGATACAGTTTGAGAGACATATCATTTTATACCAGCCTAATAAGGCTAATAGTGCTACTGTTACTATGAGAAGTGTAAGAAATGCAAATAATGTATAATGCATTGTTTAGACGACTAAAATGTACATTTTGTCGATACAAATTACATTTCCATACATTCGTTTTTAATCTCAGCAACTGAACAAAGGTTGAAAGATATACAACAAAACAAACGGATTCAAATCAGGGTTGGCAAGATGATAAAAAGCTATATTGTTTGAAATAATTTATTTTATAATAATTTATAACTATGAATTTGGTACTATCAATACCAGTGTTAACATTTGTGTTCCCAAATTCATATTTCGTCTCATTAATAAGTTGTATCATAATACACAATAAGTCCGCAACCGTTTATTAGCCAAACACACGTTGGCAGTTTCTAGTTCACAATTGTTTTACAAAACATATAAGTTAAGGTTTTGATATTGTTGATAGATAATAAGCGCATTTATATACGAAACTTTTCGTATGAGCATTTATTTCGCTTAAAGTGAGTGTCTCGTCGTCCTCTGTTCCTGTCATATCCATTGTAAATACTACTTCTAGTGATATCCCGGCAATAATGCATATCACGGTACTGTTTAATGACTGATATTCTAGTCTAGATTTGTAAATAGTTATTAATTATAGGTATGTATCAAGAAAAACTTAATGTATTACTTTCTGGTGATAACGAGATTGAAAACTTAACTTCACAAGCACAGCGTAAAAAAATTAAAATATTCGCAAAACATATGAACGAAAAAGAAACGTTCACCGTAACGAGAGAGTCAAAACGTCACCGCCAGGAAGTAATGTCACCAATCACATAGAATTTTAAATCGTTAGTGTCACATTAAAATAAATGTATATCCCGATCCCCTTCCCGCCGAGGTCCCTTCAGTCTATAGTCAACTACAACGTAACATTTCCACTAGTCGTACTATTTTTATAAAGTATGTTTCAACGTCATAAGTGACGGTTAAACTGTAGCGCCGGAGCGCGAAACGAACTACTCGTACAAATAAAAATACGATTGAAAATATGTACAGAAATGTTTATTTTATAGGAAATCACATAACCACAGAGTACAGGCTACGAACACGTATGTACTGCGCTATGTCCGATCTCCCATAAGGTACCGAAAGGCCGCGATCGGCGCGTATCGTCCGGGGAGCGACGTACAATGTTTAATTTTCATATATCGAGTAATCAGGAATACAAATCACGAATCTCTTACAAAAGCATAATACGAGTGAGTCTAGCGCGGCGGGCGCTGCGGCTGCGTTACGTCACGGGCCGGCCGGCGGCCGCGCCTCAGGCCGTGCCGTTCAGCAGCGGCGCCTTGCGCGCCGGCGAGCGCCGCTTGGGCCCGCGCGCCGCGCCCTCGCCCGCGCCCGCGCCCGCTCCCGCGCCCGCCGCCGCGCCCGCGCCCGCGCCCGCCCCCGCGCCCGCCGCCGCCGCCGCGCCGCTCTTCCACCCGCCTCCTGCAACACACACCTCCGTCAGCCTCCGCGCGCTCCCGCCACGACCCATCTGAAAATCTTACGGCGCGCGTTCTACTGTGCATGCTTCACTAGACACCACATACATATATAACATATACTACTGACGCGATTTAATTCTACAAGCTCGATATATACATTCATTTGCATCTTTATAATTAAAAAGTAAAGCTTGACACCGATCGAAACGACGTGAGTGTGTTAGAGAGAACGCGACTATAGCAATGATCAGTGATAGAGTTACGAGGGCCCGACACGTGTATCAGTGTGTCGGTGATCGATTGACCGATCACAAGTTCATGAACGAGTACGGTGTTTTACGGTTTCGTTGAATAATGCGAGTGATTCAAAATCTAAAATAAAACTACGCCAAATATCTTCGACCAGCAAAAAGTCACAAAATTCATAAAATTCTACTCTTACCAAACCGGTACTTTTAAAACACATTAAAATATTTTTTGCAAGCTCGCAAAAATATACACCGCTCGTCTACTGTGTCACTAACTGAACTGTGTAAATGGATATTGCAGCTGCATTAAAAACAAACTCTTTATTATTTAAAAAATGAATCAAAAAGACTTTAAGCAAGAATCGAGTTTTTTTACACATAAGTTTTATTACACAAAACATAAAATTGTACGTCACTTATACTTTAGGGGAAAACCCTGAAGTGAGAAGGTGGTGAGCAAAAATGAGCAAAGTTAGTCCAAGTGTTAGGTGCGGGTGTGCGGGTGTGTGGGTGAGGCGTACCTTGCCTCCTCCTGCGGCGGCGCCGGGCTCCGGCCGCCTCGCCCGCGCCGCGTCCCTCGTCTGACGTGGCGGACTCTGAACAACACATGCCAACTGCCTACATTGCCCCACCGAGGCGCCAGGCGCCAGGCGCCCGACGTAGCGCTAACGTAGCGGTCTCTAGGGGGGACTAGTCGTTTGCTATTGCGCCGACCTCTTTGGAAAGTAAACGTATGCGAGATGTAACTTTCGTTTGCCTGTGCTCACTTCCGAATAGACGTATACGAGATGTGACTTCTACGTATGATTATTGATGAACGGTGTCTGGTCCTTTGCGGAGAAGGACGAATAGGACAGTAGATCTCTCGGTGCCGTGGCTTCAGTCTTACGACCGAAAGAATTTAATATCCCATTTTCTGATGATTTTCTATATCGTATAGTGAAGACAGAAAATATAGTTTCAAAATGAAATAATAGTTTTTTTTCGAAAGGAGAATTAAAAGGATATATACACAAATAAATATAACTTATTTTAAACCAGAATAGGTGTCAAGAATATCACAAAAGTCGGTTAAACGAGCATCATTTTAGGAGTGGATACACGATATACAATTTTTTTAATAGAATACTTTTATGTACCTGTAAGTTCTGAAGAAATTCAGAGAGTAACCAAGAGGTAGGCAACTTAACTACGACACTAAAGGGTAACCACGGCTTGTAAACTCTGTTAGTGTATGTATTTAGATATACAAAAAATTTCTTTGACAAAATATCAAATTTATCTACAAAATGTCCTCTTGTCGAAGAAACAAATATGTTCACCGTTTCATCCTTTTCGTCTCTCGCTTTCGACTGTGCCATTGGTTAGCCGTCACCAAGCTTTTAGTAACCAACCGTGTACAAAAGCGAGAAGAGACCAGGAAATAGCAAACAACTATTCACCCCACGCATCTAACTCAAAGAAAATAATACTTCCCATTCATCCTTCTACAAATTATGTACTAATTAAAATGTAAAACGGGGTGCAGAGAAATAAACATATAAAGATTATAATGCATATATAAACTTATGTAATATAAAAAACCACTACTAAACTACATTTTAACTAGCACATTCAGTAACATTTTCAGATTTTGTCGTGATGGAACTTTATAGTTGATAACTAAATTATTAAGTAGCTCGATAGACAGTCGACAAACTTTGAACCAAAATAAAAGCAGTATTGTTCAAGAAAAATTATATATATATAATACATTATATATATGTATGTGTTATATTCAAGGAACAGCAGATAGAGGAAGAAATTCAGATTGTAAAGGTAGTATTAAAAAGCCTCGGTAAATATATAAACAAGCAGACAATACACGAGTTTCAATTATAGTGTCTAACAAATCAATATCGTATTTAGACATTGGTTTTGTACATTTTGAACAGGGTAAGCATTGAATCTCTCGTCGTCTCGCATCGACACCACCCCTGATCATCCAAGGGTTATGGGAAGATGCGACAAAGGGGCAGAATTACGAAGGACAACATCACTGTAAAGGAAACTTGACCAACTCGTCTGACCAGGGTGGTATAAGCAGGCCAAAAACCCATTGCTAGGGAGTCCTGTTTTTTTTAATTTATTTAATAGGGGGCAAACGAGGAGAATACGTCTCCTCGCTTGCCCCCTGCCCCCGCCTGACGGTAAGCGAACTATGTTTTCTAAGCTGTTGATGATGAGGAAGGATTTGACCAAGTGACCCAGATAGATATATGTATAAACGCACGCATATAGAGGCGTGTAGATAGACACAGAGCTTACATGTACGTGCGTATTGCGTGCATTCATTGCAAATGGTCTTGGTCTGTCTTAGATAAAAGATTTTTGAGTTTCGAAAAACATTTACACAATTTAAGCAACACTTGGACAAAATCAAAAACATTTAATAGGTACTTGATTTTTAACGCACAAGTTGGGGGATCGAGACGGTATAAGTTCGTCTCAGAGCTGATCAACGACAGCTTTTTATTACATTTTCGTGTTTGGTGGAAGAACGTCGTACGGTGTACATGCAAGCAGAACTATTTAAAAAGCTTTAAATATTATTTGTCAACCGTCTATCGTTTTCAAAAATTGAATATTGAAATGAAATCGTTCTTCGTTCATCTTGTCTTAAATAATACTGAGAGGGTATTTTATGAAGGAATTCAGTATTAAATATATTCTAAATCCTTCTAAGACTTATGACATCGATACAAGGAGTTTGTAAGATTTTCGTGTGGTCCTTTCTTGGAACTACAGTGACAGCCGTGCGGTCAAGAAAGTACCACAAGTTTCATGCATAGCTAAACAACTTCAGCCTAAGAATCATCACAGTATTATTATAAGACCAGACTCACTGATTAATCGACTAACATTATTCATAAGAAAGAACCTGTAGGATAAAACGATGAACGATTTATGAGTTCATGAGTATCAACTTCCCAACACTAGCTACATATATGAACCTCGCAAATTGAATCAAGCTTTAGAACTTATGTATGTTCATGGCTATTAAGCACCTCGCATATATAATATACTTAATAATGACGAAAAAATACGAATATTTCTAATGTTTCTTACACTCTGATAAGAAAATCACAGCATAACATTTATTTATTAAACACTTACTAAACAAAACTTGTATTTATATATATTCTAAAACACTATAATTAATTACATAATATTATTCAAATAGGAAAAAGACTTTGCTTTTATATTCTCTAAATTAAAAGAAGTTAATTATATAAAGTAATATAGGAACAAAATTATGTCTGCAAAGAAAAAACATAAATGTTAAATATACCTTTGCTTCTTATAATTTTTCTTTCTTTTAAAAAGACATATCCCGCATTAGGAATACACATATATCCCGTGTGGTGGGGGACTTCACAAACATACATGAAACGGACACAAACGGCTCTATATTATACCTAAGTAGTACTTGTAAATTAAACAATAAACTGAAGAACCTACTGTACAGAAATGTCGTTAAACTACCCAGCACGTGGGCGCGAGGTGCGACGCGAGGTTCACAGATGTCAGCAGGTGGTGGTGGTGGTGGTGGTGGTGTCGGGGAGGGGGGGANAGGTGGTTGTGGTGGAGGTGGTGGGAGGGGGCGTACCTCTGTCGGCGCTGGACACGTCCTGGCTGTCTAGCACTGAGCTTTCATCATCTGTTTGCCTTCGTCGGTCCTCACGTCGTCTGCCGCTCTGCAAATACAAACGGAGAAGGTTAAGACGTGTAATCTCTACTAGTACTATAAAGAGGTATAGTTTGTGAGATTGCAGGGGTAATGTATGGAATGATTTTGAAAATTATTTAATCAAAATTAATTAAAACACACCCGGGCGGAGCCGTGGGCACAAGTTAATCTTACGTTATAAAAATGAACATTTATGGAGATATTTCTATGGGGGGGGTTGTGTAGCTTGCCGTTTCGTTGTTAAAGTCTAGTGATGTTAAATCTTTAATAGACTGCATATATATATGTTACCCTCAGATTGTCAAAACCATTTGATTGTAATCCACCAAGCGAGATTATAAACAGTCGAAAGATTGTGAACCGGAACATACTGCTTACAATATAACATATTATTTTTAGTTAGTAATCTAACGAAGTGAAACCGTCAAATTATAATGTATGGTATGCGACGAATCGTATCTCGCGTCGCCATATTGTTGCCGAATGTAAAGTATTTTTGTGGTTTTAAATGGATTTCATGTTGAAAATACCTCGGCCTTACATTAAAATTGTTGTGGCAATAAAATAACTTTGTGGTTAATCAAAAAAGTTCTAATCTAACTATATGGCCATAGAACGGCCTACTACAAGTTTAAGCAATAAGGGACAATCTTTTGACAGTTTACAATATCCATGTGTGGATTATAATGTAACGATTTTTACAATCTTTTAATGAAATGTATATAGTCTAAATGATTTGTTTATTAACTAAAATTGTCTGTAAAATGAGATCAAGTAACATTCAACAACTTAGCATGTCAATATTACCTCGAATAGCTCCAAAAGTTAATTCATTTATGCCACTAAAGCATATGATTATGTCAACATTCATGAATGCAACAAGCTCATTTTTGTTGGTTTGGTGTATTTATTATGATTGATATGATCATGTTTTGGATATAACTTTTCTTTGATATATATGTGCATATGTTTAAAATGTTTTTATGAACAGTTAACACCTTATAAGTTTTTTTATCACGTTACAGACTCGGGTTAGTTTGAAATCAGATGGCTATGGGTGAATTTATTATCTGTAGAAATATCTGTGAACTATTATTGTCGTCAGTTTAGTTCAGTTCTGTAATTCAATGTTGGACATAGATTTTATTCACAGTAAAATATTAGGGTAGCGATGGAATATGAAAAGTCATAATTTCTGTATTCACGCCACGGATGTAGTGAGAGTCTATTCGTAAGAACATAAACTTTGAACTATAAAATTACACACAAACCCTTCACCGAGTCGTTTGGGACGCGTGTGGTGTCATCGTTAATTTTAATTTTTTACTTTACGACACAGGCTTTCCTGAGGGAAAGCGGTGCTACGTCGACTACAGCACGCTGGCCGGTGTGGGTGTAGCAAAGCAAAACGTAGTGAGGAAAGGCTTATGCTGGAGCGGGAGTCACAAGCGCTGGTGCGTACGTACGTTGGCGGCGGTGGCGGTGCGCGGCGCGCGCGGCGGCGGCGCGTGCGCGCGCCCGTTCTCCAGCACGCGCCCGCCGCGCTCCTCGCCGCCGCGCTCGCTCGACCTGCAGCCGACCGACAGCCCTTCATTAACTAATACTATATATACTCACTCCTCAATTTTCATCACAACATATATATATATATTATTATTATTATTTTTTTATATTTAAGCTGCCAAATGACTCTGCCCTGCCTGATGGAAAGCATGAGCAGAATCCAAGAGTGGTGGTCACCATCCTCAATGCGAAAAAGAACAATGCAGCATGGTGACCCACACTATGGCGGCCTGGGGGGAAGGGGGATGGTGAGGGGGATAGGGGGCGTTGGATTGGGGTATGGGCCTCCGGTATCCTCACTCACTCGATGAAACACAGCGTAAGCGCTGTTTCACACCGGTTTTCTGTGAGGCCGTGGTATCACTCCGGTCGAGCCGGCCCATTCATGCCGAAGCGTGGCTCTCCCACGTTTAAAATATTATATATAGACATCTCCCCTCAGTTCCCCCCCCTCTTGGATTCTACTCATACTTTCAATCGGGTTTCTATCCGAATTACCACTGTACCGGATGAAAAACTATGCAGAAACCGAGAGTACTGTTCGCCCTCATTGCAAATGCAGACAATGCAACAATACAACATGTGACTACTCACTCTATAGTCAACCTACTCAGACGATCCTGCTTCATTAAACAGAACCGACGACGGAAACTCCGTGTGTAACTCATATTTCACACCATTTCATCACATGTTTCACATGCATGTTATACTGTACTTAAACCTTAAAAACCGTTTAATATTGTTTTTACTGTTTAATAGATTAAACAATAAAAACAATATTAAACGGTTTTTCGGTCGGTCTAATCATAAACTAACTTTATTCGAATTGATGTATCAATATTGTAACGTAAAATTACTAACACCTATAACACTCTTTACTACCGCGAGTATTAAGAAATACTATAAGATATTCAACAATCTACACCAAGAATATCACTACAACTAAGTACGCCCAAACACATATAAAAACCCGAAATCACTGTATCGCCCTTTAAATCCTGTCTTTAAAATCAAAGTGAGTAAGTGAAAAACTAACAAATATATAGTAATGTAAGTTTTTAAGACTTCAACAACCCCATAACGACTGTGAAAGATGTACATTTGTCAACCTGGAGTTACAGACCCATCCCATAACCCTAAGATTACGTAACTTTGTAGTATATTAACCTATGTGGTGACCGCTAAGCCCCTCTCCTCTATAAATAAATATATCAGATCTCTCACTAAATACACAATTAAAATAATTATTTCTTCAAAATAATTGTATATATAAACAAACAAACAACAACCCATCATGTCCCACTGCTGGGCTCGGGTCTCCTCTCAGGAGAGGGTTAAGGCCATAGGTCCCCACGCTGGCCAAGTACGGGTTGGGGACTGGCAAGAATACGTTGTGGCTACGTAAATCTTGCCGTTGGATGTTTTTAAGCCGCCCGAAGGCCTCCAACTAAGCTTCACGACTGTTATCGTATGATAACAACCGGGACCGACTGCTTAACGTGACCTCCGAATCACGGAGACGCTCATGGTAACATGCCACCAGCGGTCACCCATCCAGATACTGACCGCGCCATCGTTGCTTACCCTCGATGATTGTTTCTAATCACCGAGTGCAACTGGGCTATGAGCGCCTCAATTCTCAATTGTATATATAAAACTCTCTAATAGAGACACAGAACAAGAATAATAACCTGTTAGTCCTCGGCGGCCTGCCGCCACCACGTCCGCGGTAACCCGTGCTGTCACTTCGCTCTTCACCTAACTCTGGAGTCATTCTTCGTCCCCCTGCTGTAAACGACATTTCAATATTAGCTACGTAAACACTAACATTTTACTTCTAAAATTTTAAGACCATTATTGATTACTCAACATATTTAATGAAATGTCCTCATAAACCAGATGATAAATTAAAAAGAAATAGTTTAAATTTTTAAACTTAATAGAGGTATACTGTGCAAATGAGTAAGGTTTCAAAAGTATTGATGGGCACTAGTGAGAAAGGTAAGGTTTTAATACTGGCAAAATACAGATGGGTAACCACATAATACGACGAGATATTTTACAATGGATCGTTCACAGGACATGTACCGCTGGGGTAGTAATGAAGCGACGAGTAGGGTTACAGTAGAAAGAATGGAGTGGGCATGTATCGGTGGTACAAGTTATAGAGTTACAATAAATAGACAGTGTAGTAGACACCATATGTGGATTGGCGGGTAGTCTGTAAACTTAAAAAATAAATGACTCGTACACCAGTGGGTACCGGTGCTGGACCGGGTAATTACAATAGACAGTGGGTTGGGCACGTACCTGAGGGGTAGCGGTGGTGGGGGGGTAGGGTTGCAATAGACAGTTGGGGCGGCACGTACCTGTGCGATATCGGTGGTGGGGGGGTA